>QANU01099983.1:385697-487205 GCA_003254905.1 Nissolia schottii | reverse complement strand
CGCGTGGTTGAGAGTGGGAGAGAGAGTGGCGCAGACGGTTAGTTGAGGGGACCCACTGTATTATTATACAGGTGTATGTATGGTGTATCATTATTGGGTATACATGTAGCAGAACTGATAAAGAATATATGAAAAACAAAGAATGTATAAAAAACAGAAGCTGAAAACATAAACCAACCCTAATTTTCAACCTTAAAAAGAGCACCAGCTGGCCTTGCTTCAATGCTCTTCTTAAAATATGGCACCTAAACAAGGCTTAATTTATCCTATAATAAAAGCCGTGTGTTGCTGGCCTTTGGCTGTTGTACTACATCATATTTTTCCTTGAGCCGAACATGGAACAAAATACACATTTTAGCCATTTGCTGCTATTTTCTTCTACAATTTTTTATTTTCATTTATTTCCTGCTTTCAGAGACTCGGAATAATTTTGTTAAATTAATATCCTTTCCATTTAGTCATCACTGCAAAATCATCCATTTTCTTAATCTAGCAGTATTGTATGGATTATTATCACTACTAAGGTGTTGACCTGAATTTCACAAAATTAATACAACATATTGTGCTCAATTTGGTTAAAATACCAGAAGAATCTTGATCCACAAAGATTCAATGATTAGCCAACAGTTGTTCTATTCTATTATCCATGGCCTCTATTTATTTTTTATCACGCCCCAACTTAGGACTTGACCGCACGTAGGACTACTACCCTTACGAAAGCTCTGTCGTGGCCATACTAATGTTTATGCGTGCTAAAAATAATTGATTTTATAAATAAGATAACTGGTTTCAATCTTAAAATAATATCTTAGTTACATGTTGTTCTGAAAATGATATGTAACTAAACATATAATAACTAAATGAGAGGATCCTGCCCTAGTAGTCTGGATCTGGGAAGCAAAGCTTACCCTAACACTGGACCTCGCTTGCTATTGGATGAGGGGGTGTTCTCACTTTCCTCTACAATATCTAAAAAATATCATTGACCAGGATGAGTTTGTCATCTCAGTGGTGGGTACTTTGGTACCACACACCTAACATATACCGCATATAAAACATGGTATACATACACACACATATGCATATAACTGAATGATAAATAAAACATACAATAAACTGGAAAGTAAATCTGAGTAAATGACTATTGAAGAATAAATTGTCTGTGGCATGTGTCCGCCTCCAGCGGAGAGTCGCGAGAAGAGATATCTCTCGATCCTCTATTTAAGGGAACCTTAACTTGACCGTGCTTTGCCAAGATAAACCCTCGCAGTCCCGGGTACGTTGGAACCTGGATATTGAATCTGTAAGGGTACACGTACCCTAAATATGTGGAGCCTTGCGCTCTATATTTCCTGAATTTGTGAGGGCATGCATACCCATACACTAAATCTGATCTGTGAGGGTACGCATACCCTCAAGCTATCTAATACTGAATCTAGTCTATGGGGATGCTGACCCTATATATAATGAACTAAGTCCTCTACCTTAAGGTGCAAAGTCTTTTAGTTGGATAAGCTAGATTGATTACCCAAGTTGTTTAGGTCCTACGTCTACTGATTATGAAAGGTAGCATTCCTAGTTAGTTTAGTCTTGTTTATTCATTCGGGATTAAGGACTGAGATTTCGTACTTAGGGGGGTTCTGGTAAGAGAGGTGCGTCACAATCAACAATTTAAGTACAAAGTCTTTGCCTAGCCAAAACCTTCCCTTAGTTAGGGTATTTCCTTAACCGGAGTCGTTATTAGAGTTTGTTATGTAAGCTTAACCATTTTAAAGGTATCATCATGCATCATATAATCATAAGTCTCAACTAACTCGATTGACTAAGCATGGTAATAAGCAAATAATATCACCCTAACATATTCATCGTATAAGCATGGTAATAAATAGATAATAATATAAATGTTGAAAGCACAACTGACTCGATTGACAGACCACCGATGTGGCACCGTCGACGCTTTGGAACCTCTACTCACCTGGCTAGTAACTGAGGCGCACTGGCATTAGAAGCTCCAAGCGGCGTAGCATTGGTACCTAGAAAGGCCAACAAACACTACACCATTAGAAACCCATAAGAAAACATAACTGTAGGTTTTGCGGTAGCGGTCTGGCATCGCAACAGCGGTCGTGGACCGCCAAAGGGCCACTACTACCAAAGTAGTGGCGCCGGAGCCTACTACCCTAGGCCATCCTTAAAAGGATTGGCTACCTACCCTAGGTCAAGATGTTGCGTCTTCACAAGAAAAGGGAAAGAAGATGAGCAAAGAACTTCACAGTAGAGGGGGAGGAGTCTGAAACTCTGTGCGAGTTGAAAGGGGGAGGAGAGAGCTCTATTTATAGGTAGAGAAGTGGCTAAAAGGGCAGGTCAGACTCTCTCCAAGCCCAAGAGACGCGAATTAGGGTTTCTGATCATCTCTGAGGTGTTGGAGCTCGTCGCTGCTTCCATGTTGCTGCAGCGCATCCTTTGTCCCTCGTCACTGCAGCGCGCCTGTGAATGCAACTTGGGTGTTCACACTTTTGTCCCCACTAAAGGTAGTAGTGACTACAACCGTATAATAGCTATGTTAGATAGGTAACTTGCCTTAGTCTATTTAGTTATCTCCTTATCTTAGACTAAGTAAGTTTCTTTGCTTTGTTAAACACACATTACTGAGTAGAAGTGAATTAAAAAATGAATATGTGAAGTTAAAATATCTTCAAATGGATTTTGTGGTGAATATTAAGTGAAGAGCTAGTCACAACTCACAATCATATCATTAATATGCTGTGGCCCTCAAACCAAGTAACATGCTTGTGACTCACAGAGTAGAAAGGAAAAGGTTACCATAATGAAATGGAAATGGGGCCTCCCTCACATGAATGAAATTACTTCGTTCTTTTCTTTTTCCTTTTCAAGGACAAAAAAAAATTAAAATTTCCATTTTCCAGTCTGAAGTTTTTGAACTGAATGTTTGGCTTACTAGTTATTAATGCCATTGAATTTCAAATAATAGATTGAGATTTAAGAAGGAAATTGAGATAAATATGATAATGTTCATATATTTTTCATTGAGATGAACACTTTTACAATTCTCTATCAAGATAACTAAAAGAGGAGAAACTGTTTTTCTATGTCAGAAACTGTGTTACAAAAAATCGTGTTAAGTAATCTGTGTCTATGTCAACCTAATGAATCTTCATGGAGTCAGCAACCACTCAAGCGGGAAGTGATATCTAAGAATGCACTTTCTCCGCAAGGAATTGTGAGACCACCCATTGGATGATCATACCCGAATTCTTCCTCGGCTTGACTCAACAAAATTTGGAATGAAGGTTGGTTCAAGTATGATACGGGAATCACAAACCGCTTCATTTTCTGTCCAACATACACTGCAAGATATCCCTTTGGAACCTCCACGGATTTTGAAGATGCTTGGTTTGCATTGAATGATGATGACCTTCTGATTCCAGGTAAGCGAAACCCCATTTCTTTTATGTGTTGAGGAACAATGACTTGTAAACAAGATGCAAATTTTTGGAGTTTGTGCTTGAGGATGTGAATGAATTGTGTTGCTGCTAAATGCTTGCAACCATGAACATATATATAGATGAAAACGTTTGTTTGCCACTTGAATGATTGGTGGAGGAAGGATATGAGATAATGAGAGGAGAATTCATGGGACCTATTGGGAGACAAGGGCATGTAAGAGGTCACATGGTGTTGTCTTAGAGCACTTTCTCAAGTACCAACAGATTGCCCCCACTTGAAATAAAAACAGATGTATACATGTGTGCAAGATAAAGTCTTATGTACTTGAAAATGTAGTTCTTTTCTAGCCACAGAACATTATGTTTCTGGGCTATTGATATCAGGTTCTGGTCATGGTTTTCAGATTTTCATTATCATCAGTAAATGTCAATCTTAAGAAGCTATGAGATGTCTAAAGCATGTCTACAAACTAATGGAGTAGAGTAGCAATAGTACAATCCACTAATGTAGATGTCTTTGATTTCAAGTTGGTGATCTGTTTGCCCTTATGTAAGAAAGTGGGGTATGCACTCTCACTGAAATTCCTAACCCTTGAAAGATACCATGTGATATCTTGTGATTCCTTGTCACTTGGTAGACTCCATCTTAATTACTGCCCTATCAAAAATTATTTCTTCAGGAAATTGATTCATAGAAGCACTTACTTAGCATCTATATATGTACACTACTACTTGTGTTCTCAAGCAACACAAATCATTTGCATCCCCTGAAGCATCAGAACTCAAATACAACTTTCCCATATAAGTCCTTTTAGAACTTTATATTTCTTGCTGTGAGGAGCAACAAAGAACAATGGGTTTCTGCATTCCAGGTATTAGAAGGTCTTCATTTTCTGCAATCCAAGCAGCCTCCAAGGGGGTTGATGTCCCAAAAGGCTATCTTGCAGTCTATGTTGGAGATAAAATGAGGCAGTTCGTGATTCCAATTTCATACTTGAACCAGCCTTCATTTCAAGAATTACTAAGCCAATCCGAAGAAGAATTTGTATATGATCATCCCAATGGTGGTCTCACAATTCCTTGCAGTGAGCATGCTTTCTTGGACCTCACTTCTCACTTGAATAGACTATAAAGTTATACTCAAGGAGACTCACATAGATTAGTTGAGCAAAATTTTGTGCCGGGAAGGCACTTTCTTTTATTTTGTGGATTCTCCATTTTGGTTTCTTCCTTATATCATTACTTTGGAACTGTAAAAATGTTATTTGATAGAGAAATTTATGACATGAAAGTGTTAAACTCTTTTAGCTTTTGTCAAAGCTGAATGATCTCCAATATATGCAGCAATATCATGATCAAGTTTTTCAGTTAATATATATCAGGCGTTCAGCTTCTGTTAGGGATTAGGTTCAACAATTGTCCTAAAGCAGTTTTAATCACTTATTGCTAAAGTCTTCTACATTGTATAGTTCATTCTGCACCTGGCTGCATTTTGCATTCCATCATAAGGATTATTAGTTGTTTCTGCTTTTCAATAATACCATCATAGATGTTGCCCTGAATTTGACAACTCTAAAAAAGATATCAATCACAGATTCAATGATCAGCCAACAGCTATTCTATTATCCATGGCCTATATTTATTTTCTCCTGTTTCCACTTATTTCTGTTTATGAAATTTAAACTGAGATGCTTGGATTTCTGAGAAAAGGTAGTGACAACAACAGTATATACATTATGGGATGATATAATTGATGGGATAAACATTAGTTTAACTTTCATGATAGTTAGGGACCTAGACTCTATTGTTTAGCTGTGAACTAACTCATGTTTGCCCAACTTATCCTGTGAAAAATTGGGATTTGTTCATGAATCTGAATATTACAATTTATTTTTCTTTTTTTTTAAAAAAAAAGTAACATAAAGAAGGAGGCATTAATTCAGCAATAGGAATCTTTGATGTGGTCACTAACCAGATCCACACAACAACAACGACAAAGCCTTGTATGAAGATTCGACAAAGTTTTACGTTAGCGGTCAATGGCCTAACACAACCCTCCTCTCTTACCCGGGCTTGGGACCGGCTATGCAAAGGAGCATGCATAGGCAGAGTTACTAACCAGATTCGTGCATAAGCAAAAATTAATTATGCTTGCAAATATATTTCAATGTAGCTACCAAAGAAAATAGACAACCTTTCCACCTAAAAACTTGAAATAAAGGGTCATGAGAAGTTAAATAAAGAAACTGATCTAAATTGTAGTGGTAAAATTTCAATAATATGTGTTTATTAAGATTTTGTTCTGGTACATTTTTCAATTTCTCTGGGAAGCATAATGAAAGATGTAACAAAAAAATTACAATGATCAACTCTTATCTACAAAATTGAATTGATCAATGATGATCTAAATTTTAAATCTTCTTCCTTTATGACCTATGCAATCTAGAGGTGATATCTAGGAAGACATCTTCTCTACATGGAATTGTGAGGCCTCCCATTGGATGATCGAATCCGAATTCTTGTTCAACTTCTCAACAAGTCTTGTATCGAAGGTTGATTCAAGTATGATATAGTAATCACGAACCGCTTCTTTTGGTTCTCTCCTACATAAACTGCGAGATAACCCTTTGGGACATGCGCACACCTTTGGAGACCAGGAAACCAGAACCTCATTATAGAGCAAGAGCATGATCTGAACACACTTGTGTAATGAGTATTTGATGCTTCAAAAATGCTAAGAACTTGACTTGTTTGTGAATGTAACAACAACTGAATACATAGATAAAGAAATATGCTTTGGAAAAAATCATACTTGGTTACATAAATAATTGATTTTTTTTAAGAGCTATCCAAATAGCGTCTAGTGAGGGACATGGATGTGAATATCACATGGTACTGTCTATAAAGTCTTTTGTATCAAAGATGAAGAAATTATTTGAGGCTGAATGCCCCACTTGAAAGTTGAAAAATAAACAGAAATATGAAAAGATCTAAACCTAATTCTTGTTTAAACAATTTAGTAGCTAACATATAGTGTCTTAGACACACTTGATTGCGACATCTTTGCTTCATATTGAATAAGCAAAACTGATAAAGCTTTAAGATAAGACTTAGAAATTGTTGGCACATACTTAGAATATTCCTTTTCAAAAGAAATTGAGAGTGTGAAGTTTAGAATATTCCTTTTCAAAAGAAATTGAGAGTGTGAAGTGGTTGAGAAAAATCAAGGACATTGAAAAATACAAAGCATGTCGGGGACAACTATTAAAGCTTATCATGCATGCCTGCAACTTAATCTGTTCTGCTTACTTATGACCAAATGGGATGCATATATTAAATTAAGACTGACTCCAATATAAATAATAATTGGAGAATTTAGTGTTTGTAGTCGCATGGAAAACTAGTAAGCTTTATTGAGTTTGTAGCAGAAAGTTCTAGTGTCACTTAAATTGACAATTCAGGCCCTTCTTGATTAAGAATGCATGAATAAGTTAGCAAATTAGCCAATTGCAGCAATATATAAAACCATACTATAGTCCTATTTTTGGGCTTTTGGTGAATTAAAGAAATTTGGGTCTTGGCCTTTTGGACTAATAAGGCTGGAAAGACTGAAATAAATAAAATGGGCTATGTACAACCAATGTTAGCCCATACTTTATATGTTGAACAAAATGAACACACTTTATGTTATCCACATACATACACAACAAAAAATGCAAAATACAGTTTTGATGAATTTTATTAAAAATAAGAAATCTTGTTAGAAGAATGTTAAGGCCGGAGGACTTAAAAATAAAAAATAAAAAAAATTGTCCGAGCTTACCATTATGCCGAGCTTCACCTTCTCATAAATGAAACTAAATCCGAAACTCGAAAGCGCCAAGTTTTCTTTCATGTTCCTTGTATATTTTTCTAATCTCCTCTAATATGTCTATATTGTGGCTCATCATGTGTTATACCTAATCTACATATTTCTTAGTTTTATATAGGATAGGATGATCATTACACTTTGAAGAGTAATATTTCTTTTCTTTATTGATAAATTTATAAGCGCTCAAATTTCTTCAACAAGAGAGGAACAAAGTCAGTAACATCAAAATGTGAAAGCACGAAACAAAGCAACAGACAAAAAACACTGAAATATGTCAATAACAAAACGCAACACACTAAGCAACCACAATCCAGGCACACTATTCTCGTCAAACCTCAGGGTAGAGACACCATACATACACACTCAATCGCAAGGCAAATTAACCAAAATGGCCGCTAGGACCAACCAAACTTACTATCAAATCAGCTAAGCTCGCCACCAGACTAACCAAACTCGTCGCTATGAAATGAACTTGAACAAAACCACCACGACTCAGAGGCTACCACCACAACACATGACCCATAAAAGAAATAAATGAAACTAATTGACTACACAAGTATTTCTAGCTAACTATTCATAAAATAACCATTTTCACAAAACACAAAAATCAGGTAAATGAATGAGCCTTCAAAATTTGGGTCCAGTGCTCTCAGAGCAAGGGAGTACTTCACGTGCTGTGTTGACAAGCATCTTTTATGCAATCACGTGGACACTATTTTCCTCCCTTTTTTCTGTTTTATTTTGCATTGCCTCTAATCTCTATTATTGGACTGCAATGTGACTTCAATTGAAAGACAAGAAGGATAGTTTGAAGTAAAGTTAAGCTAACTAATCACACAACACATTCATAATAAAATGAAATATGATCTTACAAATTTTTATTTAAAAGTGTACCTCTAAATATGAGTTCTTATAGTTGTACACTATTCAAGAATTTTCCTATTATGACTAGCTTCACCGTGCCAATTTATCACACTGTCCTTTTAAGTTTGAGTGAACAAAAATTGAATGTGGCATGTCTGAAAAATGGGAATCAACCCTGTCAATATAATTGAACACTTCTACTATCAGTCTTTTCTAGACACAAATTTTCTCTTGAATTAACCCAACATGACATTAGATTTGTTTCAATCCAACCATCGTACTTTGTTTTATTTTTTTTAATAAAAAATACTTTATATTAAGGATGCAGCATTAAAAAAATTCTTTAAACAAGAATTCATCATTGGGTTAAGTCAATGTTTTGATCGAAATCATTAATATCTAAAGCTCACTACACTTACCTAATCTGACTTGAGCCTTGTCAACCTACTATTAAAAATAAAACCCTAGCATTAGTCTTCTTTACCAACAAGACTTGAACATATGAAAACTCTGCTTAAAGAGAACAAGTGTCGAATTACTTAAATCAATCAATGTTGATTGCAACTTAAAACTTGGAAAGAAACCCTCAATTGAATCACTAAAGAATTGAATTCAACCCAAATTTCACACATTATTTGAATCAATAAAATGCACTCACATCCATTATCAACAGCAGAGGACACTGATATCTATTATCACAACATAATAGGTTGTCAAGTGGTGACAAGAAAAAAAAGGCTGTAAAGGTTTTCAGAAAGTCTAAATTCAAAGGTCCTCTCCTGAATTAAAGTATGACCAATGCAAACATCTTTTCCTATTCATGTTTTTGCATTTTATGCGAATAACATGCCTAATATGAAATAAGGTCATGGCATTATTATTGCAAAATCAATAAGCTATATCCATTAAGCAGCACAACTTTTGACCAGCACCACACTCTTTTTCAATTGGCTAATGAAAGATAGTGGGCCCCAATGCCTAGGTCCATATTAGGCACAGTCATGTGAACCTACCCCAATTCCTTCACCTGACATGTCTTTAATTTTATTTTTAATTAAAATAACTTGTATTTGAAGTTCACTAAACTCTTTAATCATTTGACTCGATTCAAGATGATATATAATAAAATTAAAATTCTTTTAATGCTAACTTTTTATATTAACAAGACTTAAACCTGAGACTTTGTTTATAAAAAATAAGTATTGAATCACTTTGAATTGAGTGAGCGTTATTTCCCCCACCTGACATGTTTCTGGACATTCTTCATAGTGATCAAACAAGTCGAGCTACTAGCATTGCTTGACCCTATAAATATTCAGCTTCTAAACATAGCTATCCAAACCCCCAAATACTCCAAGAGTCTTCTAATTCCAACTATACCTTATAATTTTTTATTCTTTCTGTCATATAACAACTTCACCATCATATTATATCTAGTTTTTTTTTTTTCCTACATCATGAAGAGTAACAAGATAGCTCATGCAAAGCAGAAGCTGCAGAGGACTCTGTCACAAAGGATTAAAATGGCTTCAACTATTGCTGATGTTCCAAAAGGACACTTGGCAGTGTATGTTGGAGAGTACCACAAGAGGTTTGTGATTCCAATCACTTACTTGAGCCACCCTTTGTTCAGAGACTTGTTGGATTGGGCTGAAGAAGAATTTGGGTTTAATCACCCAACAGGTGGACTCACAATTCCATGCAGTGAAGATTACTTCATTAGTCTAATCTCTTCTCTTAATTGATTGTTCAACACATTGGACATTGGTTAATTTTTGTTTGTTTTTATGAGTTTTGCTAACGGATTGATTAAGGAATCAAAAGTAGGAACTTTTAATTGAAAGTTTATACTTTTAATTCATTAATCAACACCTTTAAGGTATTCGTTATAATTTTTTTTTTCTAGTTCTAGTTAATAAAGATCATCACCAAGCTTGATAGGAGCAACAAGAGATGGTCACTTCCATTCATTTTGTACTGGAGATTCTCCTCATTAATCCAATAACAGTCCAATTAACATTCTCCAAAAATATTGTACATGAATTCAAGCAAATCGTTGTGTTTCGGAATGTGGACCTTTTTGCCTAAGGATTTTAGTTTTGGAGTTGCATCGTTAAGCTTTTTTTTCTTTTACATTCGATGGCAATGGAGTTTAAATCTATAATCTCATACATTTTTGCGCTTGAGTTTAGGATTATATTAGTTGACCTAAAGATAACGTGCTTAAAATTAAAAGAAGAAAAAGTGTAATTAAATAATAGATGAGATAAGGTTAAGAGAATACAATTAACTACTCTTAATATAAAATAATTCGTCATGGATAAGTACATTTTGTCAAGGAGGATTTTGATTAGGCTTCTCCCAATCAGGTCAAAATCAAAAGCCATTTTTAATTAAAATTGATTGATTCATCTAAAAGAAAGGTATAATTTGTCCAACCTTATATATTATAACACATGTGAAGATATTAAATTTTACATTGTCCAAGAATTAATGAAATCATTGGCACATATATGACCACATAATCCAAAGTGGTTGGACTGTTGAAATCAAGTGTAGGTGGTCAATATATATCAAATGTGAAATGGTAACATGGCCACTTCTCTGTTTTGTTTGTGTTTTGGGGAGTACCCTGGCGGCTGGAGCTGTTATTATAGCAATTATATGTCATCAAATCACACTGCATTCATTTTTTACGCCCAAATTCATACCCTTTTCCTGGATAGAGAATGTTAAGGCAGGTACATCAATAAGAGAAAAACTTACATGTGCATTGTTATTTATGTTGCGTGTACTATAGCAACTGTTATTTGATCTAGGGGAAGTCTCAATTGCCGACCTCATTTTCAAAAAAAAAAAAAACAAATAAAGTTGTTAACCAAAAGAACTCTCACGTTAGGGATGCGCTATAATATATTATTCAATTACTTCTATCTATTAATTAAGTTTTAGGAGATATGATTCTCGACAAGAAGCATAAAGAGTTCAGTCTTTCATGATATATGGTAAATTACAAATTGAATTTCAATTGAGATGTGTCTATATTTACTGTGTGCCTGTTCCTGTACTAAGTATCCATGAACTATAACCTCATACCATGCATCCAACAGATTTGCATCGAGTAAAGATATTTGTGTGAGAATTTTATTTACTATTTTTTTTTGTTACATTTAAAAAGGAAAAAGACAAAAAAACTACCCCATCAGGGACCAAGTTTTCCTAAAATTAGCACTAAAGAGAGTCTTAAAAACAGGCAGAGGGGTATCAACAATATTGCAGAAGCAACTATCTGTCCAGGTCTCTTCTTTAGTAAGAAAATCTGCACAAGTGTTGCCTATACGAAAAATACGAGTGATGTGAACCACTCAATCTTTTGGCATCCACTTCTGAATATCTTGAATCTCATGACCAAACGGATAGCTTTCTTAAAATCGCTTTCGCACCAAACGTGACTGTATCCAAAATCCCAAGCCACCTTTAAGTCAAACCTCATACCCACTAATTGCTACGTGCAACAGTACATTATTATCATTCAATTAAATTTTTTTATTGATATAGTAAAATTTAATCGAATATGACAAGATAGAATAACGTTACACTATTTTGATATAGCAATTAAACTCTATATGCTCTAACAAAAAAAAATTATGCTGATATATATTAAATAAAATAAAAAGGGGAGTACTAGAGAGAGAGAAAAGGCTGAAAATAATTATGAATATATTGATTGATGATAGGAAGAGTAGAGAAGATAAACATAAAAGAATTAAATGGATCACCAACTAGAAATAATAGACTAAATTCTGCGATCTATATGGAGACATTCATCAAGGCACTGACGCAAAGAACGTGCCCTCTTGCGGAACATCACCAAAAAAACTGTGGGCATGCAATAAGTAGATTATCAATGTACCAACAAGTTGGGCCTCTGAATGCATGCTCAAATAATTCATCATATCTTATTATTATATATGTTCCAAAAAAATAATACTATATCTTATATTTTTCTTTGGTTACCTATATATATATATATAGTCTTGTTTATAGCTAGTGTGTGTTTTTTGAAAACAACAGAAGAGAGAGTAGTTCTTCAATTCAAACATATATACACAAATGGGTCTTCGTGTGCTTCCGGAGATGATGATCGAACATGCAAGGCAAATTCTACGATTAAGGTCTCATCATCATTTTGTGAATTCTTCGAGCAAAATTGATGTGCCGAAAGGGCATTTTGCGGTGTACGTGGGCGACAATGACAAGGACGAGCACAAGAAACGGTTTGTGATCCCTATATCATACTTGAAGCGACCGCTCTTTCAGGCTTTGTTGAATCGATCCGAGGAAGAGTTCGGTTTTGATCACCCTATGGGATCGAATCATCATCTTGTGATTCCATGCCCCGTTGATGATTTTGTTAATCTCACTTCTTGTTTCAGCGGTTAATTATATTTATATATATATATATATATATATATATATATATATATATATATGAATATGAGGGTGTGTGCCACAACTTGTATTTCATATGTTATGTACATTAATTTGTATTTCACGATTGAAAGTGCTTGTATTCAATATTGTTGAGTATTGACCTTTTGTTAACTCGCCCATCTTACTAGTAGAAAACGTAGCTTCATGTAACCATAAAATGCAGCAGCATTGATCAATTGATCGATGATATATAAGAGTGTAATATATAACATTCGATGTTCTTCTTGTTCGAAATCATCACTTAATGTTTTCAAATAGAAAGAAATAACATATAAAAGGGATGCTAAAATAATTACCGAGACACAATACTTTAGGGTTATTCTTTTGATACCCTAGTATTTAAAAGGGTATCAGAATCTCTTTATATTTCAACGGTCTAGAACACATGGTTAATTGTTGGCCACAGATAACCATAAGATATCAATACCCTTAAATTTGACATGATATTAGAGAAAATACCATTTAATTCTATACATATAGACAGTCAAGGGAGTTTTATAACATACTTTGACCATTCTATATGGTTTAACTTCACATTAATTTAAATATAATTTTGTAAGGTGATTTCTCAAATATTTCATGGGGTCAATACTTCATGTTACTTAATTTATTTATTTTTGATAATTTTTATAATTAAATTAATCAAATTTTATTATCATTTTATGATCTAATATGATATGTTAATGGATTATAGATCTAATGTGATAAATTAATAATTTTTAATATAACATTTATAGAGAGACGCATATTAAGTTCAAATGGTTCATAAATCTTTTAATCTCTTATAAATTAACTCTTCCAATGATTTAACTAATAAAAATTTTATTATGATTATATAAAATATAAAATAATAACAAAATTTGATAAATTTAGTTATAAAAATTATCAAAATGAATGAATTAAATAACATAAAGTATTTACCTTATAGGATATTTAAGCCATCATCATTTTGTAACTATTCACAATAAATTGCATTATTCTTGTGATCTATACGAATAACATTTCTGGTTATGAATATCAAATAATTGGGGAAAATGTTAAGATTAACTCAATAATTTGTCGTCGTTAGGAATATAAAATTAAAACATTTTAATGGGGCCCCGTAATGTGAGGACGGTTATCAAGTGTCACCCGTAGCCCATAGATAGAGAGTAGTAGATCCAACAAAGATCCAAATCTTTGTAAATAGTTGCAGATTAAACAAACAATCCTTGTGAACGGTTTTAAATAATTGCTCCTAAATTTTCTATTTTTATGAAATCCAAGATACAATTTGCATTGGTTAGGGCCAAGATACAATCTGCCAGATTTGGAAGATACAATCTGCCAAAAATCTTTACATGATTGCCATCCATGCCCCCTACTCTGACAAGTTTACACTGCATCTAGATACTGTTATTTGACTGCATTCCTGATTTTTTTAGCAACTTGAATATGGAAAGTTTGAAAAGGAGATTCTAGTATACATATTAATGATACACTTATTTATTTGTTAGTTGAACTAGTTTTATTAGTATGAATGTGTCTAAACTGAAATTTGAGACCCGAAACACCTAACACCTTGACTAACTTAGTGTGAATTTTTCAGAACAATTTACCATTTGATTTATAATAATTGCATATTCTCTTCAATAGGTATGAGAATATTCCATTGCTTGGTTAAGATGAGAATGAAAAGTTTTGATCAACTTGCATACAAAATAAATAATGATAAGTAGAGAGAGTCTCTCCTTACCACAAATATTAAGTTCTCAATTCACACTTGTAACAACTCAGTGCATGCTCGATTTTTTAGGTTTGACTCACCTAGAATTAATTTTAAGTAAATTTCAAAATTAATTATGAATCATTACAATGAAAATCCTAACACACTATTATACCTCCGGAGTAAGTAGCAACTCTTTTTTCCTTAATTTTTTTGGGGGGCTGCTCCGTTGAACTTAAATTAGAGGTTAGACCAACGACAAGGACCATATGGTACATGCCGTATGATTAGTTAACAAACTACATTGAGGTTGAGCACCTTTATCAATCGGGACCAGTGTCCCCTTAACACTTTTTCAAGTTCTTTCAACATCACAACAAGAAGTGAGTGGCCACATGTGGCCACATGGATAGACCAACTCTTTTTCAGCGTACGGCACAACGTTTTCCACACTGCCCCCACCACGAGAAAAATATTATATGATCAATTGATCATAGACTATCAAGTAAAGTATGCACTATTCAACTCTAGAGTAATATTTCAGCTTCAATTGATGATACAATTCACTTTTATCTGCAATATTATTTTATCATTGGATAGAGTATAATCTATATTTTTGCTAGATTGATGAGCATGTAATAATTTCTCGGCTAGGCAGCCTCCTCCTCTATGATTGTTGTTGGAGTGGAAGTGAGCTGGAGGATAAAGCATAGGACGGTTTGAAGCTGGAAGTGGAAAATTCGTAAGTGTAAAGCCATGTGATTCTCTTGATGAAACTTATGAAGTGGGGCCCACAAGTCTTGTGGAGTAGTCTAGTCACCTATGTGCAAGTGCTGATCCCTTGTGTTCTGGCCTATGTCACTCATTGCCTTTCCACTCTGTCTGTTCATTTATTTTATACTATAAATACAACACCACACAACCAAAGTCTTCAGCTCCAAGTTCCATCTTACATCTACAACTCCATTCTACATTCTACAAACAATTCAACTTTCATTCCATTTACTTACACACACTTTCTATCATATAATGGGAATTCGTCTACCGTTTGTTGTGGTCCATGCAAAGCAGATATTCAAGATGACTTCACAGAATCTGCAGGGTGGTGGAGGAAACCAGTCAAGTGTTGTACCAAAGGGACACATAGCAGTCTATGTTGGAGAGTTGCAGAAGAAGAAGCGGTTCGTGGTTCCAATATCATACTTGAATCACCCTTCCTTCGTCGACTTGCTCAACCGGGCAGAGGAAGAGTTTGGATTCGATCATCCCATGGGAGGCCTCACGATTCCTTGCAGAGAAGATGCCTTCGTCAATCTTACATCTCAACTGCGTGCCTTGTGAAATATTAATAATATCTATTATGATTGACTTCAATTTTTTTCCCTACCTAGTTGGGTTGGGATGTTCCTTCTAACTTCTGTCTTTTTGACAAATACAAGTTGTATCTGTTGTATAAAATTTTGTTCCGATCTCTCTACTGTTTGGTGAAGCAAAGTCGCCAATAATAATGTAACTTCTGCTTCTGTTATTATTCCTCTGTAAGCTTCAAAATTTATTCATTGTCTTTCTTTGAAAAATTTCTACCTTGACACTTCTATTGCAGGCAGTGTTTTATGGTTAAGATTCTTATTGGTTTTCATACATATTACTCGTCCCCAACGGCCAAATTTGTCTATAACCAGTCCCCAGGATGCAGGAGAAGAGGATTTCAGTTTTCCTCCACTTCTTTTCAGTTGAAAAGAGGTTTTACATGCTTCACAATTACTTCTACCATTTTGTTTGCCCTCTTATTTTCTCAGCATAAGTAGATAAAGAAAAGAAGGAATGGTAGTCACAATAGTTCAAGCATCTAAAGGACCAAAATCATTCTCAATTTGGCTTTATAGAACATAATGCAAGAACTTGTATATGTCAATAATACTGATATTGTTTTCAATTTGCCTATATTCATTTTACACCAAGAGATTTCCGGCAAAACAAAATAAATACATGCACCAGAAGCATATATATTCATATACATAACATATTTGCATCTCTATCACCATACAATAATTTATATAATCCGCGTTGCAAAGGCCATGATGAGAAAGGAACAGGACCAGTGCCATCTTTGATTCAATGGTGGTTCATCAAAATGAACTTACGGAGATGTCGTACACGTTTTCTTCTCTCAGCATTCAATGGCCTCAGCACTCAAGAAGGCATCATCTGCTTTCTTGGCTCTAAATCACTCTTCTATTATATCATTAGGATGAAGCAGCACTTTCAACTTCAATTGAAAAAACATTAAAGGATGGTTCGTTGGAGGGGTGACAGGAAAGCTAGTATTAGGCAAAATGCAGATACTTGACTTCTGCTGAGAATCAATGGATGTATTTGTATACACTTAGTCCAAAGATAGATTGCCAGTTCTGATGTTTCGCTGCTGAAGGCTAATACCTTTTCCCAGTCGCGATTGGGATGAGCTCCAGTCACCTGGTTTTCCGCTGAATGGAGACGCAAGTTTCGGCTGGAACCACTTTTTCAGAGCATGACCATTAATTCTGAGCTTCCCGTATGATTCATTACCCTGGTAAGGAATCTGAAGCCTCCTTAATAACGCTCCAACTGTTTGCCCAACTCTGAAGACAAAACATTGTATTTTGTCATGTAACAATATTATACATGGACATCATAGAAGAGAAAAAATATTGTAGTAAAAGAATTAAAATTTAAAAAAAAAAAAGAAAGAAGGTTCACACAACACTATCTTCCATAATTTCAGTCATGAAAAACAGATTTTGAGACAACTTTTCCCTAAAATATAATGAAAACTGCAAAAAGATTAAGAAGAACCGGCAAGTAATTACATCTTACCATGGGCAGTCAATAACTCACTTAGTACAAGAAGAACAAATTTTAAAAGCTTGAAATTTGATTTGCTCAAGCCATTTACCACTAACTCTATTTGATCATTAAATATTTCAAAGATACATTGACCCCACACACATACTTCAACAAACATGTACATGTCACCAAATACAGCAAGTAATCAGTACAATATAAACATAGATGATGACCGCATAGAGGTTTATATAGTAGATTTAGCCTCAAAGAACAAGTTTCATGCATTTAATTATTTAGCTCAGAAAATTTGATTGGAAGCTAGTACTGTATTTTTTTAACAAAATATACTGTTGCAGATATGTGATAGTGATACAAGTACAACAATATGATTGAAAGAAAGTCGACAATGGATGCATTTCTAATTTGGCTATTCTCACCTTCCCGCAAGGTTAATAATCTTATCCCTCTTGGGAGATGAAACCTTTGTTCTCTCTACCGGCAACAAGATGATTACATTGGGTATTCTTGCACCTGTGAAGAGGATTTTCATGGGGAACCAAGCATAAAGTAGTAAATCAGTTTACTATAATACTAACTAATAATGATATTCTGCACTGCATACCTTATGTGGTATTAGAAAACTTGTAAATAATACCTATAAACTATAAATTAATCAAGTTTATTTAAAGAAAGACTGTTAAAAAGGAAAATAGAAATCTGAAAATAGTATGTTAAAAGGAAAAATGCAGGTTGTAAAACTAAATCGCCACCTGCTGAAGTAAAAAATGGATGAATACACCTTTTTTGGCAGTTAAGAGAACTGTCTAGAAAAATGATATTTTGTAACAGACATAAAATTGAGTGATCAGGCCAAACAATTAAAGTGATCCGGAAAAAGGAATTCCTTTCTCATAAAAACATTCAATTTTACCAATTAAGACAATATTTGGATTTGTCCCTATTATATGCTGCTGATTACCAAGTCCCCATATTGTCAGCATACTCATTTCAACTATTTTTAGACAAAATAAACATTTTTCTTGTTAATTATCCTTCATCAGATTTTCCTTTCCATACAAATGTTAGAAAGGGTTAAGATAATTACTCTCTTTAAAGAAATAAACATCCACTTACACTTTAGACCGTCAATCATTTCTTCCTTTGAATGTCAGAATCAAATAGTCCAAAAGAGAAACGAATGTATTATAAAGAAATTCTTCAATTTCTTCAAATATAATTATTTTCCTAGCTAGCGTAATTTTAAAACTGTCAACAATAGATCTCATGCAAGACTCATAAATTAAAAGGGGAAAAAAAGGAGAACAGGAGATAATACAAGCAGTAAGGCAGCACTGATATTAAAATAGATGATGATGTTACCTGCTGCCAGCCGATGCTTGAGACCTTTCAAAACAGTTAAGAGGTATACCTGGTAACATTTTCATGGATTTTTAGGGATATGGATTTAACATTTGAAGTAGCATTGTTCAAATTTGGAACTGTCTGGAGTGAGTGTGCATATTGTGTGCATAAACAAATGAAAGACAAACAGTTAAAAAGCAGAGAATCAGGAGCCTACTGGATCCATCAGTCAAACTATGGAGAAAATTTGCATCATATTAGAATGTAAGCGCCAAATTAGCATGTGATTATGATATAAAACCTAAGAATACTCATTATGTATAAAATGATTCTGAAGTACTTTTTTCCTAGAGTAACTTGTAATTTCAAACACGTTAATGTTAGAATATAGTAATAAGGGTATGTAGGTTTGGTGGGCTTGGGTTTACCCCCTTCCTCTCTCTTCCTCTCCCTCGCCCTCTCCCTTTCCCTCTCTTTCCCTCTCTTTATAATATTAATAGTTAAAGGGTAAGACTTTTATGTATCAGAAGTCAACACTGTAGCAATATTTAAGACTTAGACAAGCTCACCTCAGCAGTAGAAGCAGGCATATCTTTAGCATCAACAACAATAGGACTCACTTTAAATGATACTGATGGAACAACTCCATGAGAAGCAACTTCCTGCATAATTATTACAGCTTCATTTGATGATCCAGGTTCATCTTTAAGACCAACGATATTAAATAGAAGTAGTTTCAGCTCCATACTCACCTCAAGTATTGAAAAAGCACGAGGATCATATTCACCAAAGCCATCCACTAATGAACAGAGGTTTGAGCTTCTTGAAGATTCAGCACTTACTCCCAGGTTCTCAACTAGTCTATTTTTGACAGATGCATCGCAAGGGAATCGCAGGCATCCCAGAATATGTGACAATATTTCACTTGTAACCTTTTCACCAGCTCCAATTGTTTCACGATACACCATTAACGCCAGTGATGTCCTATGAGAAGAAAGCAGCATAAAATTTTCCACAAAGAAAACCATCTAGAAGAGAAGCCTGCGCTAATTGATTATCATAATTAACAAGGAAAAGGGTGATTTGCAGAGCACAGACTCCCCTCAAGTTATTAAATTCTTATTTTCTTCCTCTCCAACAGTCAATTGAGCATCAATGGAGGGGAGAAACTTCAAACAAAATGTTATAGAGATGTAACATTTTCTTAATAAAAAAATAGCTTACTGACATGCATAAATTTAAAAAATAAAAATGTAAGAGAATGTTTATATATAGATAAACAATTAGCATTGCCTCTTTACTACTGGCGACAAAGAATCGTGTCTTGAAAATATTTGCAAAAAATTAAAGAACAAATACCATTTATTATCAACTTGTGGCCGTCCTGAGTCAAGAGATAAAACAGGTTCACCAACAAAGCAAGCCCTCTCAAACCTCCGCTGGCACATTCCTTTCATAGACATCAAAGTACCATCAGGATTTAAAAATCATAGAACTCTCAAGGCTTAATATATGAATAGTTTGGGCCAAAAGATAACCTAAGTCCATGATCTTTGCTCCAAGTCCCCAGAAAATCAAGACCTAAACCCATAAGTAAAAAGGCTATGCCAATCCTAAATTTAGTGTGGGTATGCATTTTACTTTAAGAGGGGTTGGGGGGATTAGAATTCATCATAGCTTCATCATAATTTATATGAAATAGTATTCATAGTGATACTTCCTCCTAATGTCACCCCCACCCCCCCAAAACAACATACTAATGAGTAACCAGTAGTATGAATGATTCAGTCTCATTTTCATGAATCATGATCATAGAAATAAAGATAAACCAACTTTCCAGATGTTTTGCAAAGCAGTGTGATATATTAAGTGGAAGCAATACAGGACCAGAATTAAAAACTAACAAAATCCAATGACTCACCGATTATGCATCGACACATGACGAGATTAGGGGCAGCACCATCCTTTTTGGCTTGAGAAAGAAGCATTTGAGCTGCTTCCATATCATCATTTCTACAAAAGGTAGGCAACATAGGAAATTGATTGAGGAAGGACTTAAACTAAATCATTTATTAGACAAGAAATTCTTCTTAAATCACTTACTTCTCACTTGCCACTATAAGTATTGAGAATGTGATACTGTTTGGGCACAATCCAAATCCTTTCATTTCAGATAAAACTTCCAAAGCCTTCTGAAATTGATCTCCATCACCTGTACAGAACTCTTGCAATGTTTTAAAGTCCATTTTTCCCATTAAACACCAACATTTACACAATGCAGCTACACAGACCGGAAGAAAACAAAACAACTGAGGCAGCTATAATGAAATTGGAAACAAGTTGAAAGTAACCACATTCCAGGTTAAGCCAAGGAGGAGGTTGTCACCCATTACTTTAACAGGAGATATTTCCGGTAAAGAACCCCTCAACCAATGTCAAATTATTTTATCATTTACCTAAATTCACACTTGTCCTTGTTAGATCTAAACAGTTCAAAAGTTATGTGCCAGCATATCACACGCTACATTTGGGTTATAGTTTTTGTTAGCAAGTTGTAGAGTTCACTTACAATTTTGTTAAAAAGTATATTTCTGCAGTTAGAAGTTAAATTAACTATATAAAAGTGTTCACTAACAGGATTGAAACAGATTAGCAATTTCACAAGAAAATTCCATCCTCTCAGTTTCTCTCTACTTCTCTGTTGACTCTGCCCTATTCTTCTCATTTCTGAATTATATTCACCATATGTGACAAGTTCTTACAGTTGTTGCCTTGGTTAAAAAATTGAAGTTATATTTTTCTAGGAAATTTTATTACTATGTTGTCTGGGTTAAAAATGGATATTTAGTAGGGACTTTAATTTTGTGGCTAAACTAGCAGCTTTCCGTCTGATGTGTCTCTTTGGTCTCTGTTATCACCATCTTGTCCAATTTGATATTTCTCAATTAACGTTCTCCTCAGATCTGTTCACTGAGACAATTAACTTGAAGTTCCCATTTCACAAACCCTACACCTTCCTCTGCAGTTACTTTACAAAGACATTGAACTGCATCCTAAATAAATCATTTAGTGATAGAGCAAAAAGATCCTGAATCAATGCAAGACCAAAAAGGAGCCAAACTTACAAAGTGCAGTGAGCAAAGCATTAACTGTTGAAACTGTTTGCACCAATTTATGAGACTTGAGATATTCGTATAGCTCCAATGCTTTCTCCCAATTTCTTGCCTGAAAGTATTTGCCACTAGTTAGTAACACTTATCAGCATGATGAACTCAAGGCACATAGCAAAAAAAATTTAAAAGCATACACTTTCAGGGAAAAGAAACATAAAAGCATGGTGTTGTTGTCTTAGGTCAAAATTTTCCTTCATGTGCTATATTAATTCATCTAAGTGTTTATCTTAGGGTTTTTTCAGATTGAAGTTTAGAGACATAATTTTTGGTTTCCAGATTCAGGGTCAGCGACCAAGACACAAAATCCTTAAATACAAAGAACTCCTACTCTGAAAAGAAAACATTGTTGAATCCATATTCCTTGTCTAAATTCCATAGCTAGAATGCCAGAAAGACCTAATGAGTATAGTGAAACCCATACTTCCATCCTCAAGTAAAAACCTAATAACAGCTACTTAACTGAATTAAATTTTCCTATATTAATGCCTTAACATTTAAAATGTAAAATACCATTTTATTATCTGTTTTTCAATACATAGTTCAAATCCACGCTAATATCCCATAAGTATACCTTCATTCCATTTAAAGTCCTTTACCTCCCATGCAGCCCCTGATTTAACTCAGTGAAATCAATTACCCAATTTTCTGTGTTGCATGATTAATTTTAATTAGTTTTCATTTCAAGCCTTACCGGTTACCACCTTGTTACCTAAAACCAAACCATGGGAGGAAAAAGGAAAGAGGCAAAAAATTGATTGCAGATAGCTAAAGGGATTGAGAGTTGAGATAAACAGGTAGAAATATTGTTTGAAGAAGAAGAAAAATGAAATAAATGAAACCATCTTGAGTAAATTTCGGAATCAATTTAAAAGTTTAAAATCACCTTTAATGCGTTATATAATTTTTTCTTGGTCATTGCAATATTCTAAAACAAAATTAAATATTCCAAGCTCATGAAGTAGCTAACTAGCTATTAGCCTATTACCACACCAAGTTGACCACAAAATTTACTCAACCAGACATACCTTGCTGCAGGCACCCATCAGTGAACTATATGACATTATTCCAATACGTACTCCTGCTTTACGGGCTTCTTTTAGGACATCAAAGGCAGCATCCAGCTTTTTAGCATGTCCAGCAACATCTATTAGTGCACTCAAAAACATCTGCATGACGATTCAATAAGTTTGGTAAGCAACCAGTAAATTTAAATGCAAGTAAAAAAGGCATTATTAAGTTTTAAAATCAACAAATGAGGATTTTAATAATCCCTATCAACAAGAAATTTAAAAATTAAAATTAAAAAATAAATAAATAAAAAATAAAAAGAGGAAAATACTTCGTCAGGGAGCACCCCTTTCTGGGTCATTTCGTTGTAAACACTACAAGCAAATTCCCAATCTCCAGTTTGGCTGCAAGAATTGATGGCAATAGTGTAAACTTCTGGAGATCCCTTTATATTATATTTTTGTAACATCTTATAAACTTCTCGTGCCCGTTCAACCTGTATAAAACATATAGTTGTTAAATATTAAATATATTTAAAGTAAAGCGCAATTAAAAGAGATAAAATCCATAAGAACTACCAAAAATTATGTTGTATTTTGAAGGGGAAGAAAGATATTACACCTGACCAGCATTTACACAAGCCTTCATCAATGCACCAAAAGTTATGTGATCTGGGTCAATGGGCTGCATTTCAGCTGCCATTTCTGCTAAAACATCAAAAGCACGATCCACTGCTCCTGACTGGGCACATGCAGCTATAAGTGCATTGAATACAACACGATCTGGCTTCACATTCTACTGCATACAAACATCACATCAGCATGCAAAGGTAAGGCAAGGATTTCAGGAGCAACTCAATCATCTAGAAAGATATGTTGCAACTATCGTACCTTGGACCTCATTATCCCATAAGCACCAAATGCTTTAGCTACTTGCCCAGCTCTAGCACAACCATCAATAAGTGCCCCATAGGTAAGAACATTAGGTTCCACACCAGAATTAACCATCTTGTGAAACACCTAAGGATACAGATTGACAATGTTACTAAATATGAGATTTAGAGAACAATATACTCCACAAATACCATGATGTGGTAAATCAACTGAAAACCCAAGAAGAGGGATATTTTACTTCAAACATTTGATCAACTTTTCCACTTTTAGCACAAGTTGAAATCAGAGTGGTATAAAGTTTGCAATCAGGTTCTAGTCGAGCATCCTTAAGAAGCTTCAAAACTTGGAAAGCCCCTGAATATACATAATACGAATTCCATGAACAAAAAAGGTTGCAAAGAAAACATTTTGGAGAGTAACCAGGTAATGAGTAGAGTAATGGTGAAAAATCAAGTTACCTTCTGAATCTTGGGAGCTTGTACAGACCGACATAAGCATATTAAATGTACTCAATGTTGGATTTGGAATTAGCCTAATGTAATCAAAAGCTTCTTTAACAGCCTTTTTTCTCTTGCAGATGTTAAAAAACTTTGCATGATAAATCTATAACCAATAAATACGCCATGTCAGAGAAATCCAAAACTGAAGAGCAGAATATCAAGTAACAGCCCGAAAAATGCATGTACCTTGGTCATATCCAATAAACCCTTCATTTCCATACCTTTAAGTAATTCTACACATTCACGTAACCTAAAAAAATCAATACTTCGGGATAAGCTCTTCAACCTTAGTAATAGCAGAATTAGGCCAACAGATATCATGATCATGATATTATGGTTACTCAACAAAAGAGAGGATGGGGAGTTTGACCACATTGTTTCTTTTAAAGCAAATGTGTGACATGTATAAAACTCTAAAAGCAGTGTTCTCAGAGACAATTTTATGTTCTCTATTGTTCGTTGGAGGTGGATGGAACATAAGATTACCTCCCAGCTTTTAGCAGGTTATTGTATCTGCTTATATGATCCGAATGATCATTTTTCTGATCATCATGCACCCTAGTTTGATCACGTCTCTGATCATCATGCGCCCTGATTGAGTGGGCAGTCTGCGGAAAAACATTGTTACTATTATAGTTCAGATAGCTTTCTTCCCTATCCCTCAGAGAACTACTGCCTTTCCTCAAGTTTATACTTCCATGTAGTGGAGGGTAGCCATCTCTATGCCTGGAAATTGGTCCCGCTCCTTCAACATACTCTGAATCAATAAAAATGGTTTACATAAAAGTTTTCTCTAAACTTTAAATTTCTCATCATGATATTTGTAGAGATTTGACCAATTATACCATATATGAAATGAAATCATTGTGCATTTTCTATTTTGAATTACCTGCATTTTGTAAATAAACATCTGTGGATAATTTGGATCCTTCAAGTGCGGTATTTTCCATTGCTGAGGGCATTCCTTTTCTATTACTAGTAGAAGCATGAGGAGATAATGACTTTAAACTACTCAGTGGTGACGTGGATCCAATTGCAGACTTCTTAGCCTCATAAAACATGTGCAGCTCTTGCCTAGCTGATTCACCAAAAAGAGCATAAAAGTTGATGGCACCAAGTTCAATATTTTCTTTGGTAGGTTCATTGATTGTTGTGAGTATGTTGTTTACAGAAACAGAAGGAGGAGTATGCTCAGATTTAAGTATATTCGAAGGAAACTTGGGATCAAAGTCAACTTGATCTTGATTTTCTTCGACTTGTAAAGCCATTTCTTCAGCAAAAGCAAGAGGCTGTAATGAACTTGATTGGAAATCCACCGGCAAAAAAGAGTCATCTAACACCTTGGAACTGCCATTACCAACACTAGAGTCAAGAACAGAAGAAGATGACTCTGATGTGTTAGTCATGAAAGCAGCTTCATGAACCATTGAAGATTTCAAAATTGGAAGCTGGGCCTCCTCATCCTTGAAAGCACTGTCCTCTTCTGCTTTGTGATCCCTCAACATTCCAATTTCACTCAGCGTGCTATCCATTTGAAATTCCCGAAACTCAAGAATCTGTTTTTCAATGACCTGAGTCCCAACATTACTTCCTTGTGGTGATAATGCAAATTTTGCGTGTCCCCGTGTCTGTAGCAGTGAAAATTGTTAGGAAGGCGCAAGTTATATAAACAGAATATATGCAACCAATTCACAAATTACTTTAACCTGGATTAGGCAGTGAAGTTTTCACAGCAATAACACGCATCTATAACACTAATGCAGCTAATTAGAAGAGTGTCTCTACAGCGTAATTATAACGTTGAGTTCATACTTCATACATTCTAATTCCTCTCTGACTGTGAAATTCTAAAAGAATATTCAATACAATTCAATTTAAAACTATTGTCACAATGATTTAACCATACCGTACGAATTTTGCAACTAATGGTGCATCATGATAAGTTAATGATCGATTGATTAGTTAGTTATAACTGTTGTTAACAGCTAGCAGGAAACCAGTCAGTTTGTTACTTCGTCACCAATACTATTCAATGTCTCTAAACTGTTGGTGTAGGAGTAATGAGTCAAGTTTCTCATTCTTCAACTATCATCTTAAAATCGTATCGGAGTTAATTATTACATCTTAATAACCAAAGAATATATTAAACTCAAGAAGCACACCAGAGCATCTGAAAATAGTATCGACCATCGTTCACTGTTAGATCGGAAAATCTAAAATACTAGAATATGAACCAAAATCAGAAGAAGAATGCAGCACCAAAACACACAACAGCTCCGTCACGGGTTCAAATAACAATTGCAAGCTGAAACCGTTACTCTAGCGTCTGAAATCCAAAATTAGCAAGAGAGAGAGAGAGAGAGAGACCTGGTTGGGAGACTTCTTTCTGTTGTTGTTGAGAGTGAAGCGGAGGAAGGAGACAGCGGATAAGGTGACGAGGATGACGACGACGATGACGGAGTGAGAGTGGAAGGAGGCCTTGAAGACGAAGCGCGGCGAGTGGAGGCGGAGGAGACCTAGCCGGTTGCATTTCTTCGCAGATCGAAGCGACGGCGGCGGGCGGAGAGTGTGGGAGGAGCCGAGGAAGTGAGTACGGACGGAACGCAGAGAAGAGAGGGAGAAGGAAGAGGAAGAGGAAGAGGTGAATCTGAGAGTGTGACGGTTTTGGCTCACGCAGAAATTGAGTTCCATGGATGAGGAAGGAGAAGGAGCAGAGAGAGAGAGTGGAAGAGGAAGAGCATTTAGCGTTAGCAGGAAGGAGAGGAGGGAGTAGCTCGAATTGTAGAACCAGGAGATTGAGATACTACCACTTCTTTCTTGCTCATCCGAATTCCATCCTACGTGGCGCATTTTTGTTTTTCCGTTGCAAAGTGGGCCCCACCCCCCGTTAGTTATTTTATTTCCTTTCCAAAACAGTAAAATAGCTCCAGCCAACAGAAAATCACTACTTCATAAAAGAAAGGCGTTCTTGGTGTCTAGGTTTCAATCCACTCCCATTTTTTGGCTCACCATTTTTAAGGAGATTGAAAAGTCATTAAAAGTTGTTAAGTAAATATTGGATATTTATTTTGATTGTTATGATACTTTGATTAATATATACTTGATAATTGTTATTGAAATTATTAGTAGTTATTATGATTCTAGTTAACCATTACAAAAGGACTATGTATAAGGAAGAGAACTAAATGACATGTTAAGTTTTAGAAGGATTATAAGTTCTATTGCTCCGAGTTCAAAGAGCATGTAAGTAATAAAATAGTATAGATTTTGTTCAAATAAGAATTTAAATATATCTTTTTACTTTTGTCTGTTTGGCTTATAGTTGATTAAAAATGCATTTTAAAACATAAAAATGTAAGTTTTTATATTTTTACAACACTAAAACGTGTTGGATTACACTTAAAAATGAATTTAGGTTAAAAAAACGTAAAAACGTCATTTTATAACTAATAATTATGTTTTTATCTATATGTGAATCTTTGAGTCACTTTTTGTTAAGTTTCATGTTTGAGCCTCTTTACATATTAGACCTTTGGACAATAATACTCATTCTTCACCTACTAGTGACTAGTTTATGATGATTTAGAGATAAATAATTATTTTAATGATCATAATGAATACAGAACTAGAGAGAGGAACTAGATAATGTTTTTCCTCTTAAAGATAAAGAAGATGGATGACAAGATAAGTGTGTAAATTATGATAGCAATGAAATTGAGATTGATGTTTTAGTGACAACAAATAATTTATTTTAGATGTTTTATTTTAATCCTTATTTTGTTGTGTACTTTAATCAGTATGACCACTACCAAACTAATTAAATGATTCTGTTATTTTTTTTTATGTTGGTTAACAGACTTCTTCCTTTTTTTTTTTACTTGTTCACCTTTCTATTTTGATATTTTCACAAATATTTATTTACTTGCTAAATCTATATTACATTAACTATTTTTTTTCTTATTATACTCCTATTAAATAGACATTATCTCTCATATTTGTATACTACTAATAACTCAAAATATCTTCATTATCTTTATATTAAATGAGGACAATTGTATAAAATACTATCAATTTTTTCTTATTTTTATATTTTTTAATAATTTCCTTAATACTTACGCACAACTCAAAGTGTACAATTAAAAAATAAAAAAGAGAGAGTATTAGTAGTAACTACTAATGAGTAATAAATATGATATGTATTTTAATATGTATAATATGTATAATATGTATTTTGATCATTATTATAGAAGTCTATGATATTTGTTTTTATGAAAATATTGAGTTAAATGTTATTATGTAAATTTTAATTAAAATTTTATATATTACAACATATAAATTATATTTATGCAGATTACAAATATTTTAAAATAATATTTTTTTAATAATACATAAAATTTACATTTTTATGTTTTTGTTTTTACTTAATTTTAACGATTTTATTTAAAATCTTCTTTTCGACGACCTTAGTTTGATCAGTGATTTCAAGTGATTCATAACAAAATTCTTAAAATCATAAGAGTTAGATGTCTTACTGGTACTGTCTAGATCATTAATTTCAATTCCGAACTTATCCATTTCATTAACGCATTTAATAGACTTATCTAATAAAAAAAGGGAGCATGAGCAAATTGAATCTCCTAATCAAAAAAATAGTAACATATATGGCCTTGTTGACAGCAAGCACTATGGTGGATATTTTATACAGGCTAGTTGCTGTACATATTACTGTACATATTGTGCCACATGTTCTGCAAAGATAGAGTTGTATTTATTTATTTGTTACAAATTATTGTGCCTAGTACAAAAAGCACTCTACGAGGTCATACTTGACCAAGATCTCACGAGTACACGTACGTATTTTTGGTGTACTTTTAATTATAAAACAAATTAAATAATATGGCTGCAAGCAACTCTTTTTGTTAAACAAATGGTTGCAAGCAATCAACGACATCACACTTGACCAAGGTCTCACGATTATACGTACGTAGATTTGGTGTCCTTTTACTTCTAAATTTAAATATTAAAAAGTTGTGATACTCATTCTATCTAATACATTGATAAAGAAAAATTGTGAGAGAAATTACACTTGTAATTTTAGGATTAAACATTAATAATTACTTTTTTTTATAAGTATTTTTTGAAAATCATGTTATTATTTTCACGAGGAATTAAGCTTCTTTAATAAAGTAAATTAACTAAAGTATCTATCAAAAGAGGTTGACATTATTAATTTTATTAAACAGATGTATATCTCGCTGCTTTTCTGATTTATTCAAATAACCAGTTTCAAATTTTGATACTTATGCTTTTTCATGCGTCTATTAACAATTATTTTATAACATATTTACATAATACGATATATACTCAACGACAAACATTAAGTTAAAAAATAATTGTATGCCTCTCTTGATTTTCTCGAGGATTCCCGAGATTTACTTTTGGGCGGTGTTATGTTCGGTTTGATCTTGTTCCTAGAACAACTAATAGCAACGCTGACTTCATAACGAAGCATGGTGCCAATTTGAGTGCTGATTTTCAGCTATGAAATTCAGCTTGGGGAGAGCTTGAGGCTCTCATCTCTAGTGATTTAGCCGTGTAGTATTGTCTTTGTTTTATTTCATTTATCAAGAAAATATATCAAGTTTAAAGTTACCGACAACATTAAGATAGATAATCACATAGTTATGAAACTTATAAATGGTGTTTTACCCAATAATAAAGTGGCATTCTATCTTTAATCAGTAATAAGTATTATATTTTTATCTAAAATATCACTTAATTACTAGGTAGTATAATTTACATTGATGTTTTATATAACATCTCGTTTTTTCTTTAGTAAAAATCTCGCCACAAAAATACATATACAAGTCATTTACTTAGATAAAAATTTTGAAACATAAATTCATACGTCAAAAATGTCCGTAAAGATAATAGTTCGCGATTTCGCAAAAATATGCAAACACCAGATTTATTATCTTTCGTCACCAGAATTTAATTATGCATCAAAGGTATCCGTAAAGTACATTGTTACGAAAGAAAAATTACGAATACTTTGGATTGACTTAAATTCCATATTAGGAAAATTAGTAGATCACAATGGTGTGATCAGAATATTTTTAGGACACTCATATACAAAATACATGAACAGCTAACGACCAAACACGATCAAACATGATCGAAAATTAAAACACATGGCCAAAGGCTATCAGCTCTCATGTAGCTCACCAACACACACACACACACACACACACACACACCCCCCAAGTCTTTGGTCAACAAGTCAAAGATGATAAACTCATCCACCTAAGCATACTTATCCTATTCCATTTCTTTTTCTTTTTCTTTTTTCATTTGATTTTGGCCAAAATTTGGCCCAAAATCTAAATGAAAGGCATAGCCATGAGACCTATAAATAGCCCTCATATGGCTTTCATTTTCTTATGTTCTTTATTTATTAGTTTTGTTTAAACACGTTTTGTTCGTGCACTCTGTTGTTACGTTGCCATAGCCGAAAATTAGCAAGGAAAAGTTATGCACTCTTGGAAATGTTTTCTCATCACCCTCACCACTAACAAATACTCTTAGGAAGTGGGTAAACCTGGCTTACTCACCTCCTTGGTGACTTCTAAGTGTTGTATATGAGTATATGAAAATATCATGTATTATGTGATAAATGATAGGCTAATGATGCATGAATGATTTTGGTGTTTTCTTTGAGTAAGAACATTTGATATTATGATTGTTGGAACATGTTGAGAAGCCCAAAGAAGCGTGCACGAGAATGGTTTGGAGGAAAGGAAAAATAACAGTGTGACCTTAAGTCACGCCCAGGGCGCTGAGCGGACTGGGGAAAAACTTTAGAAAATGTTTTGGAAGTTTCTGTTTTGTGACTTGGATGGCGTCAAGAACCGTTGATCGACCCTGAGGGGGCGCTGAGCTGCCTGAACCCTAGTTCCCATGCAAACCTGGACTTGGGTGGCTAAGTAACCCGAGAGTTCCCATGGGCGCTGAGTGACCTGGAGAGCCCTAGGTCACTAAGCTAACTTGGACCAGTGGTTAAGCGATTGAAGAAGTTCTCGTGGGCCGTATGTTCCAACAAACACTTATCCATGTTATATTACGTGTGATAATAATAATGATTATATGTTATGTCAAAATGCATCATGAGGACATGGTTGTCATTTAGGGGTTAGGACATCCTTAGATAACTAGAAGTTATCACCTAACTCATACCTAATTTAATACTACAGACAATACATCCCAAAGTAATGACGTTAAAACACAATACGTCCCCAAGTAGTGACGTCAAGACAAGATATGTCCCAAAGTAGTGACGTTAAAACACAACATATCCCAAAGTAGTGACGTAAAGGGCCCAAAGAAAGATAAAGAATGAACGAACGAGTCCACGCCTAGTCGTGTCGAATAGGGCAAGCCCCTCACCATACCCTAAGTTGGATGGTTGTTCCTATCGTATGAATTACGCCAAAGAGCATGTGTGGCTAGCTACCACACCGGTCAAAGCGCTGCCGAGTCGACACCGATACGGAAACGCAAGTAGATTGTGGCCGGAGGCCATGGCTACAAAGGTGGAAGGACATAAATAACTAAGAAGGACGTGACCCTGATACACAAACTTGACAGGGCGCGTAACAGAATCCCAGATCCCCTCATGCATAAAATATGTGATGTTTGTATTTATGTATGTATGTAAGTGTATGTCATGAAAGTTACCGTCAAGAGAACTCTCGAGACAGCCTATATGGAAGTTATAGACTAAGCAAGTATGCGATCGGACCTTACAGTATTCAAGCGAATAAAGTAATAAGCACGAATCCCTAGGTAATGCAAAGACTAGAGATCCTCAGTCACCTAGTAAACTAAATAAAGCTACTCAAGATTAAGACGGATGATAATAATCAATAGTAACTCTAGTATGCATGAACACTTAGAGATCTCCTGAGTGGCCTCGACCATAACCGAAGTAATGAGAAATCCCCTACGCTAAAGGTATTCCACAGAGGACGCAACGTTCTCACCCCCCACGCGTTTCTGACTTTAAGGGCAGGCGAGGACTCTGCCTAGCAAGAGGAGGAGCAATGAAGGGCTGTTATGTGAAGCAGACACCTAAGGGGACGGGTCATGAAGGAGGATGGGGTGGGCTAAAGGAGTTGTGTATCAGTTAACCCTTATGTTTTGTAGTTGGATATTGTATTTTGACAGACATGATATGTGTGTATTAACTATTATAGTACTTAGGTAAATTCTTGTAAATATATGTGATGGACCATATGTTTGTTTATCTATCCTATTGTGTTATGCTTGATTGATAGTCGTAAGCCCAAGGCTCTATCGTTTGTATTATATGTTCTATCTAAAGCACGGCTCATATTTTATACAGTAAACAATTAAAGGAAAAAGTCTGAAATCGGTCCATATTTTCTTAACCAAGTATTTCTGAAATTAATAAAGGACTATAAGTATTCTCACCAAGCAATTAACAACCTAGTGAGCACTGCGTACGACTTAAGCATAAACGGGTAGCTAGGGTATTACATTTTATGACAGTGGAATAATTCTTTTCAAGATTAAAGAGATATATCACATAAAACCCTAATAGAGAAAAACCTCTGCCACTGAAGGTTCTCTTGTTGCTCCTAGCACATTAGACCATCGTTCAATCTCTAGTTGCCTTTATGCACCCCCTTTGGCCTCATGTGCAACCCCCGCTCCTAGTGCGTGTCTCTTTCCTCCATTGTTGTGCTGCAAAACCATGAATCCTAACAGGTTTGAAGCAACGGAGGTTCCTCTAGATGTGGTGGTGGCTCTAGTCGAGACTCTGCAACAGCATCTCATGGGTGGCGGCGATGGATTTTCAACTCAACAACCTGTTGATGGTGATACCAACTCTATTACAGGATGATCTTCTTTGCATAATAAAAAAAAAAAAGTAACCATTGGATGAAGATGACGTGAGGATATGGTCATGGAGGATGAAGATTTTTCTTAGGTTCCCATTCAAGTACAACAGTTGGACATGCTTGGAAAATTCAAAACCAAAGAAACAAAATGCTAAATACGGGTTACTTTTGGGAAGGTCATGTGTGTTGATGATGATTGGGTATAAAGATTAACAACCAACAAGTAATCTTCCTGAGATAGAATGTTAAGTTTAGGTTTTGTTAGTTTAATTCTGTTTTATTTCATGTCTCTTCTTTAGTATTATTATATCATTTGTTGTTGTATCAGCTATCCAAAAAATCCCTCTGCGTTAAGTCTGTGTTTGATCTTTGAACCTCTTTATATTTATTATTATTCATTGCATTAATGAATGTAATATTTTACCTTTAATTTGATTTTTTTTTTAAAAAAAAAGGTATATCACATATGTTGTGACAACTAGCATAACTTCATTCATTGAAGAGGAGATGAGCCATGGTAAAATTAAGAATTATTATATTCATTTTTAAGTAAATGTTTTTGGTGAGGTTTTTTTTAATTATTTAATGTTTAATTGTTTGAACATTTGTTTTAAGATTAAAAAAAAAATCCCTTTCATTCTTGAACCATGTTAATTAAAACCGAAGCATAGCAAACTCTAGATATTATTATTTTTTTATGTTATTTTTATAAAAAAATAGTACGTGTCTTAAGGAATATTTATAATTAGTTTGATTTTGAGGTATAACTATTTTCAACAGTAACAAAAAAATGTTTCGCACAAAACATTATATTTTGAGCCCAAACATCTTTGGTTGTCCTTATAACTTAAGGGCTACGGTTGTTGATAGTATAAAATTAAAATAAATTGATGAAATTCATTTTGACATACTCTAATCTCTGTGAAATTTTCCATACCGAAAATAGCTTAACTTTGTTAATAACAATTTTTTAAAGAAATTATTATAAGTTTCTTTTGAACCCTAATTGAGACCCCACCCCCACCCACCCAAAAGAAGGTGGAAAATGGAAAGCATAATTGCGAAGTGTTGAATTGTGTTAGCTAATTAAAAGTTGGTGTGCGTAACTAGACTTTATCCAAACAAGTCCTTCTTTCTTCTCCTCCACCCTACACCCAACACATTCTTCATTGCCGCATTCAACAGTGAATTAGGGAAAGAAGCCATGGATAGGCTTCTATCTTCATCTTCCTCTTCTCTCCCTTCCCTTCACACAAATCTCAGGCCTTCCACCTTCCTCATCCGTTCCACCAACAACCGATTCGAACCCCAAAGGTTCAACCTTTTCCCTTCCACCCGTTCAAGCTCCAAGTGGGTCACCCCAATTTCTTCCAACCTTCAAAACCCTTCTCCATTTTCCTCATCGAACCCACCCAACAATTTTCCGTCGCTTTCTTCTTCTGGAGCCACCTCTTCTTCTGATGGGTCCGTGCCCGAATCTCGATTCGTCAATCAGATCACTGAGGAGGGTTCTCAAAAGCCAAAGGTGCGTGCTTTATGGTGTGATTTGTGCGATGTTTGTGTTCATTTCTGAATTCGGTCATGTTCTGTGTCGCATACAGTTTTTTCAGGAGTATCCTTGTTGTTGTTGTTGTCATTGGTATATTTTGGGGAATTCGTGTGTTTGCTGATTTTGTGATTGTTAGTAAATTCTACGAAGATGGTTTATTCTGTTGCTTTTCCTTACCTTTAAGGCAAAATATTCCCTTTGACTAAACTTTGAATTAAAAATTTGTTATGTATGCTTAAATCTATTATTAAAATCTGAACGTAGCCTTTCACGTGGGGTTTGTGTTGTTGAAGGGTGAACAGTGTTGCTAATTGAAACTTCAATTGTCATGTTTATTACGATTGAATCATATGTATGGTGGTTCTGCTAGTGTTTTAAACTTTTATTCGGTAACTATCGTTTTGGGGGTATGGACTACGAACAACCAAAGTTGGCTTTTTAATCAAATACTTCTGCTACAAAATCCAGATCCTTAACATTCATGTTGAGTCGTACATGACTGAATAGAGACTTAGATATATTGAAAGTTTCAATGGAAGATTGATTACTCTGTTGAAATAGATGAGCTTGAAATTGTGGTTTATTACTATTATTAGCATTCGTGTTACTTTTGTTGCTGGGGTTTATATTATATGCACTCAACGTACGCATTAATTATGGGTTCGATATTTTTTCCAAGCTCCAACATTTAAATAGAGCTTAAAAAAAAATCATTCTTTATACTTTTTCCCTCAGGCAATAACAGCTCGGACATTTGTAATACTCTCAGCTCTGGTTATGCTCTTAATCCAACCAGCTTTTGCTCCAGCAGCTTTTGCAACCTTTCAAACTGCTGCAAAGACCGGAGGTCCTGCTGCTGCTGCAGTTGGTGGAAAACTAATCCGCACTGAGCTCCTAAGTAGTGCTTGGACTGGTTTCTTTGCTGGTTGTTTGCACACACTATCAGGGCCGGACCACCTTGCAGCTTTGGCTCCATTGTCAATTGGCCGCACCCGAATGGAGAGTGCCGCTGTTGGTGCCCTTTGGGGTTGTGGCCATGATGCTGGCCAGCTTATCTTTGGCTTAATATTCTTGCTGCTGAAGGATCGGCTTCACATCGAGGTTATCCGAACGTGGGGCACCAGGGTTGTCGGACTCACCCTGCTAGTCATTGGTGCTATGGGAATCAGGGAAGCTTCAGAAGTGCCTACCCCATGTGTCGCCCTAGAAAATGGTGAGTGCGATGTTAGTGTCTACGAATCACTTGATAATCCTACAGTAGGGAAGAAGAAGAAGATTGGTTTTGCTACTTTTGCCACTGGAATAGTTCATGGACTGCAACCAGATGCATTGTTGATAATATTGCCTGCCCTTGCTTTACCTTCACGCGTGGCCGGTGCTGCATTTCTCATCATGTTCTTATTTGGAACTGTAGTTGCGATGGGGAGCTATACGGTATTTATAGGATCATGTAGCGAGGCACTAAAAGATAGAGTACCTAGAATAACTGAGAAACTCACTTGGGCTTCTTCCCTTATTGCAATAGCCCTCGGCTGCGCCATTATCATTAGCCAATTTTTTGGGTTTAGCCTGTATTGATACATCTTTAAGCAGCAAGAGGTGCCTTTTTTGTTTTTTATGAACATTGTTTTATTGTATCGAGAAAAAAGTAGGGATCATTTGGAGCAAGTGATATTGATTGTTTGTTACCTATTATTTAAACTACGCTACTGAGTATTGAATGTAGATATCTCTGTACGTTCAATTATTCTGCAGTTGTTAACTACCTAGCCGTTGGATATGTAGATTTTCCAATTGATGTTTCCACTATTCTGTTTATGCCTTGGAATTCAGACAGCAGTTTGTACTATAATTCACATATGGGAGTGTATCATAGTCTGATATTAGTGTTATGCAAATAGGACGGAAAATTGGTCATTAGTTTTCACACGTTGTAGCAAAATACAGTCAATGATGATGACGATCTCTAATTTGAGTGTTTTATTTACTTATTTTCTAAGTATTTTTATAGAATTTTATCATATTTTAATTATTTATAGTCACGAGATAATATATTTTACTTTATCTTAGATTTGGTAGGTTTTATGTGCTTTTTGTAGTTTTTATTTTATTCATAGAAAAATAAAAATCGCCAAGAGGATCATTAAAGATTTAAAGAAATTGGAGCTGATTTGATGCAAATTCATATTAGAGGAAAAAAATTTGGAGCACAACATAGAAATTAAAAGCAAATCTTCACAGATTTAGCTTTAGACATGAATCCTACTATTTAACATAGATATAAAACTCGACCCGAGACTTGACCCGGTCACCCTATTAGGTCATTGGTTCAACTAGGGGGTCACTAGATCACTTGTTGACTCAAATATAAATAAAATAATAATAAAAATAAACATATAACCTAATAAAAATAAATAAATATATACAACCTAAAAAAAGTAAAAAAAAAACTCAAATAAATAATATGCATTTATTTAAATATCCATCATAATATAAAATGACTTAAAAATACATAAATAAGGTTCAAATTTCAAATTACATACCATACATAAATAATACAAGTTCAAGTCCTAAATCACAAATGGCAGGTTCAATTCCAAACATAAGTAAACCAAGTTTTAAATTACAAATACATTACATATAACGATTATGTCCAAGGAGTCATGAAGTCATATTGAGGTTCAATGTCTCCTTCATTAAGTAAATCTTGATCAATTAATGGAGCTTAGGATAATGGAATTTCTAATGAAGATGTTTGATCCGAGATATCTCTAATCAAAATAAAATAAACACATTTTTATATTGATGATTGGGAAATAACTCAAGTGAGGTAAGTGTTGAGCATCGTTTCTATTTTTCTTTATTTTTTAATTTTTTTATTAAAACGACGTTATTTTGCTTTAAAAAAAAGACCCAACTGGGTCTACCAAATCAGGTTGAGTCACTTGTTTTTATGAAAATCGACCGAATCACACCGAGTTTAGAACATGGCCGATCCAATAAGATAATCGGTCCAATCTCCATGGCCGGGTCACCGAGTTTTGGGTCAACCCGGTTGGACCGAGTCAAAACCCGATCGGGCTAGGCCAGGTTTTATAATTGTGCTATTTAATCACGATTTTATATTAGTTTTAAGAGACTTTTGCCAATTCCACAAGAGAGTTGCTACGGTTTTGAAGAAGGCAGCCCTAGGGGGCTAAGCAGGGCTGGATTGCTGCCACTGGGGTGCTATGCGAGAGCTCTAACCCCACTTTTGTCATATATCGTCGATTCTACGTCTATGGGTTCTTCTTTTATGATTCCTTTGTATTTTCCCTTATGCACTAAGTCTGTGACTACGGCATGATGCAACCTCTTTTTGACAATACTTTCATTATATATGATATTATTCACTTATTATTGTTGTTGATTAACGTTTTTATATGTACGTGCTTAACTACAACTATATGCCTTTGCATTATTAGCAAAGCATAACTGAACACTGAGTGACTAATCCTCCAAATAAAATTGAGGAATTAGTATAACCTAAATGTCTCTAGTAGATAGATTACCACAAACACAAAACTAGTGCATAGAATGAATGAGTTCAAATTTTTATCAAACCTAAGCGCCCATGTCATGCTGTAATAATAAGTGCACGGAACACAGACGTTTATTCAGTTTATCTAAAAAATAGAAGAAGAAAAAAATGAACATAGGACCACATGTTTACAAATGGTGTAGCCATATTCGTCTGGAGCAGATCAGATTTATAGAGACTTCAATGGGATTCCGAATTCAGAAAAAAGAACGAATCTTAATGCAATGAACACCATGCTATTGAGAATTGCTTACAACATGAACTTCTGATTTATCATTTTTCTATTTTTTTTCATTACAAAACATAGAAGAAGACTGGACAAACGTAAGCTGAATTGGCATCTAGAATACAAACTTTGAATTACTCTCTCGGCTCATAACTTGATACTAGACAGCAACGGCAAGAGATTCATGGTCACGGAAGATGAAGAAACATCAATTCTTCTGTTTTTTGTCGATGTCATAAAGTACACACATATCTGCTGCTGTTTTCATCTGAAACAACAAGGGTCTTAGGGAAGATTGCAGAACTTAAATGAATGAACAACTACTAAATAAATCAGAACAAAACTATCCAAATCAACGATCAAGGCATAATATAAAGTTACTCAGTCATGCAAAAATGTTAAATACATCCAAACTTGAGAAATAGTGCTTTGAAGAGCAACATAACTTGATCGTTGCTAAATATGCAGCATCTAAATTGCATTTAAACTGCCCAACTGTCAAACCTTTTTGTATATTGAACCGATGTCCCTATTAGCAACATGATACTGTATTATACAGAGGCCAGTTCATAAGTTCTGTACTGACAAACCAAAAAATTGGTTTACATACTGATGGTTAACCTAGAAAGAAATTTTGAATTAATTAAAAGCTCCAAAACTTCTGTTATTGTGATGCTTATGGGAGAAAGAGTCCAAATCAAACAGTATCAAAGTTTTGGATTGGCCTATTTTTCTGGATTTTGGTTTCCTTGCCTATTTTATTATTATTATTATTTTGAGGGGTTGGGGGCGGTCCATAGGCGCTCATTATTTATGGCACCTCATCATCATCTAAAATATCTTGCAATAACATATCATGTACAAACCTGAATAACATTTATAACTTGCTTGATTGCCCATCCCAATAAACTTGTTGCAATTAGGAAAGAACGCACCGATATCTGTTGTAAATTAATTGCTAAAACCTGAAATAAAAAACAATTGAGAAGAAAAGATGATCCAGTGAAACCTTGCAGTCATCTTAATATAATCTCACAACATTTGTAGCACACGGAGAGCTCTTACATCCAGCAATTTCTCCGTATGATTCTCCGAAAGGTAAAACAGTATTAGGTAGAGAACCTGTAGAATATAAAGGATAAGAAGAAGAAGAAGAAACAAAGAAAGCGTAGTGTTTAGTAAAGGCTTTTTGACAAACAATCAAGGACATTATTACAATTACCTCACATGAGACACAACAGTAAGCCATAAACTTCCTATTGCCATAATATAACTTGAAAAGCCAGCTACTGCTGTCTTTTACATCTTTATGACTAGCCTTGCCCAGCAAGAAAGTGCTGCATTCAAAGTAAAAATACAACAAAATAACTTCATCAAGGCCAAATGCAGTAACTCAAGAATCATACAATTTAGGTTATGCAGAAAAAACTTAGATTTGACATGCATTACCTGTACATTTGCAGCCAATGGCTAGCAATATCCAGTGCGAGCAATGACAAGAAGACTAGGCCAGGCCTTTACACAAATTCAGCCCAAAAGTTAGGTTTACACGCTTAAGTTACAGCAAATGATGAACAGCTAGAAAGTTGAAGAATCTTACTGGTACACTTGGGAAAGAACTACTAGTAGACAAGCAGTGCTAATTCTGGTATTAAGGAAGCCACATTAATTTGAAGCACACAAAATCGGACAATGTAAAGAATTATAGCAACACCTTCTTTGGTTAGCATGTGCACTTGCACATGGAAAGAGAGAGCAGAGATTGACCTGTCCGTTACCATGTCCAGAACAGCTCCAAAGGTTGACACTGAATCAAGAAAGTGACAATTCAAAACGAAAATGCTAGATTAATATTTATTTATTATATGGAGTAATTTACTTTTTCTTTTTGCAATATACAGTTCAGTGAGAGGAGACATTGACCCACCACGGTCAACTTGACCAGGTAAAGGAATGCGACAAGCCTTAGCCCCCAGCGCTTACCATGGTTCTTACATGACCTAAAGACTACTTGCCTCATACAAAACCAAAGACCATTTTATCTAATACACCAGGCCCAAATACTTGCCCAATCTGAAGATGCACCTAAATTACGATTTCGGTTATTCAATTAGAATTAGTTGTAGTTAGTTTTTCATTTTTTAATTTGTGTGAAGAACTAATTGTAGTTAGTTGATGTTAGTTAGGTTAGTCAAATGTATTAAACCAACAGTTAGTCAAGTGAATCAGTTAGTTCTCCAACCAAAGCAAACTATTGGTGTATGTAAACCAATTCATTAATTTAATTCCAATGAATTTCATTTCTGAGAATCGATTACTTTGTTATTATCAACGTTGTTCAATAGTACCAATTTAGTCAACCCTCAATGCCATATGACTCATGTGACCCCTCTAATTTCTTATTTTACCTTCCTGAAGCCTACAAGCTTCTACGTATTTTATAGAAGATTTAAAAGTCAGAGTCAACAGAATGCAGTCATATGAACAAAACTTGTCATGAACCTTAGCACTTAGCAGTTAACACTAAAACTATAAAGACACTGGCTACAAATTTAAATTGTAAATGCTCAAAGTACCAAAGCAAATTCTTGGACAGATAAAATAACATTGGTACGACCTCTACAAGCAAGGTTATACCTTGATTGAATTTGCGAGCACACCATCCATCCACAGCATCACATACAAAGCTGGCAACAGAAATTTAGCCAGATTATGCGCCAAACTCATAAGCATTACAGAAGAAAAAGTTCAAAACTAGAAAAAGCTCATAATTGTATCCCACCTGAAAAAATACAGAATAGAGAACAATATTTTGTTCGTAAAACATAGGTAGAAAGCAATGCAGTTTAAAAGAACCCGGATATATCCTGCATCATCATACACTTGGTTAATATAGTGCACTCATGGTGGATAATGAGCAAGAGAATTTAGACTTGGGTGAGATCTCTTGAAGAATCCAATAATAAATAATGTTACTCTATTACCATCGAGTAACATCTGTTGTTTAAAGCATCAGTTGCAAACACACAGTATAATCCAATAAACAGCCCTAAGGACGGGTGACTAGATTCCAACTACTCTAAAAATTATATATACAGATAAAGAAAGTCTCAGTCTAAATTTCCAATATACAACTACATTTCACTGACTCACATTTTCAAAAAACCAAATGAGGTAAAAGTGGCCGGAATAAATATTCTGTATTACTCTGCTCATCTGTCCTTTATCCAAGTCGTATCCCATAATGTTTATCAACACAATTAGCACAACATGGTTTCTACCATATGCAAGTATGCATGAGGGAAAAAACAAAATATCCAACAGCATAATTAAATACCCACCAATGATGTTAGGAATGTAAAGGTACACAGATAATTTGCTGGGTCTTGGTCCAGGTTTCTTAGCCATTGTAAGTCAGTATAGGATTGCCAATCAAATATTCACCTGCAGACACAGCTTCCAGTAAGAAACCCAAATTTACACACGTTCAATAAATACTCCCATCTGATGCATGTAAAACCCCACTAGCTAATTATTATTTTATATTTTCACTTACTATAATAACTATAGACTGGGAAGGAATTACATCTACTTTTAACTTTGAGCCGTGGGGTTTTTTTTTCCCCCTCTTTTCCTTTGCATGTGGACACTATTTTGTTTAGATTTATTTTTCCCCTTAATACACAATATAAGTTATCTAACTTATTTTTCAAAGTTTCTCCTATTAATTAGCCCAGTTCACTTTACCCATTCTTTATTAGATCATTTTTGCAAGTCTGACAGGAAGATAATTATACATATAGCAGACATAGAAATTTAACTATCTCAAGTCATATACATCCCATAAATAATCCTACTACATTAGCTCTACTAGATTTTTATTTATAAATTAATTCTCTTGAAATTCACATCACATAATTCCTCTTGACCAAGAAAATTCATACGCATGTTGCTAATTTATACATACAAAGAATATCAAGAGAAAGTAAATTCATCACGGACAAACTAAATCATAAAAACTCATTTCCTTTACTTCAATGTCATTCTTTTCCATAAATGGCCTTACTTATCTCAAGCGCTCTTATTTTCATGTTTAAAGTCCTATGGTCATGAACTCCTTAAGCAAGATCCTATCCTGACTCTAAGACCTTCTTAGCTTCATGTTATCATCATCAAAACAATTAAAAGAAAGCAATTTTCTGCCTATACAAATCTGAACAGCGCCCATATAATTAAAAATGACAATCTCTCTTTCCTATCAACCTCAGTTTCCACACACCATGGGTAAAACCTTAAGGCATTATAAAGCATCACAAAGCCATTATCAAGAATGAATCCACTAATAAACCTTCAACCCATGATATGATAACCAAGTATTTTTTTCCCTTCTGGCCTCGACATTCTTCATAACTCTGGAAACATAAAAGGAATTTCTGCATCTAAAGCATCAAAAGAAATGATACTTTAAGAGCATTTAAAGTAGCCACGATAAACTAGTATTCTAAAATCGGGATCAATTTTAATACCTCACGAATCCCATTTTAACCTCACCATGACAGATTTCCTTTTCTGCATAATGCCTGACTAAACTGTATAAGACGCAAATCAGAATTTTTATATGAAATAGCACTAGAGTTTTCTGCACCTATTTGCCTCAAAACTTACTTCTCCACAAGTGTAGCTTAGCCATCATGTAAACTAGTATTCTAACATTATCGGCACTTCAAACACTTCTTAGAACCAACATTGATTTTGTGAGTAACTGGCTTATTATTTTCCGCACAAGGCAACCAGAATATTATATCACAGAAAGGAAGTTTTCATTACTTTCCCAAACCATTTTATCATAACATACTAATATTAGGAGCTTGAGCACCCCCTATTGAGAAAGGAACATTAGTACACCTCAGAAACATTTTGAACCACCACTAAAACCATATTTTAGAGGAAAGGAACATCAATTCTTCGCATAGAACAGAAACATACTAGTTTCAATCTATACAAACAGTAAAGAAGCTAGACTTATGCATAATAGTCATAACACTTAAGGGCTGAAATAGCATGATTTCCAAACAACCATTAATAATCAGCCTTTCAAAACACAGCAAAGCAACACGATTGTAAGCACAGACAATGAGAACAAATTTACAGATTTCTCTCTTGGGACTATTAACAAACACTTCATGTGCACAGTTCTAAATTTCAGGTTTTTAACGAACAACAGTCCCTAGCTTTGTCCCTAAACCCATAACCACCAACAAGATCCCTTAAAACCGCTTGGAAATATCATGAATAATGATAAAATTAGGTCCAATATTCTGCAAAACAAAAACTAAGAGAAGAATTTTAGTTTCCACTACACAATAATCAACCCAATAATCGTAGGACAATTAATTCCATGGTTCAATTACATCATGGAACAGCCGCAACCCCAGTGGAAAAACGAAATAGAGAGAATTGAAATTATTTCAAACAGAACAAAACTCAAGGAAGCCTGGGAGGTGGGGAGATTTGAGATGAGAGAAGAAACCCTTACCCCAAAAGAAGATTGCCGAACTTCAATTGAAGGAAAATGAAAGATTTTCTTTGTATGTGGTTTTGAAAATTATATGCGATGATGAATTAGAAAGGAGTAGAAGAAAATAATATGGAGGGAGGGAGGGAGAGAGAGAGAGAATGGAATGTTACCGGCGAGTGCGGTGGATGCGAGGGGGGAGCGACGACGGTTGGATCCGAGAAGAGACCAACAGCGACATGCTTCATTTTGTGAGCTGGTTTTTCGAATCTTTACTTTTTCCTTTATTTCCACTTTTAATTTTTTTAATAATTGTTCGTGCAAATTAGTGATTATTATATGGCTTGTTTAGTTCAAATGATTCCGTAATAATTTCACTTTTTAAGTATCTTATTCCAACCATCCTTTAACGAGTAAACCATTAAAAATGTTGTTAATGTTAACATGAACAATCAAATTTATTTATAAAGTATTAAAATTATTAAATTTATCTCTAAAATTATCAAAAGTCAATTAAATTAGTCATCTAATGTCAATTAAATTAATTTGTTTAAAGATTAAATTAATTGACTTTTAATAATTTTAAAAATAAATTTGATGATTTTCATACTTTTAACACCAACTTGATTGATACTTGAGACAGTTTTGATTATTTACTATTTTTTAATTAAAAAAATTAATAGGCGATATTTTTAGCAAGACTTTTAGATTGTATTACAATTTAATTAGAGTAAAACTTTAAAATGTTCCTCTCCATCAAGGTTTGTGAATATCAATTCTGTCCTCGGATGATTAATTTAATCTTAAGTTAGTCAATAACATTTAGGATTAACAATAGTGTGACTTTAAGAGCCTCAATATTTAACAAACTTATCTTAGGAGGATTAAATTAAAGATGCAAAATTTTTAATTATCAAATTAATGTCACACTTTTTTTTTGTCTCGATTGAATCACTAGCATCCAGACCCTATTATCAAATTTGACTAATTCGATCTGACCTGACTGAGGTCTCTTAAAGATGACAGAGGCCTCCCAACAAGGACTCGAATCCACGATCTCTTGTTAAAACGTCAAGGTATATGACACCCTAACTAACTCACATTTGTTATCACACATTATTTTGATGACCAAATTAGAGTCACACACTTACACATCTTTTAAGTATTGGTTTAATTTTGAAATATAAACTTAATTGATCCAAAACAGTAACAAAAGATAAAATATTTTATTAATTTAAATAAATAGCTCTTTACAAAATTGTGCATTTGTGCACTAGCTTTACAAAATAGCATTTTACTTCCTTGTACTTTTGTTTTTATACATTTTATTCCTTAACATTTAAAAAATATATATATGCATTTCACCACTCAAGGTTTTCTAATTATTTAAAAAAAAAAAAACTGTTTTCTTTTACTTTTTCCTTTTACAAAATTGCCCTTTGGTTAAACCCAAAAAGGAAAATCTCTTTCATTCTCACATATGATGCTTCAAAAACCTATGAATGTTACCAACGGGGGTTGGTCCAAGTGGTAAGCGGCTTGGTATCGCTTAGGAATATCTAATGCCAAGTTCCCTAAAAGGGACATCTACGCATAAAACCTAGCTTCAACCAATGACACCCTATGAAGCATTCTCGAAAACGAATCTCTATCAAATTGAAGCCCTTCTTCCTTCCCATCATCCCTACAAAATCCATACCCCTACTAGTCATCATTATCGATTTGAACCTCTTGTTATTCTAATCATACTCATCACCCCACTAATCATTTGCTCTTCTTCACCATCACCAGCACCACCGTTCCCTTGCTCTTCTCTCTTCCAAACATAATTGACGTGAAAAATCTTGAAAATTCAGTTCCAATTTTGCCCTTCCGCCAGTCAGCATTGTCAAGGGTGAGGCCATTGTAAGCGGAGGGGGAATTATTCACAACCTCTGCCACTGCCTCCACCTTGTTCCACTTTTCCTTCGCAAACTCAGTTTGCACCCATCTCAAGAAAACGATGCAGTTGCAATAGTTGGAAAGGCGGTCGTTGGCTGCCATGGGCTCCAACTAAGACTTGACTCACCAACAACAATAGGTAGGATACGTAAGGATGGAAGAGATTCTTTTTTCTTAAGAAAATGACAATTTTTTTCAAAAAAAATAAAGGATCTTTTTTAAACAATTAGAAGTATATGCTCATTTTTAAAAATTAGGAGGTTAAGTGTATAAGAGGATAAATTGTTATTTACCCTAATTTTGAATGTATTAGATATATAAAAATTATATTTTTATTGTATTACTTAACTCAATCCAGCGATACACACAACTTAGGTTTCATTGACCACCTTTAATCTATTTATGAGAAATCCTACACCTAACATCTACAATTGTTAGACCTTGTCAAAATCTTTGTTTAAGTAACAGCTTAGAATCAATTTTAAAATCTTCTTAAGTTGATCTGTAACTTTATAAATACTATAAAACTCAAACACTATACCATGTTTAGAACATCTAAACATGAAGTAAGGGTAAAGATTGTGAGATTTCATGATAAATCAGAGATGATAACTAAAGAAAAAGACAATCAAGGATTCTATTCTTCAATCAGTATTGAGTACAATAAGTTTAGGCCTATTTATAGGCTTATGAGAATAAATTAACATAATGACAAAATTAGGATAATGTCAAATGAAATCGGAATTAAATCAATCTAATATATTCTAAATTTAATATTATCCTTAACACCCTCCCTCAAGCTAAAGCTCCATGAGCTTTTAGCTTGTCACAAGTTTAATGGAGGGCTAAGTGGAGCGGCACCAACAAAACAAAGGCAACAGTAGCTGGGCGGAACCAGCGAAGGCAACATCAGGAGTTGGGCAGAACCAACTAAGGCAACAATGAGAGCTAGGCGGAACTAGCAAAGGCAACAATAATAGGCAACAATCGAGACTACACGGAAGCAAGTTAAGTCAACATCAAGATTATGCGGAGGTAGTTAAGGGGCAAAATTGGCGGAAGCGAGAATATGGGTTCAAGGTAGGAACCATGGCTCTGATACCATGTGAGATTTCATGATAAATCAGAGATGATAACCAAAGAAGATAATCAAAGAAAAAGACAATCAATGATTATATTCTTCAATCAGTGTTGAGTACAATAAGTTTAGGCCTATTTATAGGCTTATGAGAATAAATTAACATAATGACAAAATTAGGGTAATGTCAAATGAAATCGAAACTAAATTAATTTAATATATTCTAAATTTAATATTATTCTTAACATCACGAACTCATTCAAGAATTAATGTTCATACATTTTTTTAAGGGTAGATTAATGTTCATACATCAATAAATAGCTAATCAAATTAAACTTTTTACCTATATGAGCTAGCTACTATTTACTCTTTTTCCTATTAGGATGCCATTTCAGCCTAGAAAATCAAAGTCTCGATGGTAGCCTTTATTGGTGTCATGCATACCGGACAAACCTTAAGCAAAGAACCACAATCTTTGCATAAAGAAAGATGCCTACATGGAAGGAACAAACAACACATTTGTCTAGCATTACACCTTTTACAAACCATTACACCATTTTCCCCTATTCCTTCTCCTCCTTCTCCCATCCATTCATCACAACGTGATTCTGCATCACTTGCTGCCACCAAATTATTGCAATTTGAAGCTCTCATATCCTCCAATGTTTTGTGTAGTGACAATGCCACCGATTCGTTTTCTTGCGCCATCCTCTGCCAAGCTTGGTTCTCCATCTCTAATCTTCTTAAATATTCTTCCAATTCTACCCTTTTCTTTGCCGCTTGTGCAATCTCTTGATCTTTTTCTCTTAGCATAGAAAGTGAATGAGATTCAACTTTTCTTAATAATGCTGCCACTTGTTGTTTTCCCTGCTCTTGAATCATAAGCCTCAATTTTGCATTCTGTCATAATGACAACAAAATAAATTGATAAATAAGAATGAAGGCATATTACACAGAATTTACATAGGTCCTCTGTTTCAATTTATTCAGCAAAAAAATTACTTTTTAATTAAAAAAAAAGATTTGTGTTAATGTATTCCTTTGCAATTAAACATAATGTCAACTCAAAATTCATTTACCATTAAATAAAATCTTTATGGGAGTTGGCTCCATTAAACTCTCATTCCCTAACAAATGGCGGTGTCTCGTACTTAGGAATAGAGATGCCTTTAGTCTTTTGAATAAATCAGACAGAATAACTAATGGAAGAATCTGTTTTTAACATTTCCAAGTTTATAAAAAACAAACAAACAAATAAACAAATTTCTGTATTTTTTTTATTGATGAATCATGAAACAAAGCCATAGGAGAATGAGAGTTAAACACTAACCTGTAATCTGATGTATTGATCCACCTGCATCTCAAGCTGACCATCAAAGCTAGGAGGATCCATTATTGCATGACGAACATTGTGGAGTTTTGGATGATAAACAAGAGGAAGATTGGGGTCAACATGACTCTGGCTCTCGTTGTATAACTGTTGCAAACACTGTTCTAATTGCACTTGTTGAAGATTGAATTTCTGTTGTTGAGAATTGAAACATGAGTGCTCAACAAGATCATCACCACAATAACCATTGTTGTTGCTGTTGCAAAAAGAAGACCCTCCGACAGCACTATTACGATAAAACTGCGCTGGAATCGCCATGTAACTCGGAATATCAGTATTCAATATCTTCAAGCCTTTTCCCTCAAATCTGCTTCAATTTCTATGTTCATGTGCTATAATGGTGAGAAATGAATAGATGTTTGGGGAGTGCTAGTGGGTGGTGTGGAGTTTGTTTATATTTATAGACGCCTAAATATAAAACTGATTCGTAGAAAAAGTTGCCCAAGAAACTTCATGATAGCAATAAATTAACCGTTTTAATTTTTTTTAATTTTATATATCTTGATAATGTGTGTCACATTAATTACGCACATTGAATGGATAGATTTTGATTGAGGCAGAAGAAAAAGTAACTGAAAATATAATAAACTTGAAAAGGAAGAAAATTAGAGTGGAGGAGCCTATAGAAACGTAGGTTGTGCTGTTTGAGTCTCTATCTCTCCCTTTCGCTTTCAATTTTTAACTTTATTCCTCAGTCACATTTCGTATATATTAATATATTAATTAATATCATATAATATAAAAGAGCATTGAACACAAGAATAGGGTGTGGGACGCGGTAAGCTGCAACGTACCACATGCAGATTTTGTGACTATACTATCGGGTCAGAGATTCCAGATGCGCTTTGAATAAATTGAATTTCGAATTTCAAGTACTAGTAGTTGGCAAGTGAGATATACTTAACTTGCAAGAACCTGTGACTGAGTCAGTTTCCATTCAAGAGCAAAAGCAAAAATAGTTACAAAGATTTGTCAGTTTGATTTTTTCTCTTTTTTAGTGTGGATTGAAAGTTAAAACCACCACTTATCAAAAATGTTATATATACATTTAATTTTATACACTAATATATACATCATTAATAATATATAAACTTTATTTTTATGAGTGTGCAAACATTACAATTTTATAAATGATATTCTCGATTATACTTAATTAAGTGCACAAGTATTACAGACATTAAAACACAAATTTTATATATATAAGTAGAAATTATATGTATGGTGTATATTTTTTTGTGTACATCTAACTGGACCGACCATTTATTGGCCAGATAACTTTTAATTAAACACATGCTATGTAATGATGTGATGTTGTTGGATGAGAGATTTTAACCAAAAGAAGTACAACTCAATCACTTTTTACTTATATAACAAGAAATTATTAAAAGATAGAGTAAAACTCTTTTAAATGTAAATTAATCTCACGACTTCTTTTTTTCACTTATTTTTTACACGATCATGTTTTATGTAATCTTTTATTATTGATTTATAAGGTGTGGCTCTTTTTTTAGGTTGCATCCCAGGTATCGAAGTCGGGACCTTGCTTAAGCAATACCAAGCTGCTTACCACTTGGACCAACTCCCGTTGGTCTATAAGGTGTGGCTCTAATATACCACATAATAGTATAATTAAATTAATGATCAATTGTCACATTTGATCAAGTCGCATACAAAAATAATAGTAATGTTAAGTATACACCGGTTTTGCTTTTACTGTACAACCACCGTATGACGTATGTATGATACACACAGTCACACCGAATACATAAACTTTTACATACATGTACAAACTCTTTTTTACACACATGCATAAACATTTTTTATATAAGAAATCAAATACAACCATTAAATAGCAAAAAGTTACTCCCCACTCACACTCTAAATGCGTGGGCTTTCTAACAAGCATAAACAAATAATAAGACGAAAATGAATAATAAGAAAATTTTAGTATTCACTTGAGCAAACTTTTGAATTAATGCACAAAAGTTTCTATGCACATGCATAAACTTTTGAATAATCAAAAATTAAAAAAATTGACAGAAACAAAAATGAAAATAAATACGAAAAATAAAACTATGGTGCTGATGTGCACAAACTTTTAAATAATAATGTACAAATTTTTTACATACATGCACAAACTTTTTATTAAAAAACTAAACAAAATTACACAAACAAATACAAAAATAAAGATGTGTATTTAATGTGATGCCAAATTTGTGACAAAATAAAGTGGTATAGGCAAAACTTTTTTTCAACAAATAAACATGCAAAGATTCACTTTAAGAACATTTGTGGATTTTGAATTTTACGATTTCTTACCTGTCATTTGGAAGGTTTTGTTTAGATTTCAAAACATTATCAACCAAAGTTATCACAGTTGCCCGTTACTAGATAATTGATAATTATAGGTACCTCTGTTTATCTGGAGATTATATCTCCTTGGAGGTTAACTAGCTATGTTTTAATTGCTAAGCAAGTTATAAGAAACTTATAAAATAAATATTTTTCGGTGCTAACAACAAATTTTGTGGACGATTGGTTTGGCAGTTCATGATATACACAAATGTTAAAAGTGATAAGGTTGTTGTGCAAATTGATAGAAAACATTTTACATATTTTCCTCATGCAACTAAATGTTTAAAAAGTGATCAGGTTTTTGTTCAAATTTAATTCTACCAAAATATTCCAAGAGGAAAAAGATACGTAGAATTACATAAATGAATTGAACCAAATTAGGCTCTAAAATATTTACATATACATGATAGTTTAAGAGTTTAAGTTTACTATATACTTAATTATTGTTCTTCTTAATTTAAATATATCACAAATTAATTATAGGAATTATCTTAAAATCTCTAATCCTTAAGGTCTTTCACTGCAATATAAAACAAGATTCATTTTTTCTTCTTTCATCTATGCTTACAATTGATAAAAAAATATCAAAAGTAACTAATTTTTAGTTTTTACAAACTCCATTGATTTTTTTTAATTCATATACATTAATTAATGTAATTAATTAGTTAATAAAATAAAAAATAAAAATTATGAAAAAACTACTTTTACCGAGAAAAATTGATACAAACCTCCCATAACTCACTAATAACATCTTTACTTATTACACCATGTTTGTACTTAACAAATACAAAATGTCTATCAAGACACATTAATTATAATAATAAGCTTAAGATCCACCACCAACATTACTTATTTTGCTTGGTTTATTATATACCAAGCTAAATCTGTCGTTTTCCTGATGTATACTTGCACATAAAAAAATGAGAGGAAAAAAAATTGTAAATGTTGAGTCATATGATCATTTTGTCTAAATTATAAATTATATCAATCAATGTTAAGCCATTAATCTGGATACACATTTTAGACGAGTTGATCTTGAAGTAATCTATGTGACTATCTCAATTTCTCCTTGTTTTGAACACAACGATGTTGACCCAAAACAAGGATGAAGAAACCGTGCATAGCGATATGTTCACGATACATTATTAATTCCGTATAAATAATGTGATTCTTTGCAAGCACGATAAAATATATACTTTTAATTGCATAGATTGCTTTTTCTTCGGTGGTTGAAACCGTGCATAGAGATAGAGGTACCGTCCAACAAAAGGCAAAAGGCAAAAGGCCAAAATAACACGTAATTACCTTATGCTATACATCAATCTTTTGAAAAGATGAGAGCCAATTGAAACTAACTTTAGGTAAGGATCGAAAAGAAAGGTAATTCAACCATTAAGATTGTTCAGTGATTAGAGATTTGAATAATATATCAAATTCTAAGTTTAAATATTATCGTAATCAATATAAAATTTTAACATATAAAAAATTATAGTATTTATTTTTTTGTCTCAGACAAGAAAAACAAAAATATGAGATAAATAAATATTATATTAATCATTTTATAATTCATTAAAATTTTAGATCACTTAAGCTAACTCGTCATGCTATGTTGGCCCCCCTGTGGTTAAATGATTACATGAAAAATAGCATGACGGATTAGGTGAATTTTGAATGTTAGCACGATGGGTTAATAACTGTGAGCTCATAAAAAATGAATTAAAGCGTATATAGGTCCACATATATAAATGAGGATCATGATAATCTCTTGAACTTAATTTGGACGTTACATTGGACTTATCTAAGTTGGAAGCACACATGTAAGCACCTCCACCATGGAAGCCACCATGACCCACACCGTTTTTTGACGCTTACGGTGGAATCCCAAATCACGGAAACATTAAAGTAATGTTTAATTGTTTTATAGTACTATGTCAGCTATAGTAACACCACAAAATTTAATGTTGTATTTCCCAAGGTGCATGAGAAAAAGTCATCATTCAATTTTTTTCTTTTCTCTTTTTTTTTTCCATTCATTACTTTTTGGAAACATTAATTTGATTTGATTTGGATGGAAAGCAAAGACAGATGGAGAAAGCACAAACAATGAACCGATTGAGATGAACATTATTTGAATAAAATAATTTATATAAATAATTGAACGGGGGGGACATTAACATATATATGGATACAAGGTTTACTCAGGTCAAAAATAAATTTTACAATCGAATGAATAAAAAAAATTAAAATTGCCATAAGTAAGGACTATTTCAAAAATTTTAAAAATAAAAAAAATTAAAGACTTAAAATTGCCATCAAATAAAGCAATTTTAGGCTAAGAATTGTACTAAAATCGCCGTAGATATTGGCAATTGATACTTACGGATCCTCCTGCGTCTTGCAGTACTGGTAGCTTGTATATATATACTCTTGATGATTAAAGTTTGCACAAAAAACATAGTGAAACTTTAGAAACTATTGTTGTAATTAATGAATTGAGTGTATAAATTATGTATCACTATCAGGCCTGTCACAAATGACATGTTCCAATGGCAAGCTACAACTATGGGGCCTGCAGATAGCCTATTTGCTGGAGGAGTGTCATTGCTGAAATCGTCAAGGGTTGCCAATTTCAACCCCGACACTTTTTTTTAAATAGTATTGAAATTATCATTATTTATGATAATTTTAGTGGGGTAATTACATATATATGATTTTTAATGGGAGCAAATCCAAAAATATGAACGGAATAAAAAAATTACGGATGTATGGGCGAGGTGCATGAAATTGGACCACGTTTGGCCGATTTCGGAACGAAAAAAAAAAAAAAAAAAGCCCGGGGCTAAAATCGGTCCAGGGGCAGCCGATTTCAGCCCCATTTAAAAAAAAAAAGCAGCCGATTTCACCCCTATTTAAAAAAAAAGGGGGCAGCCGATTTCACCCCCATTTTAAAAAAATAAATAAATAAATAATAAACAGCCGATTTCAGCCCCGGATTCCCATACAATCGTAATTTCCTTGCAATGACCACATTTTAAAAAATAAATGTTAAGGGGGCAATATACATGTAAAAAAACCAATTTTAGTATCTCGTTCATACTTTTATAAAAAAAATTATCATAAATCTATTGTAGACATATGTGTAGTTCGAGTGCATATTTTTATAAAAATTCAAAATTGAATAGTAGTATTTATATGGTATAGTGTGGTCAGGTGAAGAAGACCAATGGTGAAGCGATGGACCCACGTGGAGGCCAGTGAGGCCACCCACCTTGACCCCCCATCTTGGGCGGTTCTTACTGTGCATTTGCAACCAATTGAGGGTTCAATCCACCCACATTGACTCTGTTTTATAATTGGTGCCATCACCATTATTCTCAATAAATATAATATATAGTTTTATTTGAGATTAGTTTTTATATATTTACAGCATAAAAATATTTTACATAATTATCATCTAATGATGTACTTTTATACGTGAGAGATGTTTAAACTTTAAAGTAAAAAGTAAAACTCAATCACTTCTTGTCACGCATTTTGCATAATTGACTATAGTGTAACTTTAAAAAGTAATGAGTTTTGCTTTGATTAACTTATTGAAAATGCGTGGGGATGTTCCAATACGTTTCTCGTATTTGATGCAAAAAGTCTATGCTGCAAGATGGAACTTGTGCAGTAAAGGCTAGGCCCAATCCCTGCCTCATACGCTGTGGACGGTTGTGAATTTAGTAGTAACATGTTTTCATGAATAAAACGGTCAAAAATTGTGGTCGTTCAACGTCTCCATTGTTAACTTGAAGACTTTGATTTCGCACCATAGAGAATTGTCGTTGAATCAAGGTAACCCTTTGATAGTAGGTGATTCCAACGTGCATTAATTACTATTACCTTGCTTGAATGTAACATGGCTTTGGCTAGCTACTAATACTTTATACCAACTTTTAAAAAAAAAAAAAAAAAAAGCTAGCTAGTCCCAATTGCTAAGCCACCCATAGTGCAATCTTTGTGGACTTATTGAATGACAGGGAGTCCCATAATAAAAATGCATAAACACTTAAAGAGTACTCAAATAGCTCTATAATAATTAAAAACATTTATATGATGACACCATGATGCCTATATGGTAGCTCAATTATTAAAACTAACTCAGTCAACTGAACATTAATTTCATCAGTATAATGTTTTAGATTTATTTTGTGCTTGAGTGCTAGGCACCTAAGAATTGCTAATTTGGTCACATTCAATGATGCAAGTGTAATTGGAGTTCAATTTCACGTGACCAAGCAGATGAACACCACTAATTAATTAGGGTAATCTTAGGGTGGGAAGAGGAATACTTTCCCATGGGTGGGAATTTTGAAGTGTCCAATAAGATTGTGACATGTGGTAGGGGTTTAAAATGAAATTATGTTAATTTAATAGTAGTTTACTGATGTGTAGGAGTTAAGACATTTAATTATTATAATTAAGAAATTTGTTATTAAGAATTAAAAATTACTTAATCAGATTCTCCCATTGCAATTAGGGTTTATTTCCTCAGTCACGATGAGCCTCACCCACCACGAACTTGGTATGAGAATTGGATCGGAGAACTAGTTGTTCGAGTTATCAATCCACCTCAACGGGGAAATCTTCCCGAGATTCTCCGGCAACTTCCCAGTGAAGCAGTTCTTGAATAGTCTTCGCTAGTAGAGTTTTGGCGAGTCTGCCAAGCTCGCCGGCAATTCCTCGACGAAGCGATTCTCGTAGAGGTTGAGGCTATCGAGCGGTAACCGGCACAACTCATCAGGGATTTCGCCTTCCAATTGGTTCATGGACATGTCGACACGCCTCAGCCTCGTGAGGTTGGACATTCCCTGGGGGAACTCACCGGAGAGCGAGTTGTTGTACAGCTCAAGCTGAACCAGGTGGGTCAACCCAGTGAAAGAACTCGGTATCGAACTGTAGAGATTTTTGTACGCTAAGTCCAAATCCATGAGGTTCTTGAGGTTACTAAAAGATTCTAACATGACGCCGACGAGGTTGCAAGCGCTGAGCTAGAGGACCTCGAGGTTCGTGAGGTTGGCGAGCTCCGGCGGGATCTGACCCGAAGAAAACGGGTTGTAAGAGAGGTTGAGCAACGTTGTCGAGGGAAGGCGAGATGGTACCTTCTAGAAGGTTGAAGACTAGCCAGATGACCTCGAGGCTCTGGAAGGTTCCAAAGGAGTTGGGGATTTGGCCAGAGAAGTAGTTGTCGGTGAGGTCGAGGTGGCAGAGGTTGGGGAGGAGAGGGAGGGAATCGGGGAGGGTACCAGTGAGGAGGTTTTGGGAGAGATCGAGGTGGAAGAGGGAAAAGCAGAAGGAGATGTCGTGAGGGAGGGACTGTTTGATGGAGTTGTTGCAGAGGACGAAGGAGGTGAGGTGGAGGAGGCGGCAGAGGGAGGAGGAAGGGAAGGGGCAGACGAGGTTGGCAGAGGAGAGGTTGACGGCAGTGATGGTGGAGTTGGTGGTGGGGTCGCAGGAGATGCCCCACTGTCAACAATGCCGCCATTCAATAAGGCGACTATGAACGACGCCGCCGTCATGAAGGTAACCTAAAACATGGAGGAGCAACCGGTGAAGGACCCACCTTCCGCCATTGATGAACATTTTTAACCATAATCCTATTTACTAAGCCCTAACCATTTTTTAATATAAAATTATGTTTTATAATTAATATAATTAAAACAATTATCAATTTTAACTATCCATTAACCGTTCCTCACATCATCACATTATCAAATCTCACCCAATTTTATTTATTTTTAAATGCCACATGTCACATTTTTATTGGACCAACCCCATTCTCATGCCAAAGAATGGTCCAGTTAATTAAGCGCCAAACTTAGTCATGGTCCACTTTTGTATACCAATCTGTGCAGAAAAGGAAAGAACCACAATAACTTTTTGGTAGGTTTTTCATTCATATGAAGTCTCCGACACCATGATGCTTCCAATGCTTTTTTTTTTTAGTAATATCAGGACCACCGCCTTAATAATAATAATGCAGATAATTGGTGGAAAAGTTTGGGGGGATTGAACATCATTACATGCCTTGGCTGAAACGTTGCCACTAGATTGACCAACAAGTTTGCGTGGTCTTTGGTTTAGAATAGTTAGCTCTGTTTTGCTACTTTTGTTTTTTGTGTCTACAATTACATTCATTAGTGCTCCATAATTTAACGTGTGCATTATACATGCATTTCAACATCTACTGATCTAAGTAACTTAAACATTTGTTAACCGCCAAAGTTTTTGTATTAGTAGATACGCACTTTTTTTTTTTTTTTAATGTCAAAGTAATTACATTACATTTCTTGGAATAAGATTTAAATTTAAAATCTTATGTATACTATTTAAATTTCTCACTACTAGATCAATTTTAGTGGCTTTTGGTAAAAATGCATTTAATTGGTCTAATTATTAAATTGAACAATGTTTTAATATTCATCTACCTATAAGGATGAAAAAGTTTCAACGTCTTGGATCACTGTGCTGTAGCTTTAGGAGTTTATTATGTTGATGTCCTTTGGCAGTATCGTATGTTAAATCCGTAGTCTCCAAGAAAATGAATAGCATATACATCGAGGATTAAAATTATTATTTTTCATTGATCTGCAACATTAATAATGTTTATTATGACAAATTGATATACTTCATGCTTCAATATTTGTATATTAGCTAGTTTCATTAGCTGGCGACTTAATCAACTGCAGCAAAGGACTATAAAATGTAAAGACAAACCGATTTGAGTATATAATTTTTTAGTCGGTTAACAAATCTGGTTCTTAATAATTATCAGCTCTCATCCTCCAACCAAGTAAACCTAATCTGTCACATTATGCAAAAAGCCAAATTGTGATGTTAAATAGTAGCTTTATGGAGCACATGGTGGATTAAAGTAATAGATGCTCACTCTTTGATGGTTTCGAATTCGCATTTTGAATATAGAAAAATTGATGTTAGGAGAGTTATGTGCCTATGTGTTACGATTCAATTTAGAGTCCGAGGTATATCTCATATATCCAAGATATTATCAAGACCAGAGATATCTTTGGCTCATCCATATGCACAAGGAACTCAATCCAATTGAACCAAAAGCTCAATCTACAAAGTTTCCCAAGTATTAGCAATCACATGCAAGACCATCGAACGCTTAACACATTTATATATGTACTCAAGACATAATTAATCTCATGATGTCTTTGACTATGGTTACAAAATACTCAAATGGACAAAATATGAGTTATTAACTCATAATATATAAGCATAAACCTCATTTATGCTCAAATATATTGTCTCTTAAGCTTTCCATTTAGTTCATATTTTGACTTGAGCATTAGAGTAATTTTTATAAATATCACCTCCCACAAATAAAAAAATAAAAAATAACCCCACCACAACAATCGGGTTGCTGATCTAACTTAGTAATTCTAAGAATCAGTCTAAATAAAATTTGGGTTGCAGTTACATCTCGGTATGATCCTAATCTTTCGTAATACTGTCGAATCTTTGGATGTGGTTTCACCAAAAATAGCATTTAACTTATGGACAGCCAACAGCGACATCGTATATTCCTCGATGTTATTATCATAAGATCGATATTCTCTACCCTTTATATTTTCTTTACAAATTGCATCCTTACTTGCTGATCAGTAGTAACTGACAAGTTAAAACAAATCAGGGTAAGTAGAAAGCAGACTAGTCAATATTGTGACATAAAACGTGAAAATCAAATCCCCGTGTACGCATATGAGGGGCACCCATTTTCTTGTCTCCGGTAATTAATGAGAGTTGCTTAGTAGAGTATGATGATCATCACGGGGTTGATTTCCAATCATATTTTAGTGAAGTTTCATATATGAAAATTATTTGTATTGACATAATTAAGTTTATTACACTATGTTTAGACATACTAATCATGTATAAAAATTGGTGAGACATATTAATATCTAAGAATAACTTAAAGAAAATTGATAATAGAATTTACTTTTTTTTATTATTATTATTATGAGTGTATTTAAATATTTATGAAATGGAGGGTGGTGGAGGAGGAAGAAGACATGGTAGGCATAACTGCATAAGCATGCTACTCAAGTTAATGCTGGAAATAACTGTTTTAATCAACTTGATTGCTGTAAAAATTTGTTTTTACTTAACTTGCTTCTAACGTCTAATATAATGTCGTTTTTTTTTTATATTTAAAATGGCGTTTTAAGTTTTGCCATTCTTTGTTACGATTGTTTTAAACATAAAGATTAATACTAAATTTTATAAAGACCATTTTACTATTAAAAAAAATTTAAAGATGAAAATGAACACGGTGGATATCAACCCTAAAAATCTCTCTTTTATTTATAGATTGGAGACCGACACACGCAAATAATGTGAATTGTGGGAGTTGTCTGTTTGTGGGGTGTAGAAAAAATAAAAAGGACCCATCAGCCCTCAATCCAATGGCATGCATGCTTTGACTACATAAACTTCTTGTTTCATGAGGACTGGACTGGAGGGTCGCTTTTCTCTATGCCTAACCCAAATTATACAGTGAAAAAAAAGAAAGCAAGAAAGAAAATTTAAAGTGGCAGCAATTAATTAAGAGAGGTGCTTTTTCTGAGTGGTTTCTCGTGCAACTACTTTGACATTGCCATGCTCCTTTCCTTCATTCAGTTGCTTACTTATCAGTCAGTCAGATAAAGCATATTGTTGTGTGTGGAAAAAGCTGAGAATGGATATGGATGATTCACTCTCTCAACCAACATCATATTCCTCTTTTCTTTTTGCCCTTTTATTATTTATTTTTATGATAAAATAATAATTTCATTTCGAGATCAATTTAACATCCAGTGTGGTGAGAAATTTATACAGTAGGTATGATATTCTAAATTAAAACTTTATTAAATATAAGTTTTGAAGTATAAAAAAAACCATTCTAACAATATTTATAAATTTAAAATAATACATTAAATATAACAATAATAATATAAGAATACACCATACATTTTAAACTAAATGAATATATGTAACTTTATTTCTTATTTAAAGACTATTGATATCCAATTATTTTTCATATTGAAAACAAACACGCCCTTTTTTACAGTTTGAATAATGTATTACACTTTTTTTCACAATAAATCTAAATATTTTTTTCATTAATAAGACTCTTATAAACGAAATTAAAAAAAAAAAACAAAAAAATAACATAAAAGAGGAAAAAAGGAAATACCACAAAAGAAAAAAATATTATAACCACAATAGAGAACTAATCCATTATAAAGAAAAACAAAAAACTCAAAAAATCTAAAAACATAAAAAAAACACGTTAGGATTGTCATCGAAAAAGAACAATGACAACTTCTCTTTAACTCTCGTAAAAGAGGCAAATAAAAGAAGGAGAGAAGAGAAAAATAAGGATTATGATTTATCCTCTAAAAATCGAGTTTTCCCTTTATTTATTTATTTATTTATATATATATATATATATATATATATATTAATCAGGTCATAAATAAGTACTTTTTTTTTTCTTTAAAGAAAATCTTGAGAGTGCATTAACTTTGATTCCTGGAAAGTTGCTTGGAGTTGGATACGGATCAAGCATCAAGGGGGGCATATCAACTTACCCACCCTTGACCAAGCGGCGTTAGTTACCACTTGCCACTCACCTTTTACCCCCTTTTCTAATTGTAATTTAATCCTAAATTACACGGTTAATTAGGTGATATTATACACTACCATCTCTTATAACATGAATACTGATCAAAGCTAGTGAATGCTTGGTTACTTCAAATGGTTGTTGTGTTAGTTACCACTTGCATTAAGATTTTAAATTTAAGTCTTAAATGAAAAAAAAATTAACATCAAAAGAGTTTTACCTATACAATAGATTGATTAAGTTCGAATCAAATTTATTAGAGTTTAATAGGCGGACTTTAAATATGGATGATTTCATTACAAAAAGAAGGGTTAAATATGTTTTTAATTCTTGTAAAATTAAAAAATTTATGTTTGGTCCTTGAAAATTTTCTCATTAAAAATTAATCCTGAAAAAAAAATTGTAGGTTTTAGTCGATGTAGTTAAAAGGAAATGTTAAGTGCTGGTTAATGTGACACGTAACACCATTGAATGTGTCGTAAAATGGCACCATTACATGTGTCATGTGTCACGTGACACATTTAATGACTACATCAACAACGTTTCCTTCTGATAGACAGAGACTAAAACTTATCAAATTTTTTTTCAGCCTAACAAAAAATATTTTGGGACCAAACCCAATTTTCAATTTTAGAGAGATTAAAAAATATTAAAAAAATACGTAATGCATAGTGCTGCATTCTACAATATATATATATGTGTGTGTACTAAACTTAAAGATAAGAAAGACTAATGTAAGTTCATTTATGTATATTAATAAGTTGTCGTTTCTAACATCAACTAATGGAAAATAAGTGCAATTTACCCTCAGATTTAGTTCCACAATGCATCTAGCTAGGTGCCTAAACCTAAAGGTGGGTGATATATATGCTGCACCAGATTATATATTATTTACCGTGTCTACCTAACCAAGAAGATAGCTAGCTAGCTATCTTGAAATGAGTTTCCAGTTTGTGCTCTACCTTTGCCCAAGAGCAAACTGGGATGCCTGGACTAAATTGAAACATATTATTATGTTTTTTTATTTGTAAAATTTGCATATGTGTGTGTATTCTCTTGCATTCTTAAAACTCTTCCACCAAAAATCATATTCTTAGAGGGTTAGAGAGAACATAACCAGAATTTCATTTTAGACGTATAGGAGATGATTATCGTCTTAAGGACTCATTTGACATAATTTATATATTTTAAAGACAAATTATGAACTAACATTGTAATTCCTGAACCGTATGCTTATAAATCTTGTAATTTCAAGGACTAATATATCAACATTTATAATTTTAGGGGTTAAAGTTGATAGTTTACTTCAAATTTGTATCTTATGATATCTATTTGGATACACTCAACCCCTTTATCCCTCTTTCTTTCTTTGCCTTGAATTCATCCTTCTTTATGAAGAATACTTCAAATTTTAAAAGGGGAATGCCTTATTGGACCCTAAACATTTTACCAGAACTCACATTGCTTTATTAAAAAAAAAAGTCTTTAATTGATTTCTAAATATTTAAATATTTTAATATTGTTAGTTAGTTTGTTTATGTTTAGAAACTAACAAGAATAACATTTAAAATCTTCAAAGATCAATTGGAGTTTTTTTAGGAACCAATGTGGACATTGATAAAAAACTCAAGGACCAATCATTCATAATTGTTATATCTTATGATATGTGATACGTATCTTAAATTGACAATTTTAATATGATTCGTGTTAATATCTTAATATGACTAAATATCTTAATAGTATCTTAACGATATTTGCGATATCGCTACAAGTATTAGTATTAAATAAAAATAGAATATTATATAAATTTTTTAAAAAGAAGATAAGAAAGTTTTAACACATAAAGCATAAAATGTTAGCATATTATTGTTGAACGTACATTGTAATTGAACTTCCTCCTGTAAAATTCATATATTAATTCATATTTCTATAATTATATATATAAGTTTTTTCTTTAATACCCAAGCTTCTATTAAAGTATTGATACTTTATTGTATTTAAACAATTGTGAAATTTGATACGCTACGTTATTATGTACAAAATTTAGAAAATTAATATACAATACAATCCACGATATGAGAACTATGCGATGCCATCAAGGCATTCCCCCATTTTAAAAAGAAGTGGCCATACATCGGCACTGCATCCATGGTTTCCATGTGTGGCAAGTAATGGGCTTGAGTAGATGTCACTGCAAAGGCTTTTGATGCTAAGAACAATAAGGCCCATTCCAAAAGGGCATCCAAAGACGGAAAAATATATTAATAAAGAGTTATCTATGTTGTGGCCCAATCAATGCCGAGTCTTTTGACTTGTTTATCCCAAAATGGGCCTGGAATTCGTCCAAAACTAAAGCAGAGGGCTAGCATGCAGCAACGCAAGAATATTGGCTTTCTCTGACCTAAAAGTGCCACCTCTAGAGTCCAAGACTCCAAAATCTTCGGGAGGTTTTGGTATTGGAGACAGCATATAACGAGATAGAGCAAATTGAGGTTTGGAGGAACAAATTTTTTTTCTATTTTTGTTGTGTCTTTGTCCCCATGCCATTATTGTCCACATCTCGTCCTAAAATTTAAAGTGCTTTTTGTAAGGATTATGATTCTCATATTGATTTTGAACATGATCGTGTCGTATTAAAAAAATTGTTTAATATTTATTGATAGTACAAAGGTTTTTACCTTGTCATCCAATCATATTTTTTTAATATTCATGACTTTTGAAGGAGTAGGATAATCCACTATTTATGTTAATATAATAAATTTTGATTGATTGACATGATAACTTTTTTTTTAAAGATAGCTATAATTTCTTAAATTGGGTCCTTTAAAATTCTTTAAGTGAACTTCACTTGTTTAAAATGATTACTTTTATCTCTCTCTTGACAATGTCATATTCGAAACTTAAGAATGCATGTGCATTAATAGTTATAAATTTAAGAATGTAACTAAATGTGAACCGGTGACCAATTAGATAATGTTTGTGCAATAATCCATATAAAGTTCATGCGCTCCAATATTGTATTTTGCATATCAATATACTTAACTATAAGTTAAGTATTATGCATATCAGTGATGTTCGTGCATGAGAATGTATAAATTTTGTGTACACGTGTTTATAATGTATGTGCATTTATAATTATAAAGTTGAGAATGTAACAAACAAATGTGAACTACATTTCATAATTCTATGTGTGTAATGTTTGTGTACTTATTCATATAAAGTCACCATAACATATAAAGTTTGTGCATTACTATTATGCACTAGAATTTCACAAATCAAATAACGAACATGGAGAAACAACAAAACTCTCCATAGAAAAACAACAAAAACGCAAAAAAAAATAACCTCGGTTTCATCTTGTAATGCTTTCGATCACCAACGAATATGATTACGATTATCAACGATGGATTGCCGTACTGCTGTGTTGGTTATAGTGGATTCACGAGCTCAGAATGTAGGTTTTGTTTATGATATAGTTGAGAAAATCTCGTTGAATGCGCTCGTTTGTGATATTGTTGAGAAAATTGTGTGGGAGTATATGATTTTCTAAAAAAGGAAAGTTTATTGTATTTCATATAATTGTCATTAATTACGTATAATCTGATGGTATATGTTACATGTGTGTAGAATATTGGTGTACACAAAACATTTTTCAAAATTTATTATACTACACTTAATATACAACTCGAAAAGTATTGACCACTCATACTGGAGTAAAACTTGTCCAATACTAACTTTTTTTATTTATAAACTGTCTAAAGAATCACTTGAATATTGCTCCATTTCTTTTTTCTATTAGCTCCCTCGAGTTGTCAAAGACAATAGAGTAGGAAGATAAGTTGTCATTAAATTGTGACAACTCAAGGGATAATGTGTCTCTTTGTCAAGGGTCAATGCATGTGTCTTCATCAGGCAGCACTCACCAAATGTCCATCATTGCGTCGACATAAAATTGATTTCATACTCAACAAACAACGGTCTTAACCTTATTGCAGTTTCATAAGATACATCGTCACGTAATGTAACTTAGCTCAATAGTCCAAACAAAAAAAATAATGATCACTAGATAAGTATCGCTGATGAATAAATTAATTAAGGCCACTCAAAATTATAGTTTTATGCATCAAAACTATAGCGTTGGATGAACAAAAACAAATTTATAAATTTGCTTTGTCGTTACTCAGCGAATCTAACTAAGACTTTTATTTTGTCCTTCTATCTTTTTTTCTTTGAAAAATTCGTGCTAAGATATTATTAATATTATTAGGTTATCGGTGAACAAAAACCTGTTACGCACATGGACCCTTTAAGGCTTTAACCGTCCAAACTTGAAAAGTGTATAAAATATTAAAAAACCATGACACCGACTAAGTACAAGTTATATATGGAAAGGAGCAAAAGCTTTTCGAATAATAAGGCGATTCCCAAAATCGAAAATGAAGAACTGTGTGATATTCTTATCAATCTTATTTGTAGTAGTGAGAGCTCTACTAAAAAAAACTAATTCACTAATAATGCTGTCATTTATTAAGAAGAAGAATTTCATGACTTAATTATCACATTAAGTTTCTTTATTTAATCAATAAGCATGCTGCCATTGCTAGAATTTTGTAATAACAAGGTAAATATTAAGTGCATGTATTATAAAACACTATGACATACTTGATCTATGTCTCCTTTGAGGCTTGAATGCAAATTGAAATATCTATCTTTCGTGTGAAATAATTCCAAGAGAATTAGTGGTGAAAGTCAATAGATTGTTTTAAAAGAGAACAGGTGATTATGAAGTTCTTGGTAAATAATAGGGGCGTGAATTGTATCTACGCAAAAGAGAAGCGAAATGAAGTACAATTTTTATTTACATTGATCACCAAAGTGATGATTATGCAACTTGCAGGAATGTAAATGTAATAGTAAAGCTACAAGATAGACCCCTACAAAACTGAAAAGAAAATTAAATTAGAAGAGAAATAAAAGGAAATAAAAATGAAAGAGTGGTGGCATACATTGGGTCTCCGTATACTCTTGGCGTCGTTTGAGACTTAAGTGTTTTGGTTAATCAATGAACCACCCTCTTCTTTGACACCGACGCCTTCTATTTATAGAGGTTAAGACCCTTAACTGTCACCCCAAACATCTGGTGACGGTTTTCTCCAATTTTGCCACTGTTTGCAAAATTAGGGCTGGTTATACCACGATGAGTGACACGTATGCGTGGTGGTTATCATTATGTGCCCACTATGGTTGTGCTAAAGTAAATGATGGTTGTCATCTCCCATACGCTATGTTGGATGGAAGTTACGCTTTTTGTGCCGGTGGAGACGTTAATAACCATTTCCTCCCAACATATCTCTTTGAACCTTATATCTATATTTTTATCAATCCCGCTACACGTACACCACATTTTCATACACCATACATACACCTGTATATGAATATGGTGGGTCCTATAAAATAACCACACACTCCACTCTCACTCACTCGCCCGTCAACCCACGCTCTGTATAAAACCTTCCCACTTCTACTTCCTTGCGTCAAAAATAAGGATTGAAAAAACAAAAAACCGTTCGTTTCATTTTCTCTCTTCACTCTCTTTGATCTTATTCTTCGTTCTCTCTTCACTCTCATCATCTCTCGTCACTCTCTTCACTCTCGTCTCTCTTCTACAAACTCATCGTGCTATCTGCACAAAGATTTACAAAATCATGTAATGATTTCATCACCGATTGTTTTTTAAAGAATGTTGTTCTGTATATATTCTGTACATAAATACTAATCAACCCAATTGATTTTAAATGTTCTTAAAGGTATAGCTTCTGTTACATCAATCATGTGTTCATTTTCATTAAACGATCTAAGATCTAAGATCTAAGTTCATTTCAATAAAGGTTTAAAGGTTTATAGGTTTTAATGTTCACCAATATACCTCTAGGTGTTAAGATTGTGAACTTATTTATGTTTGAGTAAAATCACAGTGTTGTACACAAGTATGTAACGTTTGTGCACTCAGTCATATAAAGTTTGTGCACTACAATCAGATATCATATTCTGCAAAAATACTTAACTATACATTAAGTAATATGCATATATGTAAAGTTTATGCATTAGAATGTATAAAAATGTGTGTACACATGTATGTGAACTAATTGTTATAAAGTTTGTCCATTAAAAATGTATAAATATTGTGAACTTATTTATGCTTGAGTAAAATCACAGTCTTGTACACAAGTACGTAATGTTTGTGCATTCGTTTATATAAAGTTTGTGCACTGATCAGTCATATAAAGTTTGTACACTCCAATCAGATAACATATTCTGCAATATTACTTTACGCTCCATAACAACATATTCCATAAACACACACAAAAATGATTCATTTAAAAAATGTTTCTGTATGCGGATTCTGTAGCTCAGAATAAATTGTTTGAGAGGTTCGTGTGTGATCTCGTTGAGAAAATCACGTCGGAGTGCGTTTTTGTTTGTCATATAGTTGAGAAAATCGCGTCGAGAGTCTGTGATATTGTAAATGAGAAAGGTCTATTGTAGCTCGTATAACTGTCATTGATTACGTATAATTTGGTGGTGTATGTATTTTTACTTGCGACATCTAAGACATCTATCCTTTGAACACTCTTTTGTCACTAAACCTTGGAGCAATCTATATTCATAAACAATTTTGTCGACTCATAACTTTGTTCACATGTGTTCAATCGTTGATTTCATCCTTGTCGACACAGATCTTGTATTTTTTTCTAAAGATTCGTTTCTTGTCGCCATTATTGAAATCAAACAAAACTGGGAGTTTGTTGATTGACCACACCTTCCATTCATTAGATCACAATTATATCAATCGACGGTCAATTGTATTGCTCATGTAATTATATTATTCCTTCATGTCCCTTACTTTTTATCACATCACTAATTTTGGCGACCCCAACAATCTGTACAAAGAAAAGGGCATGCATTCCTAACATACTATACTCTCAACACAGAATGAACGTTGAAGTCACCGCCACGAAAAATAACATAATGCAATCGTTGAAAGTTCAAAGGAAGCAAATAGGATGACTAGTGAGAATAAACATAGACCACCAGAAGGAAATAACAAGATAAGATATAACCAATTGATAAAAAAATATAAAAAGAAGATAAGATACGTACGTGACCATACAGAAGATATTAACCACGCATTAACTTTTTCAGATATGTATAATCTCATAATGTGGAGTGGGCCACACTCATTTGATGGTAGTTGAAATGGTAAATGTGGATAAAGGTCCACCTATTAGTAATACTTAAACCAACTCTTCAAACTCTTGCTAGTTACTAGCTAGTGCCATGAAGATGAGGAATGGGTACCTAACATTCATCATTACTCCCAAGATCTTGCACATACACCTTGTCCCTTTCCTACCTCCTTCCTCATCCACGCAAACATTAACTGGCCCCACTCTTAAAATCAGCCATTGCCATCCCATCCCTGTATCTCAATCTATAAATTATTAGGCAGCGCCTGTTTTCTTTCAATATTTGAAGTAAAATATCATTTTATTAATCTTCATATCATAATTTAATTATCAAATGAGGTTTGATCTAACATTAAAAAAAAAAAAATCAATTCACCGTAACATGATGGTCTATTATTTGAATTTCAATTCAAAAAGTATATAATAATAAAAAATATAAATAAAGAAACCCTAAATTCATAAAAAAAATCCTTAATTCAACTTAGAATTTTTATGATCATGACTCTCAAAAAAAAATATTATAACAATAATTAAAATAGACAACCTTAACATAATTACACACATAAAATGTGAAGTTTATAATGAATTTTGCTATGACGAATTTGACTTTTTATAAGTTAATTATTTTCTAAGATGGAATGACACAACCAAACCCCAAATTTTATTTATATAAATTCACATCTTTGTAATCGTAATGGTCGGAAATTAATTCATTATAGTTGTAATATTATAATTTACTTAAAAGAAATACATTTTCTGCATATTCAAATTAAGTATTACCGCACTCTGTTCCATAACCGATAATATATGATGCCACCGCCCTAAGTTAGAGGGTGGACACGTGGCGCAACCGAGTAAGTGTCAAGTCTTCCATAGCGACGTCCCAGATTTATTAGTACTATATATAAATAACAGAACGCCCCATTAGCATTAGAATGCCACCAAAGCAAGCAAGCAAGCAAAGCAAAGCAGTTATCATCAGTCAATCACAATGGGCGCACTGGATCACATCTCTGATCTCTTCGACTGCTCCAACAGCAGTTCCAGGCTCAAGAAGAAGCGCAAGCAATTCACGGTAACTACCTAACTAACTAACTAACTCTCTCTCTCTCTCTCTCTCTCTGTTCCTGTCTTATCAAAATAAAAAAAAAAAAAGAAAAAAGACAGAAAATTAATGCAAGTGTTGCGTTCAGACGGTGGAGGTGAAAGTGAAGATGGACTGCGAAGGGTGCGAGAGGAAAGTGAAGAAATCGGTGCAAGGGATGAAAGGCGTCACCAACGTGGAGGTCGAGAGGAAGGCCAACAAGGTCACCGTTACCGGCTACGTCGACCCCACCAAGGTGGTTTCCCGCATCGCTCACCGTACCGGGAAGAGGGCCGAGCTCTGGCCTTACGTGCCGTACGACGTCGTCGCCCACCCTTACGCGCCCGGCGTCTACGACAAGAAGGCCCCCGCGGGCTACGTGCGGAACGCCGAGTATGACCCCAGGGTCTCGCAGCTCGCACGTGCCAGCTCTGCGGANTTTAGAGAAAAAATAGCTTAGTGATGTTTCGGAAATTTTTGTTATTTTGTTTGTAAAATGGGTCTGGTTTAATGAATGTACTGTGAATGGGTTTGTTTTCTGTAAATTAATTCTGATTTTTTTACCCCTCTGAGTTAATCCTGACATATGAATTCAGTCATATTTTAATTTTATTTTTTTCTCTTAAGCGTACTTGAAGTGATTTGGATCAGCTTATCTTTACACTATTTGCACGATATCATGAATGATTAATTGAATGTAGTGTGTCTTGCCAGAATGAGTTGCAAATTGAATTTTATCAAAAAGGGCACTAAAGTTCAAACAATCAATAATACAAGTGGTTGCAAATAGACCTCTTTACAAAACACGGTTGGTAGTATTATACAAACAGAAAAGGTAAGGCATCAACTACAAAATATGCATGTCCATCATAACCCAATTGAGGAGGAGTCCTAAAATAATCACAGTGACTAGTAAGAGTGAATACACACACGGACAGTATCTATCCATCTGTAAAGCATGCAGTCGGTCTCTCTTTTTTCTTTTTAAATTTTTTGGTTTGCTTTTATTGCAACAAGCAAAAGGACCATGTAAAAAGCATACGCACTAATCTGAAAAATAAAGCATATTTCTAAACTGTGTCTACTTTTGAGATAAATATTTTCTTTAATAATATGATATTAATTTAAATGCTAAATTATTTCAATTTATTAAAATATTACCCGGATGTTCTTCTTGTTCGTTCCAACTACAACTTGGCGGTAAACTTGCAGCCTAGAAGTTGGCATTTCACTTTATCTAACTCACCTTTCAATGCAAATTCAAATAAATTAGAATTTCGCATGATTCTAACTATATAAAAAATGAATCAACCTTAGTTATCGGAGATTCGTCATTTTTATTTTTTATTTTGATGGGCAGGGGAGATTCGGTTTTTTTTTTTTTTTCTTTTCTAAGAGGTGTCTCCATAAATTAAGGGGAAGCATGTGAATGCATTGAAAGAAATAAATTTTTTTATTTGACTTAAAATTTAACATAAAAAATATAATAAAATATTGAATGTAATAATTCAAAAAATAAAAGGAGTGATGCATGAAAATGAGACAACAATTTTAGTAGAACTATTGATTTGTCTTTGATTTATTTTAAAAACTATTGTTACCTGACAACGGTTAATTCTCTTTTGAGATTTGAGATCATTGAAGTGAATATGTATTTTTTAATAAAGTCTTTTTTTATAAAACTTAACATAATTGGTAGATGACTGATTCATTAAATATTTAGTCAAAAGTTTTGATTTTGGGGTGGGGGGAGGAGATTCATCTTTAACAAGAAATATAGTCAAGAAAATCAACTTTAATTTTAATTTTGACGTAGCATGTCAAAATTACAAGCCCGTGAGCATGTACAAACAGTTTAAACTTCAAAAATGTGATAATATGTACTCTTTGGTCATCAATTTGAACTTTAATACATGTTTGATTGCCACTTTTCAACGCAACCCCTTTAATTGATTACAATAGTAATGTGAATGAATGTCACTATGTCACACTCAATGTGAAAAATATAAGATAGGACCAGCGCTTCAACTTAATTTTTTTGACTTTGATAATGACATTAAAAAAAAAAAGATTGATGGACCCACGTAGTGGGCTTGAGAGAAATTGGACCTTAGCCCGGCCCAGATCAGCCCAGCCCAAATGTCACATTTCGCGCTTTCAAGTTTCCAATATAAAAGCGCGTCCTTCCCTAATTTTCTTTCACAGTTGTTTGGCGGGAAAAAGAAGCAAAACGCAGAAAAAATGGCGGAAGAACAGTTCGATGATGTCGAGGAAGAGTTCTCCGTTTGGAAGAAGAACTCGCCGCTGTTGTACGACCTTGTCGTTTCGCACCCTCTCCATTGGCCTTCCCTCACCGTTCACTGGCTCCCATCTTCTCCCCAGCCCCACTCCCACCCTTCCTTCAACCTCCACAAGATACTCTTCGCAACCCACACCTCCAACGAAGAACCCAACTTCCTCATCCTCGCCGACGTCGCCCTTCCCCTCGTCGATTCGCAGCCCATCGTCGCCGCCGCCGACGCAGAAAATCCAGTTATCCCCAAGGTTTGAGCTTGTCAATACTTTTATACACCCCTTTTTTGTGCTGTTGAATTTTGGGTACCAAGTGTTCGATGAAATTCTCCAATGAAATGTATTATTTATTTTTTTTGGATTTTGTTGTTGTAGGTGGAGGTTACACAAAGGATTCCGGTTGATGGGGAGGTGAATCGAGCGAGGAGTATGCCGCAGAACCCTAACATTGCTGCAGCCAAGACTTGTGGTTCCGAGGTTTATGTGTTTGATCTCGAGAAACAGGGTGGGAAGCAGCAAGGGTCTGGTTTTGATCCTGATTTGAGGTTGAGGGGTCATGACAAAGAAGGGTATGGTTTGTCTTGGAGCCCTTTTAAGAAGGGAAACCTTTTGAGCGGCTCTCATGACTGTAAGATTTGCCTGTGGGATGTGTTGGCTGCGGGTCAAGAGAACGTGCTTGATGCTGTTCATGTTTATGAGGTAATATAATAATGCCCAGAATTGATGCTGCTTGTTTTGTACTTGATTGTGGTTTTGTTGGATTGTTTGTTAACTTGATGGTGGAATTGAACTGTTGAATTTCGTGTCAGGCACATGAGAGTGTGGTTGGAGATGTATCATGGCATTCGAAGGACGAGAATTTGTTTGGATCTGTCGGAGATGACTGCAAATTGATAATTTGGGACTTGCGGACAAACAAGGCCCAACAATCAGTCAAAGCACATGAGAATGAGGTAATACCTTTACTTCATAATGCTTGTGGTGTCCTCTTTTGTTCATCAATCATGTTAAATTGATGTAGTGAAAATGCTCAATATAAATGGTTAAACGATTAAGTACAGTGGGTCTGAGCATTTTGCTGCTATGTGCATGTAGGAGTTGTGTTGCTGGGTATACGAATGTGTGCTAAATTGAAAACTTTTTGTGAAATCCAAAGGGTTCCCTAAAGTAAAAATGGAAAACATTCTATACGCATGAGATTACAAAAACCATCTCCATTAAGGTCTTGTGTATTGTGAAATTGCGGAAGACATTGTGATGTGTTGTTAGCCCGTGAGGGCCGTGAGGGAAAAAATTATCACATGTTCTCTTTTTATGCCAGTTCAAACAATGAAGTTAGGAAATCTTATGTCTGGAGGAGTACACTCTGTTTCTGATATTATGTATGATTATGTCTTCATCTTTTTGCAGTTTACTTGTCACTGTTGTCTAAATTAAACTTAAATATACTCTTGATGCGTCGTTGTATTTCTGCCTCTTCCGACATCTCGTTCTTTGGAGGAATATTATTTGTTTCTAACAGCATTATATTCTCTCTCTTTTTGTTTTTCTTTCTTGGATTCAGGTGAACTTTCTTTCTTTCAATCCATATAACGAATGGATTTTGGCTACAGCTTCTTCAGACACTACCGTTGGTCTCTTTGATACACGGAAGCTGGCAGAACCGGTGCATGTTTTAAGTAGCCACTTGTACGTCCTTTTATCTATCTTGTTACGTGTTAATCATCTTATCTTAATAACAATTGTTAGCTCCATAGGTTAAATAATTATCTTTAGTGATCATTTGTTTTTGAATATGCACAGAGATGAGGTGTACCAGGTCGAGTGGGATCCTAATCACGATGCCGTGTTGGCATCTTCGGGTGCTGATAGAAGGCTGATGGTTTGGGACCTTAACAGGTAAGAACAGACTCCTCCATTTGTTACGTTGCTCTAGTCGCACGTGTGCAAACACAGTAGGCACAATTAACAGAGTGAGTTGAAATCAACCCTTGTCATTTTCCATTTGTGATGACTCAGGGTTGGGGATGAGCTGATAGAGGGAGATGCTGACGGTGGTCCTCCTGAGCTGCTCTTCTCTCATGGAGGTCACAAAGGGAAAATATCAGACTTCTCATGGAACAAGAATCAGCCATGGGTTATCACGAGTGTAGCTGAGGACAATTCTTTCCAGGTCTGGCAAATGGCCGAGAACATTTACAATGACGGTGACGACGAGGATATATTGGTGGTTGATGACCAAAACTAACCGAACCATACACAGGCTGAAAGACGGTGTCTTAAATACCATTGTCTCTTTTTAAATATGAATGTTCTGCAATCATTTCATTAAAATGGTGGCATCATGGTATCTTTCATGTTAGACTAGATACTTATTTTTCTTGGCTATCGGTGGTGGTAATGAGATTTAATAGAAGCTTTGATCTAAATAAGGCTTAGTTTATTAATGTTATGACTTTTTGACTCCAAAAGTTAATATAAAAGAATCGTAGTATTGTTTGGTAAAAAAAAAAAAGAGTATTTGATAAATATATTTTAAATACATTTTTTTATAAAATTATTATAATAAATATAAATATTAATGAAAGTTATAACGACTATTAAATTTAAATACATATTAGTATTTTAATATTTGAAAAACATAAGTACGCTCTAAAAGGTTACTTGTAAAGGATTGTAAAAGCACCATCAACTTTTCAAAGCTAATAACAAGAAGGAAAAAGAAAAAAGGCGTTTTACCAAACCAAGTGAATGATAAAATTGGAAAGGGGTCAAGGATGTAATGAAATGTGTTTTACCAGTTGAGAGTAGACATTGTTGGTCCCTTCTATTCCATGTCTTTCCCTTGTTTATTACTTACCATTTTCTTCCATCACTGATAAAACTTCAAAACATAGCCTAACCTAAGTGTCAATTCGCAAGTTTTAAACTAGATTTCACAGAAGCCACTCTACCATATTAGGCGAGGTGATTGGTTGCTGTAAATTTACGATCTAAATGGTAATCCAACAAGAGTTTTCAGAGCGCAAGATAGGAACAAGCTTATAACGGTGCCAAAGTTTAATCTGGCTGGGCTTCTAATTGCCTTCAATGAGCAACAAAATGAGTAAATTGTTTCAAAACTTCCTCCAAAATTGTGAAATGGTGGTGAACGGACAACTCCATTCCAATTACAAGATACAATCGTGTAGAGGACTATTAACCATTCCAAGCCCAAATGATGATCACAAGGGGCTTTTTAGTCACAAGAGGCTTTTCAAGCTTTGTTTGCTTTAGAGTACAAACAGATATGCTTTCCATCTTCATATCTCACAAGGTTTCATAGGCAAATCGAAAGAGCCACTTGCGTTGTCAAGTAGAGAAGTTAGGCGCATGTATGCCTTAACTCGGGGAAGACAACATCCTATATACGATATCTCCGGTTAAACGACAATAGTTCTTTCCGGATATAAAATAGTCAACCGGTCTCGCAAAATGCTAACGACAGAAGTAAACTTCTCATTACTGAGAAAAATCAAGATGAAAAAGAAAAATGAAAGTGGCTAGTTTTATTGTCTCACTCATATTAGTGTCCTTAAGATTATACAAAATGGTATTAGCGTCTTACCTGTCCATTGCACAGAGTAATGGAAAGATGAAACACGCCCATCTTCCCCAAAGTTCTGTAATCCAGCAATCACAAAATTGTTGGTACTTCGAAAACATGAATCGAAACTTAAATATGTTCTCATTAAACAATGCAAACAACCACTCAAATACTTGCATAATTCAAAATTGAATCAGCAGAGAAATACTTACAGTGGCAGTCAAATAGTCCATGTATAATCAAAAGACCAGGAAACTTAATTGCATAGAAAACTATTAAATCTGTCTTTAGCCATAAGCTATACCGGCTACAGACCAGGAAACTTAAAAGTGTTTTTGCTAATAAAACATCGACCAAGGACTCATCTTCCATACTACAACAGCCATCTCAACCCCGATAGCATAGGGACAAAAAGGGAAAATAATTTTAAAAATTAACCTGATGGATGGCTGATGCTGCAACTGGGAATAAGTTATTGGAAGGTATTACCATCCTGTCGACAATGAAAAGCACTATTGATTCTTCAGCCAGCTGTTGCAGCACGAGATCTCCCTGATAAATGAAGAGCCATTAGATCAATTTAAAGGATGGGAGCAAGAATATGCACGTTCTGCCCTAAAGTCATCATACCAGATTCAATCCCAATTGCTTAGGAATTGAGGATGACAAAAAATATCATCAAATATTTGCAGAGCTGGAAAAAAATGTTCACTACAATCATCTTGGACTTTGAATCTTTAAAATTCAGCTACTTAAATCTTCTTGAAGGAGAATTTGTGGCACACTTTGCTAACTTAGACACATATAGCATCTAATTGTCTTACAAAGTTACCAGAACTTCAATACTAGAACTATCAATAATTAACTACCCTTCTAAAATTTGGCTTTCTCACAGAAGTTAAAGATCATCCTATAAAGTCATGCAACCAAATTTTAGCGCAAGAAATCAGGACAATTAAGAATTTCTAGCAATTACACATAATGCAAACAAAAAGAAGTGACAATTTGAAGTCTAAACTTCCCACTATCTATGAAACAAGCAGAAAACAAGCAGCAGGTCGCAGAGCAGAGCAAGCTACGTTTCAATAACAGAGCAGAGCAAGCTATGTTTCAACTCCAATGATCTCTATTTTTCTGTCTCAATGTTCTCAATGTTACACTTTTAAGAGGCTAAAACTAGATAATGAGACAAGCAATTAGCACTGGAACACAAAGATAAGGATCAAAGGGCAGATAAATCATGCACCACAGCTCCAGTAATTAAAATGGAATCAAGTATACATATGAATTAAGTAACACATCGAATATTCTTCCTTAGAATTGGAGAGAATGCAACAAGGAATCACCTTTTCTTTTATTTGCAGAAGAATTGACATTAGGCACTGGTTGTCCAACACCACAAGAAGGAAGGTCCTTGAGCCCCATATTCTGGCTTGCAAGACACTGTAAACTCTCAAAGTCACAGCCAGTAAATCCTTCCGCATTCAGCGATGCCCCTTCTGCAATCTTTCCATCAGCTCCTGGGTTCAGGCAATAGACCCGATCATCACACTGCAAGTTACAAGGGTTCATCACATAAGAGCCGGGCAAGTTCTGCATTGGCGGGTTCGAAGCAGCCGCTGGCTTCTGATATGGGAATGTCCCGATTTCTCCTTCAATCCTCCCCCGTATGTCAACTAGCAAGCACTTCAGCCTCGCGACCTCCGCCTCTAGAGCCGCCTGGCTTTGCAGCTTCCTCATCAAGTGCTGATTCAAAGCCCTCAACTTGACAACTTCGTCCTCCAGGGAAGCAGCCCGGGCTTTCTTCTTCTCACGGTACTTGCGAACAGCTTCCCGGTTACCCATGGGACGCTTCTTCGACTTCTTCTCAGAAGACTCGGCAGTGTCATCAGTCCCAACCTGCTCCTCATCCGGCGCAGGCACAATCTTGGTGTGGACATGGTAACAGGTATGGGTGTGGGAATAGTCAGGGCCGGGAGGGTTGCACGTGTGGGTGTGAGTGCAAGCGTGCGAGTCCTTGAGGAGTTCCTCGAAGAAACTGTCCATTGAACCACTGCTCGGAAGTTCAGCAATGTTCGGACTCGAGAACACTTCCTGGTTCGAGAAATCAAGCTCACCGTCGTCCATCACAAAAGGAATCCCCAAATTCAGTGCAGAGATTGCACCAAAACCTAATAATAACCAGTAAAATAATAATAATGATAATAAAAAAAATAGAGAACCATCAAATACGTCGAATTTCGAAGCTGAATTCTAATTGGAGAGAAGAAAAGACAAATCGAATTAGCATCGGAAAACAGCAGAAGGAACAATTAAAGTGAAATTAACACTAAACGGATGTAGATAGTGCGGTTACTGCAGCAATTGGAATATATTGCGACAGTGAAAAGCAGAGAACAGTGAACGCGAGGCTCAATTGACGGGAGAATTGGGGGAAAAAACAACAGAGAGCATTGACTGAAATGGAGTTGGGGATTAAACGGAAAACCCTAATTAGATAACGGCATTTTGGTTATGGAAGAGACCAAAGCGAGAATTGAACGTACCAGGAGGAAGAGATAGAGGTTCAGAGTGTCGAGATTCTGCGATTGTCTTCTTCGTTTCGTTTGGTGGCTTTTTCCTCTGAAAGTAGCAATTCGATTTAGTCAAATCCCTATCGCTTCTAATTTATACGTAATCTCACCTCAGACGAGACATGAGCGAACTGTAGCTAACTATTTTCATTTTGAAATTTGTGCATAACTGACAAATTAACCTACATGTTAATTTAATTTTAATTGAATGGATAAAAAAAAGGTTTGAATCACCTAATTTTTAAACTTATTTTCATTAATAATTGTTATTTTTTGCCTTCTAGATATATCAATGTATTTATAAGTTAAAAAATGATTATTATTAATAGACAAAAAAAATATTTATGAACCTACATACTTTAATGTTGTTATCATACAATAAAATAGTATGTAAGTTAATATTTAGGTGTAATCTCAAACATCACTTAAAATAAAATATGAAGTAAAATATTAATAATTCACCAAAATGTGTAAATTTATTTGTATTAAAATATACAATGTCATACATAACTCTATTTTCATTTTTTATATTTTATATTATTTAAAAAAAAAAGTCTTTCCTAATATGGGATCATGTATTTGAATAATGATCACTTGACTCGTCAATATACTTATCAATTTATCTATTTTTATAAATGTCATTTAATTTTTTTATTTTATTTTAAAAAATGTTAATTATCATTTATAGATCTCTCAAACATAACTCTATGTATTATGCACTTAAATTCTTTAAAGAATGACCACAAAACATGATATGATAATAATTTAGACTACAACACATGATATGATAATAGGTTACCTTCTCTTCATCACATGTCATGAGTTTTATTCTAGTTAATAGGAAAATAGGAATGAAAACATATTTTGTAACGAGTGATTTATAGGGTCCATAAGCATCACTATAACGAGTTTTATTCTCATTACATGCCATGGGTTTTTTCCCTTGACATTATTAGATGTGATCTCCCATCATTATTATTATTATTATTATTATTATTATTATTATTATTATTATTATTATTTTATATGAATTTATTTTGTTGATATTCATTAGTTTGATTTGTTATTTCATAATGATAAATATTGACAATTTGTACAATATTTTAAAAAAGTTAGTTGTAAATCAAACACAGCTTTATAAAAAAAAACTAGTTGTTTTATATGAATTCGAATTCGCAAAACTAATTCTATCACTTAACCTGATTCTTGAAATTGTGAAACGCCGCCAATAACAAAATATTACACATGATAATATCATGTGAAAAAAATCCAAGACATGTAATGAGAATAAAACTCAATTACTATTAAGAAGAATTTATGCCTGACATAAATAATAAAAAATAATTTTAAAAAATCACACACAATAATTTCATGTAAAGAAATAACAAGAGATATTCCATTTCCTAATTTTTATAATTTTAGAAGAAAAAGTACAATAATGGATTCACGTCTCTATATTATATGGCTAGTGTGGGTGGGGGGAGACCTGCGTGGTATCTATGATGGGGTTTTGTGGGTCCACACACAGTAAGATAAAATGATTAATAATAGAGTTAATTCAGTTCGGCTTCTTAAAAGATTATTAAACCGATTTGACTTTATGGATTGAGTGTATTAATGAATGAGTTATAATTAAAGAATTAAATTTGTAGTTTTGTTTTTTTGAAAAATTATTAAGAACATTTTCTAATAATTAAAAAATTAAAGTTTATATTTTTTGAAATCAGATTGATTTGACATTATCATTATCTAAAGTAAGCCTAAGGCTTCTTTTATCACGTCGTATAAGATTTAATAGTATTAATTAATATGATAAAATTAAAATTTATCATGAATTTAGCGTAACATAAAATAATATTATGTTATACGATTTTATCTATTTTTATTCTGTCATTATTGTATTAACTTATTATATCTTAAGATACCTGATTAGATCATATATTATTATTATTATTATTTACCAAATTTCAAATTAAACTTTTCGCTCATTCTTCTGGGTCCTCGTTTTCTTCATTGTTCTCCTTACTGTTTGCAACCTCTCATTGCCGCCCACCACCCACCGCCATTTGCCGCCTCCCATCGTTCATGTTGGTGCCTCGTCTCTCCATCCCTGTGACAATGCAGCGAACATGACTAGGATGACAACAACATACTGGACGACGACATCATGCGAACTAGCATGGCAGCACTTGCACTTGCTGCAACTCCGAAATCTTCAATTATGAGAAGTCATATCTGATTGTGATTTCTCATTTTAACTTAGACTTTGTCATGGAGTATTGCATTTGTAAACGCCAATAATGCTATTGTAGTATTACATCTTTGAACAAATTTAAAGTTTAAAAATATACCATTGCATCTTTCTAAGTCATTGCCGTGGAGGAGATTGCTGCTATCATACGCAACAACTACACCTCTTTGAAAATTGCGTTTTTTTTTTTTTCCCTTTCAACTTGAGCCATTTCAATTTAAGATATTACATAGAGAGAAAGAATTTGTATCAATTTATAATTAATTTAATTTAGATTTTTTTAAAGAAATTATTTTTAAAAATGTTCGTGTATATGGATAATTTTGTTCATAAAATTAATTTTATCTTAACAAATTTACAACACTAAATATAAGATAGTATAAGAATTTATACAATGCATTGTTTATATTATATTATTAGTCTTTATATTATCATGTTTAATATTATTAGACGTTATACTATGTTGTGTGTCAAATGAGGCCTTAATGTTGATAATAATTTTTTTTAAAGATTAAAAATTTTAGAATACTTTTAAGAAAAATCTGTTTATCCAAACGCATTTAGTAAGGCAACATTATTACTTTTTAGGGTTAATTAAGTTTTTAGTCCTTGTAAAATGAGAAAGTTTGGTTTAAATCCCTCAGTAGAGATTTTAGTCCCTATAAATTTTGATAGTTTGATTTTAGTCCATGTGGACGTTTGAAAACTGACGATGATGACGTGTCAGTTAACGCCGCGAATGTGACATGCCAGGTGGACCCATCACGTGACATAACCCGTTTATTAAGTTTAACCCATGACATGACCCGTTTTGATTTTTTAAAAAAAAAACNTTTTTTTTTTTTTTTCCTTTCAACTTGAACCATTTCAATTTAAGATATTACATAGAGAGAAAGAATTTGTATCAATTTATAATTAATTTAATTTAGATTTTTTTAAAGAAATTATTTTTAAAAATGTTCATGTATATGGATAATTTTGTTCATAAAATTAATTTTATCTTAACAAATTTACAACACTAAATATAAGATAGTATAAAAATTTATACAATGCATTGTTTATATTATATTATTAGTCTTTATACTATCATGTTTAATATTATCAGACGTTATATTATGTTGTGTGTCAAACGAGGCCTTAATGTTGATAATAATTTTTTTTTAAAGATTAAAAATTTTAGAATACTTTTAAGAAAAATCTGTTTATCCAAACGCTTTTAGTAAGGCAACATTATTACTTTTTAGGGTTAATTTAGTTTTTAGTCCTTGTAAAATGAGAAAGTTTGGTTTAAATCACTCAGTAGAGATTTTAGTCCCTATAAATTTTGGTAGTTTGATTTTAGTCCTTGTGGACGTTTGGAAACTGACGATAATGACGTGTCAGTTAACGCCGCGGATGTGGCGTGCCAGGTGAACCTGTCACGTGACATAACCCGTTTACTAAGTTTAACTCATGACCCGACCCGTTTTGATTTTTTTTAAAAAAAACCAATTACCCAAAACCTAATCTATCCACCCTGGACCCAATTTCCCAATGGTGAAATCCCCAAACCTGATGAAATCCCCAATTTCCCAAACCAACAATGATACTTGGGAGATTACTATGTATCAGAAACTCCAATTCTTGCTGATCTTGTGTGGCCTTTGGGATCCGTTCTGTCGGCTGGAGTTACAATGCCGCCGGCGATGTAGAGGCCGTCGTTTTCTGCGAGATTGCTGAGAGGGAGCTCGCGGAAGAACTGCGTGTTGGGCAACTCGCTGGAGAAGCCGTTGAAGGAAACGAGATTCTGGAGGCCGGAGGGAGAAGGTCTCCTTCGGGGAAGATTTCTCAGAGGAAGAAGACGAGGAAGTTGGGGCAACAGTGGTGCTGATCTAAGGGTGAGAAATTACGGCATTACCACTGCTCATCATGTTGTGTTGTTCCTGGTGGTGGTTGTTCTTGGAGGAGTTGTGGAGATACCCGGGCCGCCCTCCGCGGGTCCCGGATCTCGGCCGCCCACTTCCCCCATGGCCTCTACCTCACTGCCCTGTACTTCTTCTTCCCCCGCTTCTGCTTCTTAGCGTTGCCGTTGCTGTTGCTGTTGCCGCTCTTGTTATTGTTGTTCTTCTCTTCGGGGAAGAAGTTGCAGCCCAGGCACCCCGCGATGTTGCATTCGCGGCACGTGTCCATTGCGGCGGCGGCGGGAAGCATCCGCTCGAAGCCGGCGCTGGTGCCGATTCCGGAGGAGAAGGGTTGGGATGCTTGGGGGAAGAGATCGGAGTGGGAGGTGGAGCCGGTGACTACGTTGGTGAGGGCGAAGCCGATGACGGAGACTATAATTGGGTTTTTTCAAAAAAATAATCAAAACGGGTAGAGTCATGGGTTGAGTAAACGGGTTATGCCACGTGGTGGGTCCACGTGGCATGCCACGTCTGCGGCGTTAACTGACATGTCATCACTGTCAGTTTTTAAACGTTCACAAGAACCAAAATCAAACGGAACTAAAATTTTTACTGAGAGACTTAAACCAAACTTTCTCATTTTACGAGGACTAAAAATTTAATTAACCCTACTTTTTAATTTAACATTCATCACCTGAGTTGTAAAATTAGTAATACATGTTTTTTAATGATATAATACAATAAAGTTTCAGCAAGAAAGTTCCCACTAATAGTAAAAATTAGTGAAATTACGGTTGCTCAGTATGTCACGGGTTCTGTTACTAATTCTGCAACTATTTGGGTTTCTCCTGATTTTATCATGTTGCTTTTACTAGATTTCTCTAAGAGGATGCTGCATCCTTTGGCTGCATTTTATCCCATAAAAATATATAATATGAAATTATTAAAATTATTTTTTATCAACTTAAACTTTTAAGATGATATTAAAGTTACTATAATTAAGAGTCACGGTTCAATTCTTTTACTACCTCTATTTCAAAAATTATTCACGAAGGGAAAACAACAAGACTAACGAAGGTTCGTCACATATCACATACAACACATGGGTTGGATAAATCAAATTGAAGAAACAATTCTTAGTGGGTAGATCTATGGGCTTCTATATGATTCACACTTGTTCCTCTCTGTTTGATTGTTCAGTAGCTATAACATTGCTCATTTTCGGTTGAAAAGTTGTAACATTGGTTTTGGTTCATAAATTTTTTCTAAATGCAATTAATCTAACATTAGTAGTTTACAAATGCAATGCAATAAAGTAATAAACCCAAATCCCTTCTTTTTATTTTTCTAACTCCAAATCCTTTATTAGTATATCATTGGTAGAATAACTTAACAAACCACCTCAGCAATGGGTGCGGCTCATTTTTTTGCTTTTTTTAAGGAAAAAGAAAACTACTGTACACTCATAATTCACAAACTAATATACAGGCGCTAACATTGAAAGATACTAATCAAAACTTGATGACCTGCTCCATTGTTCTTTTGAGTGTTCACTACCATTACTTTGGTCTGTGCTACTGAATGATGATTTAGTGTCATCGTCAACACCAAGCAATGCGAGACTCAGGTGTAACTCTGCGCTTGAACTTGGATAGACTTCATCATCAATGTTTTCTTGATTTTCTGAGTGGTCATAATCATTTCCATCAGAGTTGAAGACACTTTCAACTTTCTCATTTCCTTTTAGGATCTTCAGTATCTGTGTACAATACACAAAAGAAGTGATTAACTTTAGGAGCTAAAAGTTCTTAAAAATGTTCTAGCCTAATTGACATGCACTAAGAATTGAGTAGCGTTGTTTGTATTACTAATGAGGAAATCTTTCGAGGCACGTTGTCAGGTGTCATTAACATTGATAAAGAGAAAGATTGAGACTCATTCTGAACCAATATTTAAATAACACATCAGAATGTCCCTTAAAAAATGTCCACAAAAGTGGTGCATATATCATTTCTCTCAAGGAATTTGGCAGCTTCAGTGTCATTTGGTATTACCTGGTTCAGTTTAGGACGGAGCCTTGCAGCGCGTGTAATGCATAGAGATGCTGCCAGAACCATTCTTTGCAATTGAGTCTCATCAAACTTCGCTTCTAAATTTGGGTCCAGTAAGCCTTTAATATCCCCACTCTCTATTAATGGTTTTGCCTGGAAATGAAAAAATTGTGTTAGTCATAGATATATGTTCTACATCACAACATATCCATGATACTTAGATAGTAATCCACAGCAACAGAAGTGTAAGGTGTTTATAAGATATCTATATTGTATGAATGATTCAAGAAGTCAAAATTCATTCTTAAATGGGGTTAACTCTTACCCACACGACCAAGCTCTCCTGTCCTTTGCAAGGTTCGGGGTTGATTGGTTCCCTTCCTGATATCAGTTCAAGTAGCACTACGCCAAAGGCATAGACATCAATCTTGTCACTGACTTTTCCATACATGAAGTATTCAGGAGCAAGATAACCAAATGTTCCTACAACATCATCTTGTGTCAGAAAGGATGTAGTTGTCGGTCCCCATATTGCAAGTCCAAAATCAGATAACTGCAACATAAGGAAAATCATGAGTCACATAATATTACTTCATTTTGAATGCTAATAGTATCAATTTACATAATCTTTCTTTTCAATACTAAATAATCTCAAAAGTTTCAATTACTTGTGGTTCAAACCCATGAGAAAGAAGAACGTTTGACGACTTGACATCTCTATGTATAACAGGGTTCGAAGCTTCCCTGTGTAGGTAATCCAAGGCTTCAGCAATGCCAACAGCTATTTTAAATCTCACTTCCCATGACAAGATGAATCCATCCTTGTCCTTGCCTACACAACCATTTCCAAATTCATATCAGCATCATTTCCATCTTCCAGCAATTTACATAATGGGTGAAAAGCGAAAGCAAAACTCCCACTGAAACTTTACCATGTAAATTCTCCTCTAAGCTGCCTTTGGGGAAATAATCATAAACAGATATTAAAGCACTATCCTCAATGCAAATTCCAAGTAGAGGGGTGATGTTTTTGTGCTTCAATGAGGATATTATTTCAATCTCAAGGGAAAAATCCTTCCATGCTCCTTTTGATGACTGCAAAACTTTGACTGCAATTGGCTTTCCGTTAGGGAGACTTCCTTTGTACACACGGTTGCTCCCTCCTTTCCCAATCAAGTTTTCTGCAATATGAAATCAAAGGTCATATTTATTTAAAAACTTAAAATATCACCAGAGATAGTGAAAGCTGTAGTCCAAACCTGAAGAGAATTGGCTAGTGCAAGACTTCAGAGCCTCAAGGCTGAACCACTTGCAATTGACTGCATTGATGTTAAACGTGCCCTCTAGACCTTTTGGTAGTTTAACAGATGGAGCTGAACCACTTTTATGCCTCTCATCCTCAACATTGCTGATGCCTCTTTCGGTCTGATTTTCCTCCTCAATGGAAGAAGAGTGAGGACTTTCATGTGGCGAACGATCCGGGAAGCTCATTATCCATTGGACTACTGACATGTCCCTTGCATGTACGTTTTGTGACATTTCTGAATTGGCTTTCAGGAGCAGAGGCCACCCAAGCTTCTGCTCAGCAGGTTCACCTGCAAACATAGATACTGACCTTGACTTGAACCTACCTGATCCACTTAATGATTCTTCCTTCAATTCTCTGTTATTTTGAGGTCTTGATTTCTCATTCTCCACCTCAGAGTCACCCAACTCTGACGACTGGTGAAACTCTCTGTCACTGATACTTTCTATGCTTGTTAAACTTGGTCTTGGATCCAATATCAAACCACCTACATCATATATGGAAACAAGCTTCTAGCTTCAATTATCATAGATTCATGGGTGATTACTTTAATAATATTATAAAGAGTAACATATCAAACCTGGTAGTTGCGTATTGGTGCACCTCCTGAAGACAATTCTTGAATCTTGTATGGCTAGAACATTAGTAGTGGGTGGAAGTCGTTTGGCACAGTATTTAGCTGTGGCAGCTCTACCCCTGAAAATGAAATAAAGCAAAATAGGTAAATTACCTGCACATGATTAACTAAACCGTTGACAGAAAATATGAAATACAAGCTCCACATACCCTACCACTAGGGCCACAGCATCATGGTTTTTAGCTTCTCTAACAAGAATGTCTCGGATGGAGCTTCCTGTCAAGATTTGACCAGTGAGACCTACCTGAAACCCCCAATTAGGCCACAAGCCACATCAATAAAAGTCCAATCCCTTGAACGAAAGAAACAGTAGGTTGTGAAAATGATTGGTGTACCTTCCTCACATCACACAGGCCTTCATAAACCTCTAAATAGCCATCTATGAGGGTCCTATTTTTGGAAACATAACCTGCATCAAAGCAACTTTTTTTCTTTTACAAAAAAGTTTCATAAAAATGTTACATACGCTAATATGTGAAAATGTCAATCATTAACTTGGTTACCTGGACTTTTAACTACATGAACTGCAACAACACAATCCCCAGGCTCTGCAACTTTGACAAGGGCCCAGTTGATGAGTTGTCTGCTATAGCTATCTATTCTAATCCCCACCAAAACAAACCTCTTCTCAACTGTCATTGCGTATTCTGACCTTTTATCAAACACCTCACCAGCTCAATTCCAAAAAAAAGAAAAAAAAAAAAAAAAAAAAAAAAAAAAAAAAACACAAAACCTCTGGATTTTCAAGTCTTCCTCAAAAGTGCAGAGGAAGAACCCTGCAAAATACACCAGTTCTTCAATGAACCATCTAATTCATTCCCTGCAAAAACAAGAAGACTACCATGGTTGGAACTTGAAGCTAAATAATAGCAAATGCCCCCAGTATTAGGTACACCGGGAAAAGAAAAAAAAAAAAAACAAATTTTGAATATAAAATAACTGCCCCCTTTTTAAAAAAAAAAAAAAAACAATGGCGGATGAATAAAAAAAAGAATAGCCATGAAATGTCACATGAGGCTCATTGGATTTAACGAAAGTTGAAATTCCCCACAAGACCTTCTTCAACATTGACTTGTCATGGTATTAAAATAACATCAGAAAATAAAATAAAATAAAATTACCTAAGCAACCATGGATTGAGAATAACAACATATGTCTATTATAACTGGAATTTCACCGCCAAATTGCATCAGCGAGCATACCTACTTCCCAACTAAAATCGCTAACATAATAGTCACAGATTTTTGCTAATAATTCTGGTGAAGGAGTATTAAAAAAAAGAAAAGAAAAAAAAGAAAAACTGAGCGCTATTTAATTAAGCAGTAAATGTTAAAATTGGAAGTGAGAAGAAGGAAGGGGGAAAGTGTCGGCAAGGGAAGAGAATATGGTGCGGAAAGTGAGGGGGAAGAGAAAGGGTACGGAGAAATAGTTGTTTAAAATCATTTGAATGTGTGATGCATGGAAAATGAAACTGATACCATTTTTTTTTTTAAGAGTGAGAGTAACCGGAGATTTTCGCGGGAAACGCTGGATACCCGGTCGCATCACGTCGACCGATGAGAGACTGCTGGACTTGCTTTACCGGCTATTGCGGGTTGGCAAGTGCGCGGCTGGACCACATTGCTTCTACTGTGCGCCATCGCCTCTTTTTTTTTTTTTCCCCCCTTAATTTTGATTGGCCACTATTAACAATAATTTTATCACTGAAGCTTTTTGCTCATGTGACAGTGGTGGCGGGTTGGGCTGGAACTTCGAACTAATACTTTATAGTTTATACTACTATACTTGGTGCATATGAGTATATATACAATAATGGAGGTTGAATTCTAAATTTCTATGAGTTATCCTAACTCTTTATTTTTTTTTTTTATAAATTGCACAAACCGCGTTTGAGGTTTACTAAAATTGTACTATACTTTAAAATTATGTGCTAAAGTGTATTTTATTCCAATTTATTCTTCTCCTATAACTTCTAAATCGGAGGAACATCTGGTTTGTTGGCACTTCCCTTCACCTGGATGGGTGGTAGCGAATTGTGATGGTTCAGTGCTTAACTCCGGTAGTGCAGGGTGTGGAGGTCTGATTAGAGATGAATCGGGAAGCTTTGTTAAAGGTTTCTCGATCAAATTGGGCTTGACATTCATTACCAAAGCCGAGTTGTGGGACATTTTGCATGTGCTAAATATTGCTTGGCAGGGTGGTTTTCAACAAGTTCGAGTTGATTGCGACTCTCAAAGTGCTATCAAACTTATCCGGAATTGCCATAATCGCTTACACCCAGCTGCCTCGATTATATCTCGGATCCGCGAACTTTTATCAAGGAGGTGGGTGATGTATCTTCAACATGTCTTCAGGGAGTCAAACCGAGTTGCTGATTGTCTTGCCAATATGAGTCACAAACTCGACAACTTTGAGATCGCTCATTTTGATATGGCCCCGGCGGCTACTCGCACATTATTTCTGAATGATCTGATTCAGATCGCGTGGCCTCGTGGAGGCTAGTTTTGTTGTTTTCCTTTTGTGCTTTTGCCCCTTTGTCTACCGAAAAAACAAATGATATGTTAAGTTTTTATTTTTATTTCTTTTGTCCACGTTTTATGTTCTGTTAGTAAAATTAACGAAAATAACAAAATCTTTTTTTTTAAAAAATTTTATTTATTGTGTTTACTATTTCTTTCTCAAAATCCTAAAATTGGAAACAAAATTTTTTATTCTTCGCTTTGCTTCCAATAGAACATGCACAAAATTAAAATAGATACTAAATAGATCATTAGTGATCAATCACAATGAAAATTTAAACTGAAGTGTAATTTTTCACATAATTTAAAATAAAGTACAATTTTAACAATTTCAATGGTGATTTATGTAATTTATCTTTTATTTTTAACAAATATCCTAAGTAGCTCACGAAACATTTACAAATGTACAAATTATTACTATTTAGCTCGACGTATTCATGCACGACACTATGTGACAATTAAGTAGGTAAATGAAATTTAAAGAAGAGCAAAAATCATGAAAGAGGTGGGAAAATCATGTGGTCAAGATTACTCCGTATCACGTTCGTGTACTTCGTACACAATATGTGCCGAGCTATAAAGAATTATTAATTTATAAATGATTGATCAACAAAAGAATTTAATAATTAAACTCAAGTCGGTGGATGCTTGGGCAAAAAATTGAGCCCAACAAGTGAGTCAATCCTATTGACTCTACTCTTTAATAGCTTAGATGGAAGCTAGTGTTTTATTTTATCAAATAATTGTGTAGTTTATGATTCAACTTCTGATCATATAATTTTAATGATGATGTATTGCTTAATTTGTACGCACAAATTTTACATGAAATGTACGCACTAAAAAAATACTACTTGAAATGTGGGATCCAAAATTCAGTTGAAAATAATATTCTACAATTTATTGGCTGATTTGGCTCCTCTAAATCAATAAATTGTGTCATGTTGTAAAAATGGGAGTAACACAAGTAAATGATACAGGTGAGTTATCCGGTGAGCACCTAAGTATGTTGAAATTTAAGTGTGCATCCATGTGAGATTGGTAGGTGTAGGTTTGGGGTTTAGGGTTTAGAGTTTAGGTTGATTAGTTATTATTATTATTAAATAATGTATGAAAAAGATAGAAATAACTTTTTGTAAAATGCTTGAAGTATCTTTTACCTCACCCAAATGAGTAATTTTCAATCACAAATTCATCTTTGCTCGTATAAACAAAAATAAGTATAAATATAAACAAGTATGCAACTATAGTATAAAAAAATAAGTACAAGTAAAAAACAAAAATATGTAATAGTAATAATAACAAAATGATATGTGCAAATTTCATATAATTTGGACAAAATAATATTACTAAAATTTTCAATTAAAACTTAGATGAACTTATACATTTTTGTAGTACAAGCTAAATGGTGGTTTAATATCACCATCGTGCTATAAAGTCAGTTACCCATTAATTATTTCTCACCTAATTAAAAAAAAGGTCATAATACACAAAACAACATGTGAGAATGAAGTTTCACTCTCCATTGTGATTCAAAGTTAATAACTCACCAATTATTACGGTTCATATAAAAAAATTATAACAATAAACAAAATGACATGTCAAAATCAAAGATAATTTCAAAAAAAATATAAATTTACTAAATTCTACCAAGTTAATATGAACCAATACAATTATATAAATCAACCTCAACGAATTGACCCACTCTCAATTGTGGTTCAAAATCAAAGATACACCAATTAAAAACACTCAATATAAAATGAAAACAAAATCTAACAATAAACAAATTTACAAATGCAAATTATTTAACAATTACCTTATACACTTAATTAAATGAAATTATAAATACTATCACATAAATAAATATTAATTATTCGTCACTGTGGAATTTAAATCCTCTAACACATGCACGGCACAATCACCTCCAACCACTAAATGCTATATGTCCTTACAAGTAAATTCAGCATTTTTTAATTTATGAAATTTTGTTGATCGTGCTACCTACTACCTACATGGAACCTGTTGGTGCAATTGTACCACTACACACCGTAAGAGTAGCTCCTCCTATTACAACCATCAGATCAAATGTTAAATAAAATGAACGGTCTATAATACATGCATGCTAGGTACACACTGTAAGTGCTACTATTTGGAGTGAACACCGGATAACTTAAATGATATGGACAAGATGTTCTGTTTACACATTCTAACATCTCCTTTGTCTAATTCTGATTCATTTTCTGGAGGCAGGTGGAGATTCAAAGATAACGACTGCTTAACGGCTTAAATATCAACTTGAGCTAATTTTTAATAATTTTAAGGACGAATTTAATATTTCTCATAATTTAAGGACGAATTTGATAAACCTTATTAACTTTGAGAATAAATTTGATGGTTTACTCCTCATAATCATAATCACTTCACCAACACTTAAGTCGATTAGAGTAGCAAATGCTTATTTATCTCAATTAGTGGACCGGTGTTAGAAGAGTCATGTGCAACGGGATTGCCTCCAGTACGAATAGACAACCACTTCATAATTAAAAAAAAAATTAGTACAATAATTCAGTATATTCAATACTTTATTTTGCTTAATTTGGTTAAAAAGATGTACACCATCTCACAAGCATGTTCACAACTTTCACGGTAACATTATTCATGATGTGTATGCAATATTATTATTTCCTTTAGCAGCCTTCGCTCAACAGCATCAAACCAAACAGTTGAAGGGAGACGTGTGATATTATCTTTGAATGGACAATGTTACTTAGTTTAATGGTATTTAATTTGTTTGTTGCTTGGTTAAATTAATAAAATTGAAATTTACAATGAAATCAAAGTTGAACACGTTAAAAACCTGATTCACTAATAATAATAGGTCCCACAAATTCAAAGTTAAAAGTCTTACGTTTCAACTTTCAGCTTCAATGTGTGCCACGTTTTCTAGCTTGGCGTCGTTCTTCATGAGAAATGAGAAAGAATCTGCTACCACATCATATATTAGGTAAAACAGAAACTGGCATGGATCAATGGTTAATTTGTTTTGTAGTAATTGGAGTGTAACTTTTTTTTTTTCTTTCCAATTTGTAAAATTGACGATTATCTTCACTTCATAGAAATAGGAAAGAAAAGAATTTTGTAAAGTTGAATCGATTTGAATATACTAGTGTATAAGCTGAACTTTGTTTGAAGGGTAAGTGATTAGTCTATTATATTATAGTTAATCATAGTTCAAATTTCAACTTTAAGAATTTATACATAGTGCTCGCAAATTCGCAATTGATCACCTTAGTGAAAATTTTAAGGATGTTAGCTAGGGTCGCAAAACTACTCTATTTTCTGAAGTCAGCGTGGATGATGTTTTTTTTTTTCCATTTGGTAAATCATATAGAATATGAATAAAAATCATCTAAAATAATAAGGTTATTTTTTAGTTACCTTACCGAGTAAATATTCTATAATACTTAATTTATTTATTTTTAATAATTTTTACATCTAAATTCATTAATTTTTGTTATTATTTCATGATATAATATGATATATTGATGAATTATATGATCTAATATGATAAATTAATACATTTTAATATACTATTTATAGAGAGATGCATCGTAAGCTTAAATGATCCGAAAATCTCTAAACCTCTTATAAATTGACTCTTTCAATGATTTAACTAATGAAAAGTTTATTATAATCATATAAAACATAACATAATAACAAAATCGATAAATTTAATTATAAAAATTATTAAAAATAAGTAAATTAAATATTATAAGATATTTATTCCATGAAATAGCTAAGAAACCACCCAATAATAATACTATTGAAAGAATTACTCCAATTTTGAAAAGACACGTAACCAACCAAAGTGAGTAGCGGGGAGAAACATAATTCGAACGATAAGGTAAAAAAGCAAATACCGATATTATTTGCTTTTCTTATTTTACTTAACATACCTTTCTCTCTATCGTATATTAGATCAATTTATACGTACACTACACCATTTTAATACTAAAAGAAACACAATAATGGAATTGAGTTTATTATTTTTTTTCCTCTTTCAACAACCATCACATTTATTTCATTTTGTTGCTGAATATGTTCACATTTCTCTTTAAATTATAGTTTGCTTCTTTTTTTCTTTTTTTTTTCTTCCCCTGCCCTTGATTAACTTAAATTTAAGAGGAAAATTGAATAAAGTAAGAAATAATGAGAAAAGAATCTAAAGCAGTTCAAGTTTCAAAATCGTAAGGGGTTCCCCCACAGACTTTTTTAAACAGTTAATCTACCATCTCAATTCTCCAATGGGAAAGTTGCTATGGCCTACTCAACTGCATCTTTGGAACCAAGTAAAAGAATTTTTGCTATTGAAGAATATATATTGATTGGCTATGCCCTATTCTTGAAAGAAATAATGCCAACCACAAAGCATACTATTAGATACCATGTGCCCATGTCATTCCATATATATCCAGCGTAGCTTTGCTTGACTTAATTAACTTGAAATTGGCATCACTAAAATTTGAATTCTTTTTTTTTTTTTTGTATTTTGCAATTATTAAAGTTGAGAGTTTATGCATAGTACATGTCGTCTTCTTTTTTTTTTTTTTTTAAAAAATCATTATATCTAAAGCCTATTAGATTTCACCAAACTTAGCTTGATTTGGGTCAGTTCACTATGATAGTAAAACTCTCTCAGCGCTAATTTTTTTCATTCATAAGACTCATATCTGAGATATTACTTAACGGAAACAAGTGATGAACCACTTGAACCGACTTGTGTTGGTAAGCTTAATTAGTATGTGTCTGTTGGAACATTAATCGCATTTTGCAATAATTGTTGCTTTTATGTATCTTGTGTGAATATTTTATACAATGAAGATTGAAGAAAGCTAACCACTTTGTGATCCGCTAGGTGGCTAAACAAACTAATAATTTAGGCATAAAGCTGAATAGCTTAACCTGACTCTCCATTATTTATTGAAATCGAAAGTGACAGAATAGCATACCTTGTCTCAAATCAGATGGGTCAATGTTTTTAAAAATAGTACGCAAGAATTTTGTGTCAATTGGAACTACTGAGTGAGGTTAAGACGTTTACCAAGCACTAGCACTGGCACTAGTGTTTGTGTTTCTCTACACTTCAACAAAAGTTTGATATCAATGCAGTAACTGATTATATATTATAAAGGACAGTAATATTTTAGGATTATGATTTATGTTATCACTATGTCAAAAACTATTAAGGTTAATCAAGAAGACGTTAGCACTTAGCATGGATTTGTCAAGGCAGGACACTGATCCATAAGCATTAATTTGTCTCTCCCAATATTAATTGAACACTTACTATTCCAAGTTAGAGTAAACTGTCAATTTAGTCCAATGTAGTTGACAACGTTGATTAACTCTGTCTTTATTTTTCAAAATTATCAAATTTGCCGCCGAATTATTCAATGTCAATTGCGTTAGTCCCTAGAGTTAAGTCTTCGTCTAAGCACACTAAGTTTGATGTGAAATGTTAACTACTACTTGAGATTGCCACATGGCTAATTACGTGGAAGACAATCCTAACCTCAACAAATTAATCCTTAATGTTTTCGAATTCAATCAATTTAGTTCTTCCCCCTATTCTAACCTAAATTCCCAAATTAAAATCCTAATACACAAAATTAACACTTTAACCAACCTAATACACAAAGTTAATAAGGGGGCATTAAGGACTAATCTAGGCATTAAAAAATTGTGCTATACTATGCTGACTTAAGTTGCATGAAAAGAGCCTAACTCAAGACTAATTCAATGGGTGAGACAATTTCATGATTTAAGTATCACGTTGATCATATCGGTTTCATTAACTCAACGAAATGCATAAAAATTAAGTAAAATTTAAGTTTCATTCCCTAATAATTTAATTATGCTATAGTTCAGATTCATCTTTTCCCCTTTCAGGCAGTGGATTATATGAAACCACAATTTCAGGAAGAAGGGAAAAAAAATGAAGAATAAAATTGCAGGTAAAGCATACATTGTAGTCTTGTTGGGAGAAGCACGAGAGATGTAATTGTGTTAGATCACAATTCACAAGTAACCTATAATTGTGAATTTTTTTTATTATTATTTTTTAGCAGAATATAGAAGATCTTAGAGGTAATGATTCTTATTAGAGCAGTTGGCTATATTACCACTAGCTTATAAAATAAGCCATTGTTTCTTGACCTTAGAAATTAAAGAAGTGCAAGATGATAATTTTAGCCTTCTTTGTTCACTTTTCATGCGCAGAGAATATAAGAAAATCTCCAAATCAGAGTAACATTTTATTTAATTTCTCCAATTACAAAAGGGTAAAAAGCCTTGGAGAACAATTATCACATGCATGAAGTTTCTCAATAATGGCCATATTACAATAATAATGCTTCAAGAGGGAAGGTTTAAAGAACAAAAAGACAAATCCAAAAGTATTGGAGAGAAGAAGATATTCATTGTTCTTAGCCCATGGCATACTTCTGAGTCCAGCTTCTAGCAGTTGACTCATATTTAACTTTGTCAGTCTTGCACATATGAGCAATTTCAGGCACAAGAGGGTCATCAGGGTTTGGATCCGTTAGCAATGAACATATAGAGAGCAGCACCTGCACCATGAGCTTCAACAATCAACATTTATATATATATATATATATATATATATATATAATAATAATAATAATAATAATAATAATAATAATAATAATAATAATGAAAGTAAGGGATTGTTTGGTTATATTTTCATTTCACGTTTTCAACCTGTTTTACCTCAAGGGTCTGTTTGATTTCTATTTCCATTTCTTACGCTTCTTGTTTTCAGTGTTTTTAGAATTTTATGAAGAAAGCAGTGAAAACAGGAAATGAAAACATGAAACATGATCTATTGTTTTCAATGTGTTCACTATTTCTTTTTAAAAAACCTGTAAACGTTAAGTACAATAAATGAAAACAGAAATCAAAAAGATCCTCAGAATTCGAAGTTTCCGATGCATTGAATTCATTGAAAACTTTAAAACTTAGGATTTTTTATTCCTTAACCAGTTCTCTTACCAAAATCCTAAAAGTAAAACAGAAAAAGAGGTCATGGCATCAATGAGGAAGGGGTTCCAAAACATGACCTTGGATATGGTGAGAGCAGGACTCCATTGTTCCTTCAATATATCTAGGCAAATATTGCCATTACTGTTTATGTTGGGATGAAATACCTTGGTCCTGAATGCAACCTGCAAAGTATAGTTTTTAATATCAATTAGATTCAGCACGTTACCATAAAGCATGTTTAATAATAGCTTCTTTTAAGGAAATAATCATTTTTCTCAAAACAGCTATCTTTTAAAGAAGCTTTTTGAATATAAACTCTTCAAATATACAACCAACAACCACAACAACAATTAAGCGTTGTCTTACTAGGTAGGATCGACCGACCACATGTATCAGTCGACGACGTAGTTCGTATCACAAATCATGTCTTGATTCCAAAATAAACTGATTCAAACAAGCTAATAATATAAATATAGTAAAGTTTTTGGTGTGTACCTTGGGAGGTTTGAAGGGATAATCAGGAGGGAAATGGATAGTGACAAGGAAAACACCACCAGCATAGGGACTGTCATTTGGACCAATGATGGTTGCTTGCCAATGAAACATGTCCTCACCCACAGGGCCTGAAAAGTAACCACAACAAGTTAATAACCATATAACTCTACACTGCAGAATGGTTAAAACCAACATCAAATAGAGTAAATCATCAAATTCCTCCCTAAGGTTGGATGAGGCAACCTTGGTGAAAAATTTGATGATTTACTCTATCAAATAACCAAATTCAAGTTTCATTCAACTTCTTTGTTTACCTGCACTGCAAGAAGTTGGAGGGTCTCTCTGCAAGTCCTTGAGCTCCTTCAGGATTCTCTTGGATGCCATTCACACGATCGATCTTAGACTCGAGGAAGAGGAAACCAGGACAGGGAAGGATTGAAAGCTAAATGATGAAGAGCACAATACAAGAATGCAATAAGAAAGAAAACAGGTTGCAGACATATTTAATGGAAGCATATATGTGGAGTTTGGAGAACAACAGGAGTACACCATTTGTCGTTTTTGACCAATGGAAGTGGGCACAGTATATATTCCTCAAGAAAGGGAAGAAGATAAGATTTTAAGAATATCAACCAGCTTTTGGAAAATGGGAATGTGTAAAAGATGTTTGCCATGTTACTTGGTATTCTTGGGGTTGCTCTCAGCATTCAATTGAGTCATAATTAATCAAAGAGGTTCGATCCACACTGCAAGATTCTTAGTTAGGAAGATACATATGTCTTAGTTAAGCCTCGCCAAATGTTGGTTCTCTTAAGAAATGATGAATAATTTGTATGTTTAGTTTGATAAACTAATTGTAATTAAGCAAGTATTTGAGCCTCCACCATCTCTTGACCTTTCAAACATGTCCCTTTCTTCCTTTTTGCATTCAGGTAACACTTCACTTGTGAAAGATACCGGTACCAAAACAAGGGTAGCAAGATACCAAGTTATTGGACGCTTAGTAATAGCCAACCGGCATCGAAAAAGAAGAAAAAAGATCCACACCTAGCTCGCCGCCTCAAATAACCCCTCATTGAGTATTTGATAAAGGGGTTAAGATCCTCTAACGTAAAATTAATTGTAACAAAAAAAAAGTGAAAAACTGATCACTCTGAAATCAATACAGTGATATAGTGGATTGCAAGTAAGTCATATCAAACAATCGAAGGATGATTAACCCATCATTTTCTACCTTTACCCCTTACCATCAATCTCGCTTTAGAGAATGAAAATCCATTGATAAAGTTATATGCGACAGATGAATCAGTTCTGTTTTGAGAATCTTTTTACAACAATGTATATTCCAATGCAGGCACAAAAATGTTGACATCTCCATGGTATTCTCTTCGTTAATTAAAAGCAACTTTCAAATTTAAAATTAGTTTTACTCTCTTCATGCTGCCATTGTCATATAACCCATAGATTTGCCTCAAGTTTAAGGTTTTCAAAACTTGACCCCTTCATAGCTCAAACTAAATTAGAACTTACTTAAAACACAGTAGTCACTTGAAAAACTAGCTAACAAATGAAAGCTTGAACCCTTAATCAAACCAACTATATTCAGTCTGTTAAGCATCTAACATAATTACATATACTTAGTTCATATCCATCCAAAGCCACATATTCAAGCACTTACTAGACTAGATTACAACACAAATAGAAGCCATGTCCACAGAAGTGTGGATATGGTCTTTTTAATAGCCAATACAAGAGGTAAACAGTGCGAAAATACGCAAAACTTGTTCATGCCAAACATATTGATATTATGACTGTACAACAGATCCTACAGCCAGAGACAAATAGCTTGATGCTTATAGGGGGGAACCTTAATGTGGTCAGTCGGACTCGGCAAGTTCTTCCTCTAGGTCGGAGACAATATAATATATAGAATGGCAAAGACTACCAGGAAACGGCTACAGTCATGTCATCCTCCGCGAACTACGATATGAAGAACTGGAGATCACAAAATGGAACAGGCTTTTTGCCCCTTTCTCTTCTTTTTCTTCTGCTTTGGAGGCTGGAGAACTACTTTGATGGCGGCGTCAAAAACAGCCTTCACATTCTGTATTCAAAGGCTAATTTCAGTAAGGTCACGATATTTTTTAACATCCAGAACTTTTAAGGATGCAAGAACATGTATGTACCTGCTGTGTTTTAGAACTACATTCAATGTAAACTGGAGCACCAATAAGTTTTCTCAGTTCCTCACCCTTCAGAAAAGAGAGAAAATCAGATAATTAACCTATCAAGCAAATTAATGCTCTAATTATGAGCAACAGATAAGGTCAAAAGACAACAATGAAATAAAACACAAAGCAAGATTAATTGAATGTAATGATCAAGGAAGTAGTAGCAACTGGCAAGTACCTGTGCTGTGGTGATAGGCACTGCACCAGGATGGTCTTGAAAGAACTGCTTATCATCCCGAAGATCTACAAGTCACAGATTTGGTTGTCATGAAATGCATAAGCAAATTAATCATGATAGCTTTACAATGGAACCATGAAATCCATACAATTAACTTAGCTTTACAAGGCAACAATACGAATACTTAACAGAAAAATAACACAACAGAAAGTCTACTCTAGTTATATACCACAAGAAATGGAAATCCTAATGAGTCATTAAGCCAAGGACTTGTGCAACCACCGCTCCACCAAGGCAATACTTACGTACTAAGTACTTAACCCTCTTCTGTCATCTTAAAATTCCTAATACACGTCATAAGTCTAAGCATCTTCAGGTTTATCAGCAGCCATTCGTGCAGCTTTGGAAACAGACACTAGGCTTGCATTTTAGTTTCATAATTCAGTGAAAATTCGAAAGATGAAAATAACCAAGGCCTTCTATGTCTAAGATGAAAAGTTGGGAATACATTCCATAATATTGTTTTTTATAAACCAAATTACTGGTTGAAGTCATTACTGAGGTAAGTCTCAGAGAAGAAGGAACTTCCTTCCCTCGAACTCTGCTGAATAACAAGCCATCAAGGGCAAGAAATAGCTGCGTAGACTTCAGGTTCCAAAATTTATTCCCAACTTTAGAAAAATGAGAGATACATAATGAGTAAAAGATGGCAATTGGTAATGGTAATCATTATATGATGAGAAACTTCACAATATCGAGGGACAACTGTTATTCTGAATGTTATCCGATACATAAAGGGGACTCAACAGTATAACTTAAAGAAGGTAATGAAGTAAAAGGAATCTAACCAAGTTTTGTTCCAACAAGAATAATTGGAACGCCAGGAGCATAATGCCTCAACTCAGGAATCCACTGGAAAAGGAGCGAAAGTTTAGTCCAGAGTAGAGAGAAACAAACTAAGAACAAGAAGTATTTACTAATCTCACTTTCTTGGCAACATTTTCATAGCTGGCCCTGCTTATGAGAGAGAATGCAAGCAGGAACACATCAGCTCCACGGTAGCTTAAAGGTCTTAATCTATTATAGTCTTCTTGGCCTGTTCCATAACTTGAAAACATCAATACAAAAACAAGCTCCTAAAATACCCGAACAAGCTATAACCAGGAAACTAACTCACCAGCGGTATCCCACAAACCCAGATTCACAGTGCTCCCATCCACAACTACATTTGCACTGAAGTTGTCAAAGACAGTTGGAACATAATCCTGTTGCCAATGGATCACAAAGAAGCACAGATGTCACAATTACTACATCTCAAGCAGAGTTCGAATTGTTTCGAAAATTATTGCATCAATCCAAAAACAACAAAGGATCAAAGTCCTAATGTCCTAATATACCAATGTCAGCAAAATATCTTACAGTCATATCAGATAGAAAGACAGCATTTAAGAATCCAAGTCAAAATTAAAAGATTCAATCACTTTTCCCCTTTACACCCAACAAATCACATGCCGGACAAATTCAATGATCATTCCTAAGAAGGGTATATGAAATTGATGACCACCCCCCCCTCAAATTTTGCTTATTTTGAAGAAAGATTAGCTTTAACAGCTCAAAATAAAAGGTCCAAATAACAGAACCAAGAAAACACCAGGAACCAAAAAAGAAGAAGAGAGAATTAAAAGCAACCCAATTTCTTATTTTGGAGGAATAACTACCTCACTTGCATCTAAAAACCACCCAAATTATCTCATTTACCTCAAAAACCACAGCTACTTTACTACTTGAACCACACATAATGCAAAACCATAATCTTTGTGCTTAGAAAATAAAGAGCAGAAAAAACAGAAATTTCACTCACAGTAGGGAAAGTGTTGCTGGTGTAGGAGATAAGCATACAAGTCTTTCCAACAGCACCATCACCAACAGTGACACACTTTATGAACCTCGAGGCACTCATTTTTTGGGAGCAAAGGTACCCACCACAAAAATCTTGCCCAAACTCTGAGTTTCTTTCTTGGATGATGAACCCTAATGGTTCATGAGGCAATGGGGATGTTCAAGTTCTGAGCTTGGTGCATGTTCAAAGAAGGAGGAGGGGAGAGAGAGACAGAGGGGACAAAAAGAAGAGGCAGAAAAAGAAAAAGGACATAAAAATTGAGTTTTTATTTTTTGGGTACACTCAGGGTTGGGCCTGCGTCTAGGTAGAGACAGCTCATGCCAGCTACAAGTTTTTATTTATCATCCACATTCATTCATGTCATATTAATTTCAAGCTCCCCTTTCTTAAAAAAAGATATATACACTATATTTTAACCTTTTTTGTGTAATACACTCACCCCACCAACTTCTCTCTCTTTCAATTTCACTGTTTTCCTTTCCTTTGAAAAATAAATAAAAGAAAAACAGTAATTTTATATAATATATATTATCATTATTATTATAATTATTATTACAAAATTTTAGATAAATTTAGATTCTATCGTTATAATTGAGTTAGGGCATATTTTTAAATTCTTTAAATCATTATTGAGATAGGCCATTTCTTACTAGAGAATTCAACTATCAGTCACAAAACAATAATTTTATGTGCAAATAGTGATATAAATACTAATTTTAATATTGCAAAGAATGTTGACATTTGACCGTAGGAGTAGCTCACTTGGTCAGTTTTTAATTCAATTGCCTTGGTTATCATAATTTGAGTTTTTCTTTGGGTACATATCATAATTTGAGTTTAATTTCTAACTCTTTTATTAATAAAAATTTACAAATATATGTATAAGCATCAAATGAGTCTGAAAATATATGCGATCCAAGATTAAAGTGGATCATATTGTCAATCAAATTAAGTTTGTTTGAAAAACAAACATCCATTACTAATATTTACTCTATCTTCTTCATTTCAGTTTTTTTAAATAAAAGCTTGAGATCAGTAAAAAAAATCATAAAAATCAATCATTTGTTATGTGAATAATACATTGGGATGTATAGCATGCACAAAATTGAAATGTAATTAAATTAAAATAATGTCATTAGATTAATTTTTAAATGCATAATATATAATAGAATAGGATAATTAGGGTTAGCAATTAGCACGTGAAATAGAAATGTATCTAGCGGAATATATTGGGTTTTAAAATATATAAAATCAGTTAAAGCCGACCTAATTTTGTCCTTTACTGTAAACAAAGAAAAAGAAAGTAGTTTATGTCTAATTACTGTTTTCAACTTGCTTTTTTTTCCCTCTGAAGATGTTTGGTGTTATTAGGTCCGTGAACTTCTAAAGTTAAACAGAAAAATGAATTAGAGGAAATTAACAAAACTAGCTTTTTTGGATAGTGTGATGAGAAGGGTTACAACTCAAACCTAAGACTTGTTCCCATCATTTTTAGCTATAGATGAAAACTGAGCTTAATCATTAGCATGAATTAACGGAAGTGCTTCTCATATAGAAAACAAAGGCTAGAAGCATAAAAAGGGATGACCTCTTTGCAATGTCAATTTTACAAACATGAAGCAATGTAATATGATTAGGGTGGATAAAGGTTTAAGGAGATTAATTGTATTATATATGTTAAGCTTATAAAATAATGTGAGAAAATCAATCATTTATTTATACAGAGTCATCCACATTTAAGTGTTTGTCAATATTTGAACATATTTTTTCCTTTGTTAGGATGTATTTTGACTTCACAAAATTAATTAATCTACAAAAATAGCCTGTAAAT
>QANU01099983.1:209998-385050 GCA_003254905.1 Nissolia schottii | reverse complement strand
TATATATATATATATATATATATATATATATATATATTGTTGATAGAAGAAAGGTTATATGATTTTGTGCCGCAAATTTAGAGCATAGAAAATTTTTCTCATTAGGTTTGACAGGGAGGAGAAGACGATAGGAATGGAAATTAGAAGCTGCATCTTCCATTGAAAAATAAACCACGTCGAAGATGGTGACTAGAGTGAGAATGATGTGAAAGAATTAAAAGCATTGCAATTCAAAAACACAGCAAAGACAATGGACCACGCCTTTTCCTTCATTAGGAAGCAATATAATACATGGGTTGGGTATGGACGGCTCCAATTGGCTTTTTAAAGAGAGCCAATTATTTATGTGAAATTTAATTCTGGCTAAGGTACCAGTATAGTTTTTTTGGGTACATAATGATACATAAATGATGTCAAATTAAATCAGCAACTTCTTTTGCAGTATTAAATATATGGTCCTTTTTGTGAGCTGCTTGATCCATTGACACGCATGCATACTTAAAGTTGAATTAGACCCTAAACCTCTCTTTTTTATTCATTCACCTAGCACTAAAGTTGAATTATACTAACTACTAAGGCTAATTGATATAGTTTGTTGAATGCATGCAACTCTTTTTTTGTCTTCTTGTTGGTGATTCATATTTTGCCGGGTATTTTAATTTGTTGAGATATGTAGTAGCTGATTTTGGACCATTTTCCTCGCCTATCTTCTTGGTGAGTGACTTTCCAAACTTGTCCCAAATAAAAATACACTATCAAGGTTTGATTTGGTTTTGTTGTCAATTTTTCTTTTTATAGAGGTCATCACACAATAAAATAATGTAAATATTGCTCTTAATACACAAAAATGATAATATATAATAATGTTTGGTAAATATCTTGAGTACGTTTGTTTCAATTTATTTATTAAAATAATTATATTTTTTGGTGAAATAATCAATTTTATATATTTGCATAATTTTTTTAAAAATAATTAGAATTCCAAAAAAAATTAGTTTTCAGTTTTTAGATAAGTTAAACAGAATAACTTATCAGAAAAATATGTTTTCATCTTTTTGAGTTATATCAAAAATTAAATTTTTAATCACCTCTTAAAAAAATTTAAAACAAAGGTACTCGTTATAAAGATATTTTGAAATTCTAAAATTATTATAATAAATATAAATAATATTTAAGAGAGTAATTTCTATTTTTATTATCAATAAATGAAATAATAAGACTAAATTTTTATTATAATGCAAGGTTAAATTAATATTTTAAGTTTTAGAGAGCATACATCAATTTTTACCTTATGAAAATTCTTAAGAGCAACATAAATGATAGAAGTCAAGAACAAAAATACTCTAACTTTTAAATTATTAAACATAAAAAATTGACTTGTAATCACGTGATATAACATAATGAAACATCACTTCGTTACTTAATTATGAGGTGGAAGTTTCGTATGAGGTTAATTACTGTAAGAGAATAAGTCATTAATTCTATCAATTGACAAAAAAAAATAATTTGACTTGTACATTTTATAAGCATGCACTCTCAAGTTTATTTATTTTTACTAAAGCAACTATGAATTTCATTTCCCGTAAAATTGCATGAAATCAATGGTAGTTGAGTGTCATGGCAAAAGAAATAAAAGGTTGTTGAGTGGCTAGTGGTACCCCCTCACCTAATCAAAGATTATTTGCTTGTTGTGGACATGTGGTTTCAGGTCCATCTGCCACTCATTATCAAATGAATCATCATCCCAATACAAAGATTAAGCCTAACCACCAAGTGAACAAATAGCTTGACAATCTAATTAATGCACATAAATAAAGTATATGGATCGATTTAAGGCGGGGGAAGGACATCATGGTAGGTATGTCTTGGATTTTTTTGTACGTAATTTACCTTAAAATAGCAATTTATCACGATCTAATCCATACCTAAACCAATGTGAATCAACAGTCCACAATCAGATTTTAAGCAAATAGGTTACATAATTCAGTCTTTGGTTTATATTTTTCTAAGTATTGTCACTTGTACAAAAGAAAAAAATATAACAAAGAAGATATTTGTTTTCTTAGACATAGGTATAGGATCTCTTGTCACATCTCTACTAAACCACCTTAGACATTGTCAATCTGTTAATAGGCATCGTGGCTCCCATGAATAGAAAGCAACCAAAGAATATGTACATGACATTGTATATTTCACCTAATAAAATAAGCAAGGGGTAACCAAAAAAAAAGTGAGGTAAGGTGAGGTGATATAAGATTAATTACTTAAAAAAAAGTAAAAATAATGTTATTTTGACAATAAAAATAGAGGTCATATATAGAATAAGAAAGCAAAAACAAACAAAGCATTATACGGTGATAAGTAAGGTTAAGCTTGTGTTTTTATTCTTATGCATGATATATCTTCATTTTTTACCTTTAATGTCAAAATAACATTATTCAGCTCAAGAGAAAGATGCATACCATGCTCCTTTCTTTTTACGTAGTAATTTTGGTACCTAACAAATCTCAGGATAAGAAAAAAGGGATAAAGATTAATCTCCTTATAAACCCGCATTATAACAATGTAATTAAAATTTTAAAGTAATGATACTCATACTTTTAAGTTACATGTGTCAAAAATATGTCTTCATTCAGGAATATGTGTCAAAAAAAGGAACAGTGCGTGCCAAAAATATGATAAATAGTGGTCCTTGGGCCCAATGTGAATGGGCTCATCACAGATTACATAACATGAGTAGACATTACCAATTTTTCATTATTGTTTGTTGCCAATAAATAATATGTTGTGGAGCTTGAAATGAAACTAGAGCATAGAGTGGACCAGTGTGTGTTTTATTTGTCTCAATTGAATTACCAACATACAAATTTTATTATTAAGAATTTAACTAACCCGATCTAATTCGACTTAAGAATAAACCCTTTTATAGGGATATGAATCTTCAAACCAGAATTTTTTTAGTTCCTATTCTAATTCATCTTGTGAATTTGAAATAGCTAAAATCCAGTTTTAGTGCTGATTATCTCTGATATGGAAATTAGTCATGTAAATGTTAAAAGCATATGTCATGGAGCTCTGATTATTGGATTGCAATTGCAATCATAACTTATTTTTAGAGAATCAATAATAAGAGATTGAAATCAGGTCATATTATGTGCCTAATTTGTAGCTTTGTTTTAATCTCTATGATTCTATAAATAAATAAAAAAAAGTTAAAACCATACATATAAAAGACTGGCATTATTATGTCCCAAAAATAGCATCCAAGAGCAAACACGTAACAATGTGACACTAGGACAAAGCCAGAACCAATGATTGTCCTAACTGAAATTTTCAAAACAAGAAAACCGAGCTTCTCTCTCTAAACATGTGTTCACCTTCCACTACGTTTTAGGATCCAACTAGAAAGGATTAATAGCATTAGTACCTTCACTTTAACCAAAATTTTCCAACTCTTTTTCGTTTTGTTTTTCTCTTGAACTCAACAAAGCAAGGTTGTGTTAAAATGTTAACTCTAAAAGTGCTTTTGATTACCTTCTTTTCCATTGTTGTTTCATTTGCCGATGTCAATGCTGATGATGATGCTAATAAGGGCAAGAAGGCTGCTGTGAGCTATGATGGAAGATCACTCCTTATCAATGGAAAAAAGGAGCTTCTTTTCTCCGGTTCCATCCATTACACTCGAAGCACCGCTGAGGTACCTTCTTCGTCAAGTAACACCACATCCATTAGTCCCTTAAGTACTATTAGATCTTTAACATATTATTCATTCAAAAAGATTAACGCATATGTGTTTCCTTAGTATTAGGGACTAGTATGTTAAGACCTTACCGTTTTAGGGAGTAAAATGTAGTTTTTTCTCGTATAATAATATTAACTAATCACGATTAGAATGTTTCAGATGTGGCCAGACCTTCTTACCAGGGCAAAACGTGGAGGTTTAGATGTGATCCAAACCTACGTGTTTTGGAATGCTCACGAGCCTGAGAAAGGCAAGGTAAATCAATTCTAAACCATGACCCACTGTAAGATTGTGTCGGCTCAAACATGATTGCTTCCAATGTGAGGATACAAAAAATGTGTAAGGTTGATTGTGTGGGTCATGATATGACTTTCTTGTATTGTGCAGTTCAACTTTGAAGGCAATTATGATTTGGTAAAGTTTGTTAAGCTCGTACAACAGAAAGGAATGTATGTGACCCTCAGGGTTGGACCTTTCATCCAGGCTGAATGGAATCACGGGTATGTGGTAATTGGTAAAGTAGTAATTTCTTAAATTTATATTCTCAATTACTATCTTTCTTTCAAAATAACCGTTACTTTTACTTTTTAGATACATTCATTAATTAATGTACCTGGATACAAATGAAAGTGAATTCAAATACATTGATTTATGAATGTACTTTAAAAAGTGAAAGTAACATCCGTACATCACAAGAAACAACAATGCAACAGGCTTTGCACAATACATTATATCAATATTTTTTTCTGCACAAATTACATCACATTATTTACTAATCTGCTTCCTACAATGTTGATATGTAGAGGACTTCCATATTGGCTAAGAGAGGTCCCTAACATCATATTCCGCTCCAACAATGAACCCTTTAAGGTAATCAAACCAAAACATGTTCTATTCTCCATGTATAATTTGTGAATTGTGAGCTTCTTAGTTTCTCAAAATTAGGACTATATATTATAATTTAAGGCTAATGAAATTAATCCTTTGTAATTTGCAGAAGCACATGAAAGAATATGTGTCAATGGTTATAGACATGATGAAAAAGGAGAAGCTCTTTGCTTCCCAAGGAGGCCCCATCATCTTGGCACAGGTTCCTGATTTTTCTCTCTACATGATCATTTGATCATTCGCCAAATCATATTTTCAATTTTTGCTTAGTGCTTCTCAATGTTATAAGCACCAAAACCTAATTACATGCTTCAGATTGAGAATGAGTACAATCATATTCAACTTGCTTACGACGCGGACGGAGGTAACTATGTCCAGTGGGCTGCAAAAATGGCAGTGGGAATGGATGTCGGAATTCCCTGGATCATGTGCAAGCAGAAGGATGCTCCTGATCCAGTGGTAAGTACTTAAAATCGTTCAGTCATAATAGCAATATTATTTGTACCACTTTTATGGACATAATTAAAGAGACATCAATCTCTTAAAAGATGTTCAGAAGAGTGCTACAGATAACATTATTGTATTAGCTCTGACCCGACCACCATACTTACTTCATTTGGCAGATCAATGCTTGCAATGGAAGGCATTGCGGCGATACCTTCACCGGCCCAAACAAACCATACAAACCTGCCATATGGACTGAAAATTGGACTGCTCAGTAAGTACACCTTCAACCTTGCATATGTTTGATGATCAATTTAGAGAAATAATCTTTTTGTACACATTTGTTTCACATCATGATTTGAGACATGCGGGACTCAATTTTCCTCTTGTTTTATCTTTCTCCTATTCTGATGTCATGTCTCCATTTGATATTTTAATAATGAAACCCAACCATTTATACTCCTTGGAACCTCATACCAAAAAGCTTATGCTAAAAGCGACACATAAGACAACATATCTGTTGGTAATTTGCGATTACAGGTACAGAGTTTTTGGAGATCCACCATCCCAAAGATCTGCAGAAGACATTGCCTTCTCAGTTGCACGTTTCTTCTCTAAGAACGGGTGCTTGGTCAACTACTATATGGTACTAATAATAAGAATAATAATAATGGCCTTAATCTTTCAAACTTTTCTTTTAACGAAAGCAACGTGCATGGTGTTCTTTTTTTCTTTAACCCTTAATATGAAACTGTTGCAGTATCATGGTGGGACAAATTTTGGTAGAACAAGCTCTGCCTTCTCAACAACCCGTTACTACGATGAAGCTCCTCTCGATGAGTTTGGTCTTCAGAGAGAACCAAAATGGAGTCACCTGCGAGATGCACACAGGGCTATAAACCTATGTAAGAGGGCTCTGCTCAATGGTGAGCCTAGCGTCAACAAACTCGGCAAATATCAAGAGGTAATTAAGGGTTAGCTCGGTTTCTGTTTCCATTTTTTTTTTTTTAAATTTGTTTCAGTTTGCAGAAAACTGAAAAACTGAAATGAAACATAGCCATGCATGCGTGTGTGTCTCTCTTTCTCTCAGTGAGGCACTCTCACTTTTGATGTGTAAATATTATTACTCTTCTGACAAAAGGGGTGTTGTTAGGAATGAAATTGTGCCACATAACAGATTTAAGCTTGCTTTTGGAGTATAAATTACGCAGGTTATAGTCTATGAGAAGAAAGGGAGTGATTACTGTGCTGCTTTCATAACCAACAACCACACCCAATCTCCAGCATCGATAAGCTTCAGAGGCTCAAACTATTACTTGCCGCCGCGTTCCATAAGCATCCTCCCTGATTGCAAGACTGTGGTCTTCAACACTCAACATGTAACTTGCATTACAAGCAATGAAAATTTTCACATTCTTGTTGTGCTTTCAAGTCTTTTATATACCCCTTCTTTTCTTTTTTTTTTGCTGCATTGCCTCCATAACTAGATTGCTTCACAACACAATTCAAGAAACTACAAGAAGTCAAAGAAAGCAAACAATCACAAGTGGGAGGTTTATCCTGAGACCATTCCAACCGCCAAGCAATTGCCGTCCAATCAGAAGTTCCCTTTGGAGCTTTATGGCTTGCTTAAAGACACCACTGATTATGCATGGTACACCACAAGGTTAGTGTTCATGTTACTGCAATTTGTGAGCACCAAAGAATTTAGCTCTTTCAGTTTTGTCCAACTCATAAAACCTACATTACAAGTAATGTTACTTATACCACTTTACTGAACATCTTAGAAGTGACACACCAAAGCGTCCCTTAAATACGGGTCGAGAGAAAAGTTGAGGCTTACTCCAAATCAAAAATCTCTCATAAAGGAGTACAAATAACATTTTTATTACGTAATTCAAATGCAACTGTTGTCTAAGACTATGACAAATATATATTTGCTTGCAGTGTTGAATTGGGTCCAGAAGACTTGCCAAAGAAGAATGATATATCCCCAGTCCTTAGGATTCTGAGTCTTGGACATTCATTGGTTGCCTTTGTAAATGGAGAATACATTGGTAAGCAAGGCAGACACAAATTTAAATAACACTATGATTAGCCTTCTATTACAAAATTCGCTCATTTTTATCTATGACTTTCAATTTTTAGGTACATTCATTGTCTTTAGATACATTAATTTTTGAATGCATCTAAAAAGTAAAAGTAACAGATAATATGGGTCGGAGAGAGCATGTATATTGAGAGTTAATATTAATTGTCTTTATGGTTTGAAGGATGTAATCATGGTAGCCATGAAGAGAAAGCTTTTGAATTCCAAAAACCTGCGAAATTCAAAGTTGGAGATAACTACATATCTATCTTGGCTAGCACAGTTGGACTACCAGTAAGAGAGACTCAACATTCTCTTCCATCTACAAAATTTCAAGCACTTAGAAATTCTAAAAGGGGACAATAATAACATTCTTGTATCTCCTTTTTATGTATACAGGACAGTGGAGCATACATGGAACACAGGTTTGCCGGACCAAAGTCTATTACCATCCTTGGTCTAAATTCTGGAACAATTGATCTCACTCTTAATGGATGGGGCCATCAGGTATTATAAATCTAACAGATATTATGTTCTTTTGAGAAAAGTATCTGAAAAGAAGTATTGAAAGGTGGCATAGAATAGACACTAGACAGTAAAATCTCTACTGAACATGTGAAATTAGGTTGGTCTCAAAGGCGAGAAGCAAGGCATTTTCACTGAGGAAGGATCAAAGAAGGTAGAATGGGAAGAAGCCAAGGGAGCTGGAAGAGCTCTCTCCTGGTACAAGGTAAATGCTTTACTTAACAGCAATACGGGCTTGGTTCCTGTTTTCATTTCCTAGTTCCTATTCCATGTTTTCAGGATTTTCTAAAGGAAATTGTGAAAACAACGATTCACAAAATCTTGAAAAACAAGAAAGAGAATGAAAAGGGAAACCAATCAGACCCGTAATTTGCTTGTTTCTAACATGATTCAAACATTTATGATTTTGTATTCATTCATTCATTCTACAGACAAATTTTGTAACCCCTGAGGGAAAGGATCCTGTTGCAATCAGGATGACTGGCATGGGAAAGGGAATGATTTGGGTGAATGGTAAAAGCATTGGTCGCCACTGGATGAGCTACCTCTCCCCTCTTGGAAGCCCTACTCAGTCGGAGTAAGTATAGTCAGTTGGCCCTTCATTTGTTTCTTTCCTTCTCCTCTTTATTTGAGTAAATAACCTAAGATAAATAAGTTTTGCCACAAGAAAATCATTTATTTATATGAAAAGTAACTTAAGGAATAATATATTCTCTCATAAGAAGTTCCATTAAAACGTCATGTTAAATATGTTTTAAATTTGATGATTTTCTTAAAGTAGAGACTGAAATGTCATTCTGTGATTTGGAATATATCCAACGTCCATGACCATACAATATTAGACGTGCAATGTAATAATTGTTCCTAAAAAGTTATTCAAGAGACTAAAAATAACCTTTTGTGAAGTCTTAAGATGTAGAACCAGTCAATCTAAAAACTTAGGATAAAACTTGTGACTACAGAAAAGTTAAAATAATTGACAAGTAAAGTTGTTATTGAAAGGGTGCCTTAGTGTGTACTAAAGGTGTACACTATAACAGGTACCATATCCCAAGATCTTTCCTCAATCCAAAGAACAACTTGCTTGTCGTGTTGGAAGAGGAGCCAGCAAGCCCAGAAAAGATGGAGATCTTGAATGTGAACAGGGACACACTGTGCAGCTACATCACAGAGAATCACCCACCAAATGTGAAGTCATGGGAAAGTAAGAACATGAAGTTCCATTCCATTGTGGACACTCTTGCACCGGAAGCCCAAATGAAGTGTCCAAACCACAAGAAGATTATGGCTGTGGAGTTTGCAAGCTTTGGTGACCCCACAGGATTCTGTGGAGAATTTGCTTTGGGCAAATGCAATGCAGCCTCTGCCAAGAAGATTGTTGAGCAGGTATGTATTTTTATGTATATACATATATATATATACACATATATATATACACTTTTACTGTCTTTTGATCTTCTAACCATTAATTGGCGTGACTGTGAGCAGCTATGCTTGGGAAAAGAAGCATGTTCTGTTCCAATGGACAAATCAAAATTCAAAGACATTGATGGTGCTTGTGGAGATGTGCCAAAGGCGCTAGCTATCCAAGTCCAGTGTGGCTCCCAGTCCTCTAACATGCGCTGAAGTCATCCTATAAATTGATTTTGATAAAGTGAAGTGGACTCAACAAGAGACTTCCAATTTTGGTTTAGTTTTGTTTTTCGTGTTTTGTTAGTTCTAATTTGCATTAAGAAAATATATGTAGAACAAAGTTACAAGAATTCAATATTTATTTTCATATTCGGTAGCAACATTGGGGAGTACTATATCTATATATATAGGCATAATCCTTAATCGACTTTAATTTTATGTGAAATTGGTTTGTTGTTCAACATTCTCACGCTTTCATTCTCATGGGATAATAAAAATCTTGCATCCTCATGGTGTAAAAATATATTATCGTATAGAAATGCCCAAATGCTTAACCCCAACAATATTTTCCGTCACTATACTGTATGCCTTTTAGTCTTTAACCAAATTGTTATTGCTTCATATTATCCTATGTAGTTCATTTTATGCGATTAACCAACCGAAATGCAATGTTAATGGTCATAGCCAATCGTTTAACGCTGCCAGATTAAGACCAATAGCTAGCTCAAATTATACTTGATCAGAATACCCTAAAAATATGACAAATACTACCATTGTCTTTATTTTGCATTGTACATTGTATGCTAAGTGATTTTATATATTTTACAAAAACTATGATTAATGAGATAACAAATTATCCTTCAAAATTATTTTTTCATGTTTTTGTATGTAAAATTAAATTGTGTCTAAATTAACACAAACTAATTGTCCGTGAAAGAAATTTATCCGCACATTGCGGAACACTACTTATAACAAGAAAGAAAACCAAGTCCTATATTTTGTTTAAAATGTGCAAATGCCGCATGAAATGTTCACACCATCCAGGTTATTCCAACATCCATGTTACACGAAAAAATCAAAAATGGATCATTTAACATGTGAATTGCAAGAAGCACAATAATGTTTTTGACCTTTCATATTTTCGAATTGTAATGTAGACCGTAGCACAACTAAAGCACGCCTTCTTCTAGGGTTGATTAAAAAAATACTTGGATTGATATTAGATTGGATTTGAAATTAGTGTGTAGTGCTGTGCTTTGAGAAATTGACAATTTAGTTATATTCATGAAAGTTGATTTCTCACGTACCATATGAGATAAATATCTCATGTAATTTAATTTATTTATTTTTTATAATTTTATAACTAAATTCATATTTTATTATCATTTCATAATTTAATATGACATAATGATAAATTATATAATTTAGTATGATAAATTAATATTATTTTAATACAATATCTTAAAAAAGTACATCGTAAATTCAAATGATCCACAAATTTCTAATCTCTTATAAATTAATTATTTCAATAATTTGACTAATAAAAAATTTATTATAATCCTAAAACATAAAATGATAACAAAATTTAATAAATTTAGTTATTAAAATTATCAAAAATGAATAAATAAAGCGACATGAAATATTTATCTAATAAAATATTTTAGATAACCTGAATTTTCCATCAATTGGTTCAAACGGAGTTGAGTCGGGAGATGAGGGTGTGTTTGGTTAAGGCTATTCACATGAGATACACATTCGCCCGAAGAATATTCTCCTAGCGCTTGCTTCTATTTCGTACAAGTTAATATCGAATAATAACATAACCCATGTAATCAGATGTTGTCTTCTTCGCTAGTCTACAGATAAATGCAAGCCCAAGAAAATCTGAATTTACACCCCTCCTCTACGCCCAAAACCCAAAATAAGAATATCTACACATAGTAGTACCAGAAATTTATCCTTGTATATGACTGCACTTCATAGTTTATAGAATCATCATTCGAGTAGAATTCCCACCACAAATGGGACAAAATTTACTATCATGAAGATCCACATGACAGAAAGCCTAACAGAAACATAACGAAAAGATAAAGCAAAGTATTTAAATTATTACCATTTCCTTTAACATATTCCATACACCTATAATAATAACTAACTGCCAATAATTTGACATGCAAACAGAATGATGAAGAATTTGGGGCCCAAAAAAAAAAAAAGAACTCGGCATTCCTATTATATTTACACGTTCTAACAACTAAAACGATCTCCGTGAATCCCTTTACACCTTGAAAATGTGCCGTTCCGATTCAACTGCCATTAAAGGAAAGGCCTTCACATTAGAGTTTAACAAAAAAAAATATGAAAGAAAAAGGGAGACACTTTTGAGATACCATAGGAGAACAATCAAACAAATTGCACACATGTCGCAGCACAGAAAATGCACATTAAATAGCAAAAACCAACATCCCTCGCTGACACGAATGAAACACTCACCTGAACAATGCCAAGACCTTGACGAGCCCCCAAATGAGGCCCGTTATTTGAGATGAAAGGAGGAAAGTAAATGCAACCAAAAAATAGTTCAGCCTCAAGAGTAAGCCCTGATTCATCATATTAACACACGGGGTCAGCTTGGTTAGTTCCAGAAACTCATGATAAATCAAAGGATCCCTGGCCTTCGTTGATTGCATAGAGTAGCTTCTTGAACATGATTTCCTGTCAAAATTGTCATTAAAGATCAGTACCAAAAGAAGCCTTGACATACAGGATCATCATAAAGAATCATGATAGAATCAACAATGTTATGACGCATTGTACCTTGGTAGAATAAGGAGGAAGCTTCAGGTAATTAGCACATGTCATCACACTTGGCAGGTCATCATCTGCTGATTCCGAAGGTCCATTCCCATTAGATGAAGCATTAGCTGCAGTTGATGAAAGCTGCACCAAGACATGTAATCTTACATTAACATTGTACTCCATACCAAAAAATAGTAACACATTAGTATACATTGATACCTATGAAATTAAGATGCAACGATGAAACTAAAGCAAGGTATTCTGTTCATTTATCTTACGTATTGTTCTAACAGGTAGCCAACCAAAGACATCATGTTACCAAAGAATTTTGTATTGAAATATACACTCTGAAAAATAGTAGTACCCCATCCCTTAATCAATATATAGAGTTTAAAGTGCCTATTTCTAGAGAGATGAGAGAAGCCAATATATAGAGTTTAAATGTCACATGACCGGGAAAAAAAATACATGATCTTGCTTTTTATTCGAGACCATTCAGCAAAAATCTAATCTAATGGTGAGATCTACAACCCCCACCCCCTTTTCTCACAATTAACCACTCCTCTCACTTGATATGCTCCATAACACAAACATTGAAGATATCAAGTACGTGTATGAACAGTGACAAATGTAGCATGTAATCAAAACGACATTTCCAATACCTTTCTCACAATCGTTAGTTTAGGATTTAGAACTGCCAGTCCACCAGGTGGTAACCTAGGTGCACCAGTGACAAATTGACAGAAGGCACGCTGCTGCTCCGGCGTAAACTCTCCCATAATTTCAAGTAACTGAAAATAGCATCAGTAAGCATCAAACATAACCTAAATCTTCCAGAACGCAATTGACTATAAAAGAAAAATAATCATACATTGACTATGGCAGGGCTTTTTGCAGTGTATCCATGGTCAAATTTTATATGGTCAGCTAGTGTCTCAGCCTGCAGAAAATACCAAAAAGAGGGGCAGGCAGAAATTATTATTAAACTGCCGTTGCAAGATTTCAAAAATAGTTATAAGCAATAATAAAATAGGGTAAGAAAACGCACCTTCCACAACTCTCTGCGGCCGCACAGCAAGTAGTCTAGTTCTTGGGGAGTAAAAATTTGCAAAGATGAGATATCAAAAACCTGAATTGACAAGCACTTTGAACTCAATTAAATGAACAAAATATTCATCTAGTTTTATCCAACTGTAATCTTGTTCATCTTTTCCCCATTCGAGAGGTAAGCAAAATATCTCAACCCACTCATTGCACAAACAATATCTTCACAATTTGACAGAATTTAACATTGATTTACTGAATGCAGGGGAAGAGGGGATAACATGCATTTCTGCACTACCTTCCGCTCTTAACTCACTGGGGAAAGGGAGGAGGGAGCCAAGATAAATAAAAGAACAAGAACAAACATTTTAGAATTCCCCAACGTATCTATTCCAATATGATTGAGCCTGTGTGTGGATCACCATTAAATATATAACATAAAGATAGCTTTAAGTATATAATAGAACACCAAGAAAGAATCTGAATGACGTTTACCCACTTGATGACATGCATCAGTAAAAAGCTCAGCAACTATAATATGGATGGATGCTCAATTCTATTAAACCCTCAAGTTTACTTTCCAGTATGTTGTCTGGCAGACAAATAAAAGTAAGAGAAAAAGAATAGGCCATGTATAAATAAATATGCAAGACAATTCTAATACCAGACACTTTCTAATCACAAACTCCTTTTCTATTTTAGAAAGATAACTTACTTGCCATCAACAAACAAATTAAACAGTTGATTTCAATCAAATTTAATAATGATCAGAGTATAACCTGATTGAAGCCTGCCCTAAATGCTTCCAATTGACGTGTGATTCCAGCCTTGACAGTTGCATCAACCACCAAGGATATGTACTCCTCCAAGTTACTGATGCCAACCTGAAAATATGGCAGAGGAAGTTCAGAGCAATGTCAAAAATAACAGACAATCAGAAACCCAAAAAAATAAATGGTAGACTGAATCAGGGTGTAAGTGCATACAATTTCATCTCCAGATTTCAAGATGTACCCTGGATAACCAGGAAGGGTAAAATCCAAGCAAAGGTCTTCAATTTGGGCCCCGCGAAACAGTAAATTACTACTAGTATCAGTGTAGCTACCACCAATAGATTCTATATGATATTTCCGGCGAACAAGTGCATCCAACTCTTGCAAAGTTTTCCCAAGCTCAGCATCAATGTAAAGAATGTCATGCAAATCAAGCTCCTGCAATAAATTAAAGGTCAAATTTATATAGAGTAAAATAAAGTAAGCCATTAGATTAACTATTCACATGAAAACAGTTGTGTAACAACTTACTTGACCAAGAACAAGCTTATAAAATGCCACTGACAACGGCAAATCCAATAGCCGTCCATCTTGGAGAGCTTTAGCTACTACACGGCCCAAAAGCCGGAAATAATCGATAACTTTGAAAAATGGGCTACCCTCTGTTGGTTCAGCGTTAGAAGGCCAAGGACAAGGAAACAACCCAAGAGGAGCTTGAACAAGTTCTCCATCTCCTGCGAAAGAATCTTCACTGGTTTTCATTTTCTTGTCATCTCCATCAATTTCCATTTGATATTTCTCAGAAGAATCTGATCTCCACATTTGTAGTCCAACTTTTTGTAAGTCGTTACTTAGAAGTGTATAAAACTCAAGGGTTGGCCCCAGACCAGTGCCAACTTCACCAAAATATTCGACTTCAAGTACAGCCTTTTGGCTGGAATACATCTCCATCACTTTAGCAGCAGAATCCAAAATGCGGTTTCGAGAGACACGAACCTTTTGACGCTGCAATCTCCCAACCCTCACCTCTCTTTCATTTGTTGATCCATGACCATCAGCACCCTGCTGCTGCTGAAGTCGATATAGTGCACGAGATAACCCAAAGGCAGTTGAATAGAAGTACTGTCGTCGGGTCTCAAAAGGAAACAAAAATGGGCATGCTTTAGTTAACTGGTAACACCATGAAGGAAGACTCCCACTGCATAGAGCAAGGGCATCTTGTATTTGCCTAGCTAATTTTGGAGTAAGCTTACTGCTTATGAATTCTTCTGGGGGAACCCTCGCACCAATGGTAACACCTAACTCTCCTAAATCCAAAAATTTTCCCTTGGCAAAGCTATCAGTAACCACTTGGGCCCTCAAACGAGGTGCAAGCTGGGTCAAACCCTCCAGCACACGCAATAGTGCCAATATATTGTACGTAGGATTAGATTTCTCCAGCTCACAGGGCAATTCTCCCTGCAAGATACTGTCTAGAACAGAAGTCTGATGCAGCTTGGCTTCAGAACTGGAATTTGACACAGACCCAGATTTGCCAGATTTTGAAGCATTAGAACTTGATCCTCCAGTAGTAGCCCTATCCATCTGGCTATCTGCCCTCTGATAAGTTATAGTGTAAATATCACCCCACAGCCTGCTTCCATCACTGGATACATAGTCACTGCCAGCAAACCTCTCATCATCATCTTCATCTAGTACAAGCTGTCTCTGAATTGCCTGATATATAGTCAAATGCCTGTTAAGCTGCTTCCCACCGGCAGTAAAGATCAACTTAGGAGGATCACTATAGGTACCAAACATTGGGCGCCCGTGACGATCTCTCCCACCCCTGATACCTCTGCTATTAGCAGATCCAAGTCCAGCCATGGCAGCTGCAGCAAATGACATTGCACCTCGTGAGCCAGAAGAATAGCCACTCCTAAATTCAGTAGAGTCTGATCCCCTGGCAATACCGACTTTGCTGCTAGAACCTGATGCTGCAGTAGTCTGGCCATCACCTGTTGCAGGAGCACCAATACTCTCCTCAGCTGAGTCACCCAATTTCACATCATGTACTTTATCAGGCAAGCAAACAGGAAGAGAATCATCCCTCAAAACCTGCATCAGATAAATTATTATTTTTAAAAAAACATGAAATTTGGGACAGCAGATACAACTGAACTTAATGATAGTGTTCAACCTAGATTAACAATGACTAATGATGATGGGTAAAATCTGTAAGTGGGAGGGGAAAAAGAGCATTTCTGTTCGGTAAAATCTAATAAGTGGACATCAGCAACATTTTATCACTAGTAACAAAAAAACCAAGTACACAGAATTTAACATATCAAAAGCTATGCTAAAATGAAGTAAGAGAAACGATTGGTTGAAAAAGCAAAGACCACAATAACAATAACTAATTAAATGGGATCCAGATAAAAATAGACAGAAAAAAAATATTATCCAAAGGAGAAAGAAGAAACACTAGATAGTATACATCGTCGTGGTCATCATCTTCATCATCAGAAATATCATCATCTTCAATCACCAACGCCTCATCAATCTCAACAGGAGATATATCCAAATCTTCATCCTATCACAAAGTAATGGAAGACAATATCAATATATAGCAAACACGTAACAGAAAACAAACCTTCAAAATTAACAGCCAGATCTTCAAACTACATCTCTGGCCTTCACATGCAGTCAAAAAAAAGGAAGAGAACAGGACGTAGGGAGAAGAAAGAGCCTAAATCATACAAAATCCCAAATAATTCAAGTTACAATCAAAATGAAGAAACATTGTAGCATCATGAATCATGCCCAAGATTTCACAGCATACCTCAGAAGTAGTGTCACCATTTACAGGCTTCGTTTGAGCTTCTTTATCAAGAGCTGCCCTCCTGCGTGCAGCATTCCTGGTTTGAGGTCCCCTTGCCTCCTCTTGCGCAGGCTTCAATACAGCTTTTCCCTTACCCTTAGATGAGCTCGTGCCTTTATCTTGAGTTATTTCTTTTCGTGGTGTATCACCTATATTAACAGAGGACCTGGATCTAGTAGAATGACGACGAGTAGTGGAAGGAGTAGAAGTAGAAGGAGATGGAACACCAGCTGCTACAGGAGTTGTTCCAGATTCAGAATTACCAACAGGTACCGTCAACTTCTGACCAGATTCACTTCGCTGGATACGGGGCCAAAGAAATTCCTCAATGGCTGCTAAACTTGCTAATGGATCAATCAGCACAACATTGGATGAATAATCCCGGAGTGACTTTTCACCCTGGGCTCGACAGAGACGCAACTTGAAGGGCTGAGATAATGCACTTAATCCAGAAGAGAGGCGTGCACTTCCACTAGATGACCTAGCTGAATGACTCAGCACAACAGGGAAACGCTCTAAGGAGGACAAAGCATTTTGAAGCTTCTGTACCAAGACAGTCATAGGAGCCCCAGTCCCATCATCAGTACTGGAAGGTAGCGCAACAGCTATAAATAACTTAAACCTTGTGAGTGCTTGCTGGCGAAGCTTTGCCAGGTTGGTTTCAGAAGTTTGCTCTCTAGAGAAATACCCACAAGAAAAGTAATTGAGCAAAGCTGCTACAACACCACTACCAATAAATTCAAAAGTAGATACACCATCTCCTTTGCCAAGTTCCTTTAGCATGTCAGATATAAGCCCAATCAAGTACTCTTCCTTATTAGAAGAAATATCTTCCAGAACACATCCTGAAGTTTTAGATTTCCCCTTTCCATTAGTCCTTTGGTCATCAACACCAGCATTTAACTTCATGCAAAGATTTTTCAGATGCAAAAGATCATCTGTAACACCAACTTCAGCAGCCCCAGGATCGGAAGGGAAGTACCTGTCTTTAAAGGCTCTAGCAGCTGTACTAACAGATATCCGAATACTAGAATTTACTGTTGGAATATCAACAGTACTTGGAGGTGAACCAACATTTACCGAAACTGGACTCTTCGAATCATCCAAAGGATTTGCATCAGGATTGTTGTTGCCACTGCGTCGACGGTAACGCCTGGAGCGAGATGATGGTCCAGATACAGAATCATTATCCTTCTCAGCAGAATGCACTTGTGCAGAGACATTGGTTGAATTTCCAGCCAAAATAAGTTGATCTACTGCATGGACTACACCTTCTCTGATAAACATCTTAGAAAATGTCCCAGGAAGCTTTTCCATAAGAATTTCAGCAATTTGCAAGGCAGGAACCAAAACATGTGGATCTTTCCAGGCTAAGACACCAGCTAAGAAACTGCAAGATCAAAGCGACAATGCATAAGTTTTCTGAACCCATAAAAGTAGTGAGTATATCCAGCAAGAAAAAACAATTAAAACTCCTAGATACCTTGATATATTTGTCACACTCAACAAAGATTGGATCATCTCTGCTGTGCTGAAATACATCAGTTTTCCAATGACAGAAAGACATTTATGCCGAACAGGACCATTGACACTAGAACCATATATCTGTTTCAAAGATAAGCCAACACTCTATTAATGGCACAGAAGAGGAAGGATAAGGTGGTAAGGGAGCAATTAACAGAACCAACTTCTTAACTACAAAAATTTCTGAAGCAGAATCTAAGCACTTGATCATTGCAACATATGCCAACCTGTACTAAAACTGGGAGTAGATCCATCGCAAATTGCTGGAGTAATTCAGGCTGATCATTTAATAGTTTCTCACGAGCAGATATCTCGGGAACATTTACATTGGTGTCCTCTTGTTTCCCAGAACTGCCAGCAGGAGACTTTCTTAAAACAGGCCCTTTCACAAACAAGTTGGTACTGGCTGGGAGGGAAATTATCCCTTGTGGCAATGGGGGAAGAAGCTCATTTGCAAGGTTTACAATTTCAAATATCTGTGTATTAGAACAAAGAATAAAAATAAATTACCTCCTCAAAAAGGAAACTGAAAAAATTACCAAGAATCAGAATGATGATGTTAGGCCAGAATGTGTCCAAAGAGCTATAGGGATAAACTACATACAAGTGACCAAAAGAAATTTGAAGAACATTATACCTGCTCTGGCGGCCTACTTAATGCCGGAGAAACAGAAGCATTAGAAGAAACTCCAGACCCAGATAGAATATCTTTAAGAATGCCACTAATTCCAAGGAGAAGCAAAGTTTTAGCTCCAAGAGGGGACCCACTAGCGCAAGTTGAAAGAAGTCGGATTAAACCCTGCATAATATGTGGCTATAAAGTGTCAAGGACAAAGACCAACAATCAAAGGTTCAGCATCAGACAGAAAAGGCAAAATTGCACTTACAGTGTATGTTGAAGTGCTGAGAGAAGCCTGTCCACCTCCAGAACTGCTGGTTGAAATGAGGGAGGCAGCTTGGGTTACTAGTCCATGATTGCATAATTCATCTAATTTATCTGGAGCTGATGCAAATGCTTCAGCTATCCGAGTCAAACATACGGATGCGTGCTCCAGGACCTACCATATTTAAAATTGGACAAGGTGAAAATACAGCTAAATATTGATGAAATGGGCTTTTAAGGATCATCATCTCCCTCCTCTCCGACAGAAGTTCTTATAACAGCAGGCATAACAAGAACAATACAGCTAAAAATACAACTTTCCACGTTGAGAGAAGCCTGGTAAGAAAATATGGTCTTACCTTCGAATCATGGTACTGAAGGAGGTTTGTCAAAAGAGGAACAGCTTCCATCACAAAGTCGGCTGCATCTGAAGGAAGCTTCTTGCACATATTCGCAGCAGTAGACAATGCCACTCGCTGAAGCACAGAATTATGTCAATATCGGCTTCCTCAAACAATAATCATCCTCTAAAATTCTAAATATAGTTTTATTTCACTAATGGTTTACCTGAACCCCTGTGGAGAAGAAGTCCAAATAAGAAAGCACAGCCATAAGAGCACCAGCTCGAAGGCAGGCAGTTGGGTGCTCCTGAGATATCTTCTTCAGTGCTTGAAGAGACTGTTCATGTTAACAAACACAATAAGGAAACAATAAGAATCCCAATATCCAGAACGCTAGGTCATTGATAAACAAGCTCATAACACCCTCTGGCAAAAGATTAAAATAATAATAATAACAATAATAATAATAATAATAATGACTTTGGAACCTATTCAAGAAAAAAAATGTAATACTAGTTCTCTAAGTTCCAAATTCCATATTCAATTTTCACAAATCATTAATCATTAATCATATAAAAGTAATGAGCTAAGTGACCAACCTGCTCAGCTAAATCCATATACTCAATGGTAAGCAACCTGGCGCAGAAGATTGACACTGCACCATAGTGCACAACTGCAGCACAAGACGAAGGGAGCACGTCACAGAGATGGGTAAGCGCCCTGGCAGCAAGAAGCATGATATCAGGGTTGCTTTCGTGATTCAGCAACCCAACGAGCACGGGAACGAACGAATCAACCGAGAAAGTGCTGAGCGATTCCTCGGTCCCAATCGAGAGCATCTCGCAGAGCTGCGTCAATGCCTCCACCTGACGGCCTTCTTCCCCGTCGGACCGCAGCCCGAAGAGGATCTTCTTCAGCCTCCCGCTCTGGTGAGAGGCCGATGAGGAGCCCATCGCAGACGAAGGGAGGAGATCGTCCAGCCCAGCGCCAAGCTTCCGGAGAAGTCCCTGGAGGGCGCTGCTGGCTGATGTCAGATTCTGGTGTAGAATCCCCACTCCGCCCTCGCTGTCGTCATCATCGTCGATGCCTCCTCCGGCTTCCATGTTCAGCGCCAAGCCCCTCTCGGCGTCCCTATCCCTAACCCTAACGACGTGCTCCTTCTCCTTACCCTTGTCGGAGTTGTCCCTATCGGAATTCTTCCCTCGGCGATCGCGGCGCGAGCCGGAGGATTCGTTGTTGTTGTTGCCGGCGGAGTCCATTGGTGGAGTAGGGTTCTTAGGCGGATGTGGCAGAGGATCCTTGGTGCGAGATGCGCGGGAACGAGTGGTGACGGGAGGAGTCGGCGTCCCTGTAGCTGTGGCGGCGGTTGTGGCGGTGGCAGCTACGGCGGCGGAAGAGGAAGAAGAGGAGGAGGAGTTGAGGCGCGTGCGCTTGCTGGAACGAGTGGTGGGACCAGATGAGGAAGATGAAGGGGCAGCTGAGGAAGCCTCCGCCCGCTTCCGGCTCCGAGTTTCCATACAAAAACCCACCCACCCCTCAACGAGTCAACTCGCTCGCCACTACGAGCGGCGATTCACGCTGTCATCAATCGAACGTGCCCTAGCATCAAAACGGAATATAGATCGAGAAGGCCTTTCGTTATTCGAATCAGCTGGGAGAAACCGCAGCCCCCAAAAAAAAATCCCCAATTCGAAGCCCTAGAAATCGTTAACCGGAGAAATTTCTCGCGAGATTAACAATCTGATGAGTGGAATTAGTGAGAGAGAGCGTAATCGATGGAGAATAACGGATGAGGAAGGAGTCGGTTGTTGGAAATTGAAAACCCTAAGGAAGGGAAAAAGGGGAACGGAGAATAAAAGGAACAGAGGAGGAAGACGAGGCTTTTATATGTAACTTTCTTTGTGTTCTTTTTACCTTTTTTTAATTAAAGAAAAAGAAAATGTGTTTTTATTTTTCGCCTGCGGGATTGGTCACTCTCGTTGAACAGTGTTTTCTCTGAACTGGGCTCTGTTGTTCGGTGGCACTGCCGCAGTGTGGCGCGTAAGCTTTACAGCTCTCCACGACGTCGTTTTCATAGTTTTCTCCCACGAGGCGTAGCAGAACTGAATTTGTGGTGTGTGGTTTGAAAATTATTCTTTTTGTGTCTTTTTTTTTATGCGTTTTTTTTTTCTTTGTCGTTGTAAAGGGAGGATTATTTTTTATTTTTTAATAACTATGGTATTGCTCGTGCGACAAATAGTTAATCTCACATGAAAACTAATTGATGAACTAATGTTAAAGAATTATGTGTGATGTTAAACATACAAAAAAACTTTTAAAAATATATACCTACAAATTGTTGTCTTGTATCATAAGTTAAAAAATTTCGTTGTGTCATTATCAGTGTAATATACAAATTCAGAATCAAAATATATTTGAACTTAATTTATGGGATTTTAAAAAAAAAATGGACCAAAAATATTAAAAAGAATTAATATATGAGTTCATTATAAAAAAAAATTGTTACTCAATTTTATATGTTAAGTTATTATAAATAATGTTAAAATACATATATCAAAATAATTTAATGTAATATATAAGTACTATACTGATATTTATTTCATATATATTCATATATTTTGAAACTATACAATTTAGCTTAACAATTATCTTGGTTTTAAACTTTTTTTTATCTATTTTATTTTCTCAAAGCATGTATCTATCTCCATATCTCTTCCGGCTCAAAAATTGAACCCAACGCTAACATATATATTAATGAACATGAGGGTATCTTCATCTACGTTAATGATATTTAAAAGGATGGTCTAAGAAGTAGGAGTGAACATGGGTCGGGTCAGGTAGGACCCACCCATGTCACTGAGCCGACTCGTCTATTAGCGGGTGGGTCAGGTCAGGTAAAATTGCACTTTTTTTTACGGGTATCTGTCAGACTCGCCACCTGCCCGGGTCGGCGGGTGGCCCATATTTTTTATATAAAAAAATCAATTTTTAAAAAAAAAATCTTTTTTTAATAGAAAAAGTTATTATTTTTTAAAAAAATAGACACCTATTTTCTAAATAAAAAAATCTATTTTTTAAATTAAAAAAATCTATTTTTTAAATTAAAAAATATATTTTTTAAATTTAAAATAACCATATTTTAACAATTAAAAGTTAAAATAATATATATAAGCAAGTCGGATCGGATTGAAAAGTAGGGACACGAGACTCAACCCATATAATATAGCTGGTCCATTGGATCCGACCCGCCGACCCGACTAGTAAGAAGACTATAAATTGGCCGCAAGTAAGAAGATTGGTTGAATTTTTATTTTAATTTTTTTTGGATCTGAACAGTTGGTTGAATTGATTTTTTTTTTTTTTTTCTTTTCTTTTGGGTCATGAATTATCCATTGGTTATTGGGTCAGATTCAAAGTATTGGGCTATGCCTTTGGACCCCCAAAACGGTCCATATAGTTAATATTCCAAAAAATAAAATGCATTCTTAAATCTTACATAATATATGCGACTTGCAAAAATTTATAAAAAAAAAAATCAATAGACATTTCATATTTACAACAACATCTCTGTCAAGTAATGATATCCAATCCTTGCAACACAACAAATTACACAGGGGGGTGCTGGTTAGCCGAACGTTGTCCATCACTGACCTCAATCAAGTTAAGTATTTGACTGTTAGCATTATAATGATAATATTCGATTATTCAAAGTTTATCAAAACAAATAAACAAAATTAACATATTCTTTGTTCTGATTCCGGCACACGAACATGTATCTAATGCTCATTAGGCGTTTGTTCTCTGGTTTTATAAAAGCCAGCATTATTCTCCTCAGCACTCAATTTAACAATTGTTCACACCCCATTTGTGAAATATGAAATGAATGAAAAGCATATTTACCATACACACATAAATTTTGTTATAATCCCTCCTCTTATTAAGCATAGAGTCATCAAATTGGTAATAAATTAATAAATGGGACCCATGTGATCTAGAATTTTGTTTGTCCAACTACTTCTTCTGGAGTCAACCAGTCAATTTGGTGAATCGTAGTTGTGTGAGCTTGTAATAGCGATGTATATATCTACACATTGGATGATTGTAACAACAACGATAACTGAAGTTTGGGGATTAGAATATTAATTATCATTTGCGTCGCAACACAAACCGTCAGAATTAGTAATGGGGGCCATGTGTGTCATTGAGAGGCTTTTGCCGCTTATCATATGGTCACCATCGTGGTGATCTGGCCCCTTCTTGCTTGTGCCGACATCTTCTCATGCACGCCACGTGTACAACCTTTTTTATAACTTTTTATTTTATATTATAAAATTATTCACATAATTCCATATTAATATACATTATTCATCTAGCAAAAATGATAATAAAGTATAAACATATTTTAGTATAGGTAGAAAGTGAGTTATATAATGCGTTGTGCTAGAATTATAGCATGTGTATTTATAAATAATAATAAAGTTATTTAGTGAAACACTTATGGGAATATGTAGATTATGAATTTATTTATTATGATTAATCAGTTTTAGCTTATATATTAGAGTAAATTCACTTCTGTCTATTACTATTCAAATATAGAAGACAAATTGGTTTTTCATTGTAAATTTTCTTGTTTAATTGTTTTTCTTTTTTATAAACTTTATTTTATTGTTTAGGTTTGATATTTTAGTCAAAGAGCAAAAAATAGTTACATGATTAGATGAGTACAAAAAGCCTTCAATTATGGCATATTAAAGTTAAGTTCATTTTTATAAGCTGTATTCTTATGAGTTTAATGGTATATATACTTACATTGTTATTCCTCATCCAAGAAAAAAAAATTGATTTTCTTTATTATTACATAAAAAATTATGTATATGAAATGATTTGGTTAGATGATAATGTTAAAAATCTATAACAATTGAACTCTATTTTATTCTATGTCGTTACATTATTATGTATTGATAATATTATTATTATCAGTGAGGGACCTGTAATTTAAAACATGCAAATTGTTACTATCTTTAGTCACTTTTGTAAAATAAAAAAAATGAAAAAATGTGATTCATAAAGGTAGTTTGATAGTTTACATCTACCAACAGTTACAACTTATGATATTAAAAAATTAAGATCTGTTATGGACTGGGCCCCAACGGCCCATTCCACAGAGGGACCTCACCCGACCCGTGTGACCCATCTGTTAAGAGCTAGACCTCGAAGGCCCCCTCCTCGGAAGAACCATTCCCGATCCGCACAACTCGCCTATCCCCGGCATAATCAGCTCCCATCACCCCCCGTGATGAACGTCTCAGCGAATCCCACAACGCAAACCACGGAGCCGAAGAGGCAAAATGTCCGCGGAGACTGAGTCGTGGAATGGAACCTATCATCGACGTTCAACAGGTATATAAGCAATGCCGGCCACCCAAGTAACTCTAGAGACTCTAACCCCCATATTTAAATACTCATCTCAAACCTCTACTGACTTTGGCATCAGAATCCCTGTAGGTACCCACCTAACCGACGCATCTACGGAGCTCCAAGGACCGAAGAGAATAAATTTAGAATAAAAATTGTGACAAGAAGTGATTGGAATGGGTCGGTAATAACTTTATTAGTAGTATAGATTATTCCCTTACATTCTCAAAATTGGTAATAATAATAATAATAATTATCATAATACTAATAATTATTATTATGCTTAGCTTTCTTCGTCCGTCATTCGCAGCTCAAATTGCTTCTTCTCCTTCCCATTCGACCGTTTCCTTCAATCTCTCTCTCTCTCTCTCTCTCTACGTTTACTTTTTTAGACTTAGCTCATTCATTCATCTGCCCTAGTAAGGAACCACTACATCTTAATGCTTTTTTATCTTCGATTTTTTTTCCCTTCTTCTTTAAATGGTATATTGAAAATCTTTGATTTCTTTGAAAATTTGTGGTTGTAGCTGAAGAATGGTGAACTGAGGGTGGAGCTGCAACTGAAGTTCTCGTGACATGAAATGGTTGCCGGAGTGAAAAAGCAAGTAGAGGAATCGCGATCTGTGACTCTTGGTTTGTGAAAAAAAAGAACAAAAAATTTCGAGCTTGGAATTTGGAACGAGATGGGTTTCTTCAGTACTATATTGGGTTTTTTCGGATTTGGAATTGGGATCACCATTGGTCTTGTCGCTGGCTATTTTCTCTTCATTTACTTCCAACCCACCGATGTTAAGGTAATTGAGTTGTATTATGCATTTATTCAGCAATGTTCTTAAAGCATTGTCCTGTTTTATTGGTTGAGGCTTGTTAAAGTTCAATTGTTAAGAGATATGTTGTGATGGGTTTTGCAGGATCCTGAAATCAAGCCATTGGTGGAGCAAGACACAGAAACCTTGCAGCAAATGTTCCCTGAGATTCCACTTTGGATTAAAAATCCTGACTTTGATAGGGTAAGCAATTGCATTACCCAACTACTACATTTCGTTTTTCTTCTTTTGGGGGTTTAGGGTTTGACTGATACAGTGCTATTTGTTTGTGTTTTTTGTTTTTGAAGCTTGACTGGCTGAACAAGTTTATTGAATATATGTGGCCTTACCTTGATAAGGTGTGTGCTATTTCATAGGCTTTGACCCTTGTCAAATCTCAATTACGCCTAAGTTTTTGCTTCTCCTTGCTGATTTTTTTTTGATTGTGCATTGTTTGCTTTGTTTAGGCAATTTGCAAGACTGCGAAGAATATTGCAAAACCCATAATTGCCGAGCAGATTCCGAAATACAAAATTGATTCTGTTGAGTTTGAAACTCTCACCCTGGGGTCCCTGCCTCCAACTTTTCAAGGTTAGTAGATGATCTATAGTCTATGCATGGTATGATACATTATTGGATAAGAACCTCTTAGTTGTGTGCATAGATACTTAGGATATTGCCAATGTTTTGTGAACTTTGTTGCCTAATTTTGACCGAGTTTCTATTTTTGTAAGTGGAGTATAAGTAAATATTAAATAATGCTACTAAAGGTAAGTTATGCTTTTAAGGATAGGAAATAAAATTTAAAAAAATGATTGAATGATGTTTGAGAAAGAGCAAGTAGCATGTAGTCATCATGTACATATCAAATTTTCTGTACGGCTCATCTGCCACTGTACAACTCTAATATCATGGCTGTTGTATATCTTAAATAAATACTCCTCTTAAGTATTGAGCTTTGAAACTGATATCTACCATGGTCGAACTTTCCTTGAACTGGAACAGACAAGTTGGAAAATGGTTTCTGTTTTGAATTTGAAGAAAACTTAAATGTGTTGTATGATGCATATCCCCACAAGATCCTCTCTTTTGGATTATACTTGTTATCTGGAGGCAGTTGTTCAGTGCTTATAGGCTGAGAAAGTATAATTTTTTTTTTGTTTCCATTTTATAGATGTAATTGATTTGTGTCTTGAATTGATAACTTATTTGTGGTATCATGTGAATATTCCTGATGATTTTTTTATAAATGCATATCAATAGGAATGAAAGTTTATGTGACTGATGAGAAGGAGTTAATTATGGAGCCTTCCATAAAGTGGGCTGGAAATCCTAATGTCACTATTGGTGTAAAGGCGTTTGGGTTAAAAGCAACTGTTCAGGTAAATTTTCTGTGTGTGTGNTACTTTGATGCTAAATGTGCCGTGTCTTTTCAGGTTATTGATTTGCAAGTTTTTGCTGCACCACGTATTACTTTGAAACCTCTGGTTCCAAGCTTTCCCTGCTTTGGCAACATCTATGTCTCTCTCATGGACAAGGTTGGTGATTGTGTGGTGTATTGCTTCCCCTGCCTGCTTTTTCAGTATCTCTGCTTTTATGTATGGTTCTTATCTTCTCTCTCTGTCTGTTAACTTTTTGGTGTACATTATCTTGCAGCCACATGTTGACTTTGGGCTAAAGCTTGTGGGGGCTGATCTTATGTCCATTCCTGGTGCCTACAGAGTTGTTCAGGTATGAGTTGAAATATTTTTTATTTGAGATCATTTTTCCTTTCTCCTATATTAATATTTGAGGTCTAAAATTGCTCATATTCATCTTCCATCTGAAGCGGGAGTGGTCACCTCAATAGTCAATATAGAACTGAACCATTGTTTGCTGAAGTACTAGTTTGAAATATGTGATCTTCTACATCCATACCTTTGATTTCTGTATGCACTGTTTTATGCACAAAGCGTCTTGCCTTGCAGAAGGATGAGAGAATCATCATGGAACAATTTATTGCAACAAGCTGGATTTGCCTTATGCATGTTACAGATGGAAATTTGATTGCTAAAGAAATAAGAACTGACATGTAAAATACTGAGGCGAATGCAAAGAAAATATAAATGGAGTGTAGATGTCTGAGGTTGAATGGTTTATGAGCTTGTTAGATATTACTCTACAGTTCATGAGGGTAAAATGTAGGGTCTTCTTGAAGATTAAAGTGGTCCAGCGGTGTCAGTTGGGTGTTATTATCCTTTTTGGCAATTGCCAGCCTTTGGTTTGTGCTGGACAATGTCTTCTCTGTTGAAATATCACCAGTTCAAATCTCAGGATCATACATTTACTATATTAGTTATAAAACTAAATATCCATTGGAGGCTTCTGTTGGATTGAAAGTTTTTAATGGTTATAGCTTCTCATTATTTTGAGATTGAGTTTTGGGTGGTAAAAAACCAAGAAAATAAAACTCAATATTGCAAAGATGAGGATTATGCCTTGGATGTGGACACATTAGATTAGATAAGATTTAGGAATGAATGCATCAAAGAGAAAGTTGGGGTTGTGTCTATTGTAGAAAATATGGTAAAATATTGTCTTAGGTGGTTTAGGCATGTGAGGAGAAGACAAGAAGAAGCTGCAATAAGGACAATAGATCAGATGGAGGACAATAAATCAGTTAGAGGTTGGAGAGACTTAGAAAAGCTATAGATGAAACTATTAGAAGAGATCTAGCAGGTAATGGTTTGAATATGACAAGGTTTAGTTTTGTTGTAGTGGTTATAGCTTTCTTTTGTGAACTTTTTTTTTTTTGGTGAAAATGAAAATCACTGTAATATTTTGTAGCACATGTATCACATATTCTTTGTCCTGAGGTGTGCATTTGTGCTTGAGGGCTAATAATGGATAAACAAATAACCATGTTTATGTTGTTCCCCTTAGCTAGCATTAGTTTGTTGAAAGATTTGTGGCTTTTGAACTAACTTGGAGATTGTTGTTCTCAGGAGCTTATCAAAGATCAGGTTGCAAACATGTATCTCTGGCCCAAAACCCTTGAAGTTCAAATACTAGATCCAACAAAGTATGTTTCTGCATTTTTCTAATTTCTAAAATATTTGTCATAATATAATTAGTATTAACTCTTTTCTGTTTTGTCTTGTAAATGTTATTGGGAATGTTAGAGCCTTGAAGAAACCAGTGGGGATTTTACATGTAAAGGTTGTAAGAGCAATGAAGTTAAAGAAGAAAGATCTTCTTGGTGCATCTGACCCTTATGTGAAGCTAAAGCTTACTGAGGATAAGGTACCATCGAAAAAGACTACTGTGAAGCACAAGAACTTGAATCCTGAATGGAATGAGGAATTTAATATGGTTGTTAAAGATCCTGAGTCCCAGGTTCTAGAGCTTAATGTTTATGACTGGGAGCAGGTATACCTCTTAAGCTTTAAGTTTTATCTTTTACTTCCTTGTTTGTACCATCTGTAATGAATGCCATTTTTTGTATCTTTGTGTAGGTTGGGAAGCATGACAAGATGGGTATGAATGTGATCCCTTTAAAAGATCTTCCCCCTGAAGATCCTAAAGTTTTTACTCTGGACCTCCTAAAGACTATGGATCCCAATGATGTCCAAAATGAGAAGTTACGTGGGCAGATTGTCGTGGAATTGACATATAAACCCTTCAAGGAGGAGGATATGGATAAGGGTTTTGAAGAGACACAGGAAGTACCAAAAGCTCCTGGAGATACTCCAGCTGGTGGAGGTCTGCTTGTTGTTATAGTCCATGAAGCTCAAGATGTTGAAGGAAAGTACCACACTAATCCTCATGTACGGCTTTTATTCCGAGGGGAGGAGAAAAAGACTAAGGTACATGCTCATAAGAATTAAATAGTAATTGCATTCTATCTTTTCTTTCCTCTGCAATAAATAAAGTAACAGGCTTCCAGCCTTTTAACCTCGAAGATAGGGAATAACTGCTTTGCAGGATGGAATTTTAATAGGCCTCAGTATGTTTCTGAAATTCTTACTACTCAACTAATCGTCTAACCCTCTTAACTGATACATGCGTGCTTAGTCAAGGAAAGAGAGAGGAAAAGCGGGTAAGGGGGGTGACTACAGGCTCCAACATACCAAATCCGTTATGGAGCATATATAAAATATATTGTACTTTAACCATTCTGTGCATAGTGTAATATTGGTTTGGTAGGTTGCTAGAACAACTATTCTATCGTGTTATGGTTGATTCGATCCAGTGAATTTTTCATGTCTTAAGAAGCAAATTCATCAGTACCTTTTATTTTATCGATTAAGAATCTCATAAGATCTTCAGTCGTTGTGTTTAATTATGCAAGTGATAGTTATGACTGTGAGGTTATTAATATATACCACACAATAGAAAAGAAAAAGGAGGTAATGGGATGTAGATGCAGATGTCAGAGAATTGGAATTGCACATGTGCATTACATTCAGATTGAAATTGGTTTCATATGGATTGTTACTGATAATATTGTGGTTACTGTTACAGCGTATTAAAAAGAACAGAGATCCGAGATGGGAAGATGAGTTTCAATTTATGGTGGAGAAGCCTCCCACTCATGACAAGTTACATGTGGAAGTTGTCAGCACTTCAGCACGAAGCCTGCTCCATCAAAAGGTATAATTCATAACAACTTTATCGATCTGATACAACCTCATGATGCACTGTAGAAAGAGGAGGTTAGGTTTGGAAGCCTCAAACTGTTGAAAAGAATTAAAAATACTTGTGGAATCTGCACAAACATTTAGCTATTCAAGATCCAAATCTAAATATGTAGGCTGCACAAGTTCCTTTTAGCATTATGAAATTATAAATGTATGTTGTAAGATGATAGTATTTCATGTTTCTTGATTCTAATGAACATAAGTTACACATGGATTCTGCTTTTATGTACTTTATGGAGCACCTTTGTGTATGAATTGTTTCCTAGATTTGCCTTTCATTGCTCAACACAGATTAACGACTGATTCCTAACTTACATGAGTGCTTGCCCAATTTTATTTTATTTGATAATCTTTTCATACTAATTGATATCGTTGAGTTTTATTGTTCTTTGCTGCGCCTTTCGGCATTAGGAATCATTGGGCTATGTCGACATCAGTCTGGGGGATGTGGTTTCAAACAAAAGAATCAATGAGAAGTACCACCTTATAGACTCCAAGAATGGCCGCATCCAGATAGAGTTGCAGTGGAGAACTTCTTCATAGGCACTATGATAAAATCCTCCATAGCTCTGGACTTATGTTTCCTTTTCTTTTTCATCTTTGAAAATTGAGTCTTCCGTGGAGTTTTTAAGGAAAATCTGAGAAGGGGCATTTGTTGTATTCTTCTCATGAGGTATACAATGGCCAATTTGGCAATCATGTACATGCTTTGACTTGTAATAAAAAGGTTTGAAATAGCAAAAAGCATACACATATGATTTGGTTTGGATGTAGATTATATGATTAATGTCGACATTGTGGACATATATTTGGTTCCACTTAGATTTATATCTCGTGTGAATTATATGTGATATGACTGCCTAACCAATTTACAGCTTCAACAGTGGCGTCAAGTTGATCTTGCGCTATATTTATCTTGATTATTTTTGTTATTGGCCCAAAACCCTTGAAGTTCAAATACTTGATCCAACAAAGTAGCATTATGTGTATCTTTGTTTTTGTTGTTGTATCTGGTGTGCATAACAAAGATGCGCCAGGTAGCTAACTATATTTTCTCATAAATTGTCATTTATTAAAATGTATTTTGCTTTTCAATTATTAGATATTTCTTAGATGAGAAGAGATTCTTTGAAGTGAAGATATTACACCTTTGGATCATAAAAGTGAGTTGCGAGATTTATTTCTTGAGAGGCAAGGTGCCATGTTCTTTCGTGGTGGGCAATTTACTTGGTTCTATGACATATTTATCCTATAAATAACAAGGGTATATGGAAGTATAATAAAAAAAATATTTGCGATCAAATGGAGCAGTTAAAACTCTCAACTCTCAACCCCGTTTTATACAGGAGTAAAGATGATACTAATTTCTTCTTAAACATTATGGGCTACCAAGTTGTTGGTCTTCGTAAAGGTAATAATGCAAGTTTGATTTATGAAAAGTTAATTTGTTGTTGCTCATAATATTGGTGAACTAATTTTTTTTCTCAAATTATAAGGAATATTACTTTTTATTTTTACGGGTGAGAATTGAACTTACACAATACACGCGGTAAAGTGATAAGGTTACGACCATGTCAAACTTCATAGCATACAATTAATATTATGTAATTTTAAAAATTAATCAACTCTTATTTTACTTACTAATTAAGATTATGTTTAGGAGAATAGATCAAATTTTCGTTAAAGAAGTTAAGAAATAAAAAAAGACAGGGAAGTGGTCCAATCCAACAAGCAAAGCCCAACGGGAACGGTAGCATGGGCCATGGTGGTTGAGGAGAGTGCCATGGGACCCAATAACACAACGCCACGTGGCAAGGGCGTAGTGGGACGTGATGTGAGCAGCAGCGGCAGCAGCAGCAGCAAGTAGAGCACCATACATCCCCCAATTTATCCATTTCCCTTTTCCGCCAATCAGCTGAGACAGAATGGCGCTGCCGGTGGTGGTGGACGCAGAGTACCTCAAGGAGGTCGACAAGGCTCGCCGTGATCTCCGCGCTCTCATCGCCAACAGGAACTGCGCTCCTATCATGCTTCGCTTAGCGTAATCTCTATCTCTCTCTCTCTCTCGTTATTTGATCGCCGTTGATGCTCCGATTTCAAGGTTTTCTTAGTTTTGCGTTTTCATTCACGTGGTCAACGATGGATGATGATATTAATCTAGGTCTCGATACGATCGTTACTGTTTTTCGCAATTTTTTGTTTAATCTGTCATTTGACGCAGCTGGCACGATGCCGGTACTTACGATGCTAAGACCAAGACCGGTGGTCCTAACGGTTCCATCAGGAACGAGGAAGAGTATTCACACGGCGCCAACAACGGGTTGAAGAAGGCTATTGATTTCTGTGGTATGCTTCTTAGTTTCTCTCTTATTTTATTTATTTATTTATTTATTTTAATCACGATTCGTTCAATAATCAGTTTAATTGAATTTCGATAGATAGCACTGTCTGAATTATCATATTTGTGCGTGTGATTTACAATTGCCACTTGAGTTTCTATTTGTGCACTTTTTACTCATCGAGTATCAACATCAAAACATATGTATAGGCTTGATTTATGTATATTTCTATTTTCAACTATTTACCTCTCGCAATTTTTTTTTGCCAAAAGTAGTGGAATACTTGATTGGAAATGTGTTAGGTCTTTCTGAGAGTTGTCTTATTTTTTTTATTTCACAGAGGAAGTGAAGGCGAAACATCCCAAGATTACGTATGCTGACCTTTACCAGGTGATCATATGTCTTCACTTAGTGATTGTGAAAATCTATAATCAATTGCTAATTTTGTACCAATGGAAATTGTGGAATGGAGACAACAGACGTTAAAGTTTGTTTTGCGAGTGTTTGATTAGTCAAATATTTATCTTTTGTTTATTTTGGGGTTCCATTTCCAGCCATGTGCAACTGAAATTCTTGTGTTTATACATTGTTTATGATTCTCAAAACTCATATGGATGCTGTGCTGACTGCATAGATTTTTTTTGGCCTAGGCTGTTAGGTAGAATTAGATTATCCCTGCTTTTGTTTCCATTTTGTTACTGGATCATGATGCAATTTCAGTATTAGGAGCATGAGTGAATGAATCTTAAATAATCAGACGTAACATGCCCCAAGATGTGGTGCCCTGTTACACTTGTCTTGTCAGGGTTAGATTGGTGGACTGTATTAAATAGATACTAAGCCCCATCTTGTCGCAATGTTTCACTACTCTGACCTTCAATCATTGAAGAATACGGTTGCAGATAGAGATAGGAAAGCCTTGCATAGTTAATCAGCTGGTTTGTGTTGTGTTGTTCTTGGTTTTCTTCTACTCTCTTTTAGGATTGTATTTTATCTGCAATTGTTGTGCTTGTTAATGTCTAGTCTCTAATAAATTCCCTTTTCTCTCCGAAGACAAAAAATAAACAAGGAAATCATGTTCTCTTTTATTACATACTGGCTTTCTTGTTTTGGCCTAATACTTAATTTGTTAGACTTTTAAGCTTTTTGACAAGTTATTAAGGGTTTTTCCTTAATTTCGGATAAATGGACTATTCTTAGGGATAAAACCTAACTTTCTCTCCTTTGTACACTTTCAATTTCAGTTTCTGAACTATTTATTTAGTTAGTTGCTTTAAGTGACCCCAGATCACACATGCTTTTGTACTGTCTGAAGATTACAATGGCACACCTTTTTTCCCTTAAAAAAATCAAGTTTTTAGGTCTACGTTATCTAAATTAAGTGACACTACTTGCCAGTTTCATAGCTCACGAATCTGCTGGGCTCAAACGGAAGAAAAAAACCCATAAAACAAGAGCTTTCTGTGTAGCTATCCTAACTTTGGACTAAGGGCAGAAATATACTCGAAGGGTTATTGTTAAGAAATGTGCAAGAGTAAAGTTGAAGCTCAAGCTATTGTGTTAGTTAATGGAGTGAGTCTCAAAATTTCAACAGCTTTAAGTGCTTACCTGGTTGAGGTCCACTTCTCTAGTAACTAGCGTTTGATATGAATATAACCTTAGTGCCTAAGATTTCTTATTACAGGATTCTTTTATATATTGCATACAAGTTGATGAAACCCAGTCCAAATTGGGTTCAGATACTATTGAAACAGATAGGGAGGGAATGAATGATTATCACTGCTTGTAGAGCAGGCCTTGAGATGAAACAAGTTATGCAATCATTAGAACCAAGTGCCATTATGCGAATCTTATATTATTTTTCTTTTTCCTTGTGTTTCCAGCTTGCTGGTGTTGTTGCAGTTGAGGTTACTGGGGGTCCCACAATTGATTTTGTTCCTGGAAGAAGGGTACGGGGTGCCAAACCTTTAGGACATTACTTGTTATGAAATCAACGAATCTGGCTAGTCTAGTTCATGTAATTTTCTACTACTTGTAGGATTCAAAAATATCTACTAGAGAAGGGCGGCTTCCTGATGCTAAACTAGGTGAGTTTCCAAATTTGTCAGTGTTACAACTTACAACTATTCTCCTCACGTGGGCAGGGAAATCTTTACTGGTTTTGAAAGGTTTCCTGATTTCTGTAACCTTACTAATTCACAAGCATATGGTTAATATGAAACCATAAAAATAAGTGAATGCTGTTTGCAGGTGTGCCACACCTTCGTGATATCTTTTACCGCATGGGGCTGTCTGACAAGGATATTGTTGCACTGTCGGGGGCACATACGCTGGTGATTCTCCTTTTATGTATATCGTTTTATTACTTGCTGTGGTTATGGCCAGATACTTATATTTTGTGTACTCTGGTGTTGTTAGGGAAGAGCACATCCAGAAAGATCAGGGTTCGATGGCCCTTGGACAGAGGATCCTCTGAAGTTTGATAATTCATACTTTGTGTAAGACTTTAACCGATGTGCAATACTACTCATTTCCCTTCCTACAAGGAAATTTGTAAAGCTTTATTTTTGTCTTCCAACATGAACACGTTTTTTATTTACGGCTAACTATCGTTGTTGATATCAGGGAACTTCTAAGAGGAGAGTCTGAGGGGCTGCTTAAACTTCCAACAGACAAGGCTTTATTGGATGATCCTGAATTTCGCTGTTATGTTGAACTGTATGCGAAGGTAACTGAGACTGTTTTTTCACTAGCATTTCGTTAGTCTATTCATTTGCTAAATAATGGCATGAAGCTCCATTAATTATTAGATCAATCTTTTTGGCCTGGGATCATTGCATAAAGTCGCAGTCGTTCAATATTATGCTTTGGGGTTTACCGCGCTATCTATGGCTCTCGTGATGATTCATTAGTTAATCTGGTATTGCTCCCATGTGGTCGTTGGGTGGCAAAAAATTTATTTGATGTGATACAGGTTCTTTCTCCGTTATTACGTCAGGCACAGATAAAATTTCTTACTCTGCCAACTGTTGATGATACCTTGTCTTGTTTTCCGTGTCTACATAACATGCCTATTTGCACTTTCTTTTTTATCTAGACGAACAGCTAGCTTACTCAAGACGTTCATGGGAAAGTTTTCTGTTTCGCTTAAAATCCATTTAAGAAAGGAAAAGAAGAGAATTACCATTTTTAGCAAAGTTCTGACTGATATTGATGCATCATTGGATTACTTGAATCTGTCTGTCATCGCATTTCTAAACTCTGACTCTCTGGCAGGACGAGGATGCATTTTTCCGAGATTATGCTGAATCGCATAAGAAACTCTCAGAGCTAGGCTTTGTGCCAAGTTCCAAGGTGATTCCTAAGGATGGGACCATACTAGCCCAAAGTGCTGTCGGAGTTGTAGTTACTGCTGCTGTGGTGATCCTCAGTTACTTGTATGAAGTCCGCAAAAGAGGAAAGTAGACTTGGATTTCTCCATCTCTCTTGGATCTTACGTTTGTATGGCCCATAATGAACAGGATTGGGTCATTTTTGCAGTTCCAGTATCTGTTTTCCTAGTACCAATAAGAATAATGCTACAGCCAGTCTAAGTATTTTCAATACTAAGTAGAACAACTGAATACTCCATTTGACAGCAACATTAATACATATTACATTATAGTATGTAAATACAAATTCCTATAGTCCTACTTACGTGTTTCTGTTCTTTGAGATTAGAAAAGGAGGGTACACAATGCTCAAAGGGACCAGTCTATTATTGTTATACAAGTTATGTGCGAGGAAATCAGCCTGGAATGTTATCTGAAAAAGTCATGTGCACCCTGAAGTAAAATGACGCCTTTGTGCATTAACCTCAGCTGTGACATGCTTTTTGACTATAACATATTATACTAGCTGATTGAACTCTTACGCAAGTTTTGACCCCTGAAATCTTAAATATTTGATCATCAACCATTATAAACAACGTACGGCATATATTACAACTAATTCGAATTAGAATACTGCTCTTGCCTTTTGAATGCTTTTTTATGAAGGTTCAGATGGTCTTCCTTTCATTCTGTTAGTGTATTATAATCCGTAGGCTGGCGGACAGTCCGTCCTATTTAAGTAGGAAACAAATGAAACGAGGTAGAAGGAAAGAGAAAAGATCACCTAAATAACAACGTGAGACAGATGTTGAGATAGATCTGTATCTACAGTTGGTGTCTGTCAATAATGTTACTAAATTAACCTAAAGGGAATGGAAATTATTCTGATTGGTGAGCAAGGTTTCTTTTGCTTTTAATATTGAAATAATGGGCGGTTCAAAATCTTATCCACCATATATCAGAAGAAAAAAGGCTCAAGTTCAGGGAGACCCACATGTGGAGGACAGGCAGAAGAGGGTAGGTAAGGGCTCTTAGGACAGCCTCCCCACAAGTACCTAAGCACATGACAAAACTCGTGTTGCTGTGCTGGCTCTCACCATACCATACCCAAAAAACAAATCATGCAATTGCAAATCGTACGCCACGGTCTCTCCCCCTTCCATCCACGATTTTTCACTTCCCTTCTTCAATTCTCATGCATAAACCTTCAAATTTGTTTTTAGGTTATATTACCATTTTTAAAGATTAATGTGACCATTTTAATAACTTAATATGAATGAGTTTAAAGGTTTCCTTAGCGTTATTATTATTTTCTTCTAAAAAATTATTTTAGATTTTCCCATGTGGCTGGTGTCTCCATTTGGTATGCAAGACTAATTGTGCGGAGAGAGAAACCTCTTAGGTTGCTCCTCTTTTTTGGGTTAGCTAAGAAGGCCATTATAGGCTGATCTCTTGCAATAATTGCATCCAACTGATAGCGACCATGATGATGCTCAAGTTTCATACATTGATGTGTTCAGTTAGGCGTTTAATCCATCATTATTAATGGTTAACTTTAGTGTTATACGCACACTGCATCTTTTTGGCTACCCTATGATCAATAGAGTTAGGTAGTATTGTTGCCTCACTAATTAAAATAGATCATAAAGCAAATGCAATTACATATACTATATTATGTTTAAATATATCTTAGTTGAGTTGTTCATTCTCATTAAGCGGTAATGTTGTTAATCATGTCATTATTATGCCAAGGTTCAACATTAGAATTCCGAGTGCAGTCAGAAAAGGGTGAAAAGGTGGGTGAAATACTCCCAAAAATAAATCACCCAAGTGGACTGAATCTTTTTTTTTTTTTTTTTTATGTTCTCCCTTTGTTGAAAGCAACTTCTACTACCCACGATATTAACTCTTACCATCCACTTGACATTCATAGGAAAGGAGAAAAAGAGAGAGAGTGGATATGTGTGTGGTGGTGGACAACAACAACTATAATAATATGCAATTTGGAGGGGTGAGAGAAGAAGAAGGAAGATGACAACAAAAAGGTGAATGAAACCCCCCAATCCCAACCTTTCCCCTTAGCTACCTTTCCTAAACTTGCATCACAAGGTTTGGGAGCCAAAAGAAAAACAAAAAGTGGAAGGTGAACCAAAGCCCATATCATAATTTTTTGTTTGGTGATGGAGTGCCATATTGAATATACATTTAATCATATATAAATTGATATTTTAACTTTAAAGTTGTGTTTAGTACTAGAGATAGGATAGGGATATAGAGAAATTCTTGTTCCTCCAGACAAAAATTTGTATTCTCTCAAGCAAAAATTTTCTACCTCTTCTATATCATAGTTTCAGCGAGATACAGGAAATACAAAAAAATTTTGTCTCTCTGTCATGTCTCTAATACTAAACATAGCCTAAGTAACAAATTATTTTAATGTAAAGGCTAAAATACCAGTATTCACATGATCAGATGCATATTCAATGTGGTGTTTTATAATACCATTATCCATGTGATCAGAAACAAATTCATTGGGATGTTTTATAATTGAAAAAAAAAATTCCATAATCATTATTCAACCACAACCACAACCACACTCCTTTTGCTTTTTCCTATTCTCACCCTTCTCTTGTTTCATCATCCCTCCTTGAACCCAACCTCCAACTCTTCTAGAAACGTGTCTATTTGATATCACTCTCTCTCATGAATGATAATGCACCAATAGAATAAAGAACCACAACTACCATTACCATCTCTATGCTTCCTCACATGAATGGCCAAACTACTGATACATTTCTTTCAGGGAATTGCCTATTGCAACTAACTTACCCAAATAGCCATATTTTTTTTTTTTTGGAAAAACTAAACCCACATGAGGCTCTAATGTCTATGGCATGGTATTGGTAGGTTATCCATATGTAATTCAGCATACATTGCTATATTGCTACAATTAGGTGGTGATTTTCATGGAATAAGAAAAAATATATATGTAACTAATTTTGCCCAACTATATATGTATTATCACAGTATTTATAACAAACTTGTTAAGAATAAAAAATAGAAATACTTTATATCTTAGATTAATCTTTATTGATTAAGTTTATTATAGATTGATTTTTTTTAACTATGTAATAATTTTCTTTTTAACCTATAAATAAGTTCATCTCTTTTTTTTATAAGGATCCACTTTTATTAATAAAAAAGAAAGCAAAACACTAAGTAAGGGTCTCCATTACAAAGACCCGCAAGTCACCGGAAAGCAACACCTAACATATTCGAGAAAGGCCTTGTTAAAAATCCTAAGAAAATTCCATGGAACAAACCCTTATTTTTAGTGTCCAACCCCTTTCAAATTACGGCAAGATATTACAATCAACATAGTACTATGATCACTCCAAATGTTCCTATACATCTATATATCAATTGCAATACACATCTATTCAATAATATAACTACTTTTTTTCTCTCAAATTATTCTTCTTTAATCTTATGTTATTATTTTCTCCACTCCACCATGAAAGTTAACCAAACTTATGCTTGTGATAAAAGAAAAGAGAATCATCAACTATCAAATAAATGCAGAAACGTTTGGGCACAACATTGTACCATCTTGTGTGCAATATCATATACACAAACGAAGATTAATTTATATTAAATTGATGTTTGAGAAAATAGCCGCAGTTTTTTCTTAATGGTATTGTTGAATTTGTTTCACACAAGAAAGACTTCAAGCATATTTTTCATATAAAAATAAAAAAAGAACAGAAAAGATAGAAAGGATAGAAGTTTTAGCATGCTACATGGCAATAAAAAATCAAATTAAAAAGTGGTGAAGCAGTTGGATCATATTAATTAAGTCAACTATCGACAATAATAAAAGTCTCCAACTTTAATTCAATTCCATCGATCACATGTGAGTGTAACCGAAATGGTCCTCCCTCTAATTCGAAGTATTGATTAAAATAAAGAGTTGCCTTACACCTTACATAACAAGCATTTTTATATAGCAATTATTGAAGAAAAAGGAATTGGGGACTGAGTTTTTTTTTTTTTTTTTTCATAATAGATTAGATGGACAAATTTAATTATTTTTTTATATTTGGGAAGGGTAAACCGTATTAAGATATGAAAATTAAGTTTCTCTTTTTTCTAAAAAGGGGCAAAGAGATCACATCTTGTCTTGCCTTGCCCATACTTTAATATATTCTACTTTACACCAACCTGAAGGTTACCCATAGTTAATGTCATTATATATATCATTATGCAGATACAGTACAATTACAGAAACATTGTTTATACGTGATTACCATAAAATATAAAATATTATGGGATTCATGCTTTATATATTATTAGATTAGATGATATCCAAATGAAATTAAATATTATTCAAATCTTAATTAATAACAAATAAAACATAAATTGATATAATATTTTAAATAAAATAAGTACAAATAACACGATTCAAACAATAATAACACACATCATCACACACAGAGAGAGAAAGAGCCAACAGCTACTCCCTTAAACCTGTCTCACCAACTCACATCTAGAAGCAATAAGGGGTCTTTCTTTCTTTCTCTCTCCTCCTTTGGGGGGTCAAAAGCCTATAAAAATCACACCCCAAACTCCTCCTTGGGTTGGCTTTATATCATTGCAGAGCAGCAACAACAAAACACAACACACACAGCTCCAAACCAATCCAACACAAGATCATCAAACACACACTTCTCTGGTTCAAAAATTGGAACTTTTTTTTTTCCACAAACTCAATTATTCAAACACAAACACAAAGTGTGACTTGGCACAATCATCAACAAAGAAAGATAAGGCATGGGAAGGTCTCCTTGTTGTGAGAAAGCACACACAAACAAAGGTGCATGGACCAAAGAAGAGGATGACAGGCTCATATCTTACATCAGGGCTCATGGGGAGGGATGCTGGCGCTCCCTCCCCAAGGCCGCCGGCCTCCTCCGGTGCGGCAAGAGCTGCCGCCTCCGGTGGATCAATTACCTCCGCCCTGACCTCAAGAGGGGCAATTTCACTGAGGAAGAGGATGAACTCATCATCAAACTCCACAGCCTCCTTGGTAACAAGTAAGCCCCCTCAAGTTCCCTTCTTTTTTCATCATATCATGAATCAATATCCGAAAGGGTCAAACCTCAGCGCAGGAGTAAGGTTGCCACTTCATAGGTTCAAATCCCCATAAACAATCTTTCTGGTTCTAGGATAAGATTGCATAAATCAATCTTGCAAAACTCTCCATCTGAAAATCAAACGTCTTACCCATTGGATGGGAGTTTGGTGTATTGTTTTTCAAATCATGAAAGAATGTTGAAATGGGGTTATGAGTTTTCATCCATATGTTGATAAAAATTGAATCTTTTATTTTAATAGGTGGTCTTTGATAGCTGGAAGATTGCCAGGGAGAACAGACAATGAGATAAAGAACTATTGGAACACACACATAAGGAGGAAGCTTCTGAGCAGAGGAATTGACCCTGCAACTCACAGGCCCCTCAATGAAGCTGCTTCTCATCCTCAGAATCACCAAGAACAATCTCATCACTATGTTTCTGCAGCAGCCACTACAAACACTATATCTTTTGCTTCATCTGCGGCTGTTAAGCAAGAACAAGAGACGACGACGACAACAACAACAACGAGTACAACGAGCAACAACACAACCATGTTTGGGATTTGTGAGAGTAATAACAAGATTGTTAAGGATGAAGATGTCAAAGGGTCAGTAGTGTTGGAAAGGTGCCCTGACTTGAACCTTGAGTTAACAATTAGTCCTCCAAGGCAGAACAACGATGCTGCTGCTGCTGCTGCTGATGATGATGATGATGAGAATCCTCATCAATTGAAGGGAATGGACAGAGGACTCTGCTTTGTTTGCAGCTTGGGTTTGCAGAACAGCGAGGATTGCAAGTGTGGAATTGGAAGCAGCAACGGCGGCGGCAACGGTGGTGGTGGTGGTGGCGGCGGCTATGATTTCTTGGGGTTGAAAACAGTTTGGGATTACAGAAGATTGGAAATGAAGTAAAGATAGCTAGTGTTGTTGGAGAGGGAAAAAATGAGTATGAAATTTCAGTAAATTATTGAAATCTCTGTTTCTTTCTTTCTTTCTCTTCAATTTTCTTTTTTTCTTATTCTAAAATTGTATAAATAATTAATTAATTTAGTTGATGATGCATAAGATATATATATATATTGTAGTTTTACCTGGTACGGTTGGAACAGTGGTATTATTGCACATTTTTTGCTCGCTCTATCTATATCTATTTCTTGCTGTTAATTTTCTTTCTTTCTTTATTGATGAATCTGAAAATAGTCTAGTGATGACGATTCTTTCTTTCTTTCTCTTTTTTGCTTCCTTCCGCCAACGGTTGGTACTAATATGTAAGATATCATGAATCATGAATCATGAATCATGAATCATGAATCTGAATCAGACTTGTACCGTGTTTGGTTTTCCGGTACACATCCTCCAAATCGTTTTTACGTAGATTGCTAAAAGTAAAGTTTTTTCGCCTTTTCATATTGTCCGAATCGATTTTTAGTTTCTTCTGCTTTCGATGTATGAGTTTCACAAAACTTCTTTAATCCACAGAACGGAATTTGATCTCTCCAATTGGAATGAGTACTAATGGCGGATATTTCAATCTGTATTATAAGGAATTTGTATCGGTATTATTTGATTGATTAATGATTTAATTGATTTACATCCTAAAGCTGAAGCCAGGTATAGGTCCTAACTCCTTTTTATTTTGATTTCTTTGTTTATTATGGAGGTTATATAATATAATATATATATATATATATATATACACACACACATATATATAGAGTTATAGACCACTGAGTCTTTGAGGCGATGATTTCTTTTTTGCCCTTTTTCTCTCGGGTTTGAAATCTATTTTTAGATTTTTAGATTCCTTTGGACCTTTTTGTTTGGGGTTGTCTTTTATGGAGAAAAATAGAGAGCTTGATAGATCCATTCATGTGCATAGAAAGATTGAACGGATAAGCTGTGAGAGGAGGAGAGAAATTATTGTGATGCAATGGCGGTGCAGTGTGTCTTAACTAATTTTAGAGCAATGTTGTATACATCTTGTTTTATATATTTTACACATATTTGCAACTTTTTAAAAAAATCCACATGAAGCTAGAATTTATAAAGTAAAAATACGACAGTGTGGTTATTTTGTAGAAGTTATTAAAATGTGACAATTTTTTTTTAGTAAATTGTCACAATTTATTTTTTTTATACATAATAATTTGACACAATATGTGGCAATTTATTAAAATAATAATAAAAAATATAATAAATCCTATAAATCATCATTGTTAATTGACAATTTACATATTTTATTATTATTTTTAATTATTATTTTAATAAATTGTGAATATTTTATTATTATTTATTCATATTTTAATAAATCACCACCAAATTATCACAATTTAGTGCATTACACAAAAGTATCATACTCTTATATTTTTTATATCATTTTATCATATAAAAATTTTTAAGCCCAAATTTTCTATTATTCAATTATAACATATGTTCTTACATAGACGAGGCCGTGGTATAATCCCATTGCAGTAATTGCAAAAGGTATTTTATTTATTTTTCTTTATAAATGCACTATTTTCATCAAGTAATCTACCTTAATATCATTCTTTCATCGGGCATTACTCGTAATTGTTAATTCAATACACGATTAATCCCATAATATAGTGGTTAATCTTGAACAGCGATAATTATAATTGTAAGTAACTGTGTTTGACATTTAATTAAGAGAACATGTCTAACCTACCTTTTGCCTTAGTTTAAAAAAACTAAAAATCGATAGCTCAACACAAAATAAGTTAATTAGTACATGTTTATGTTTTAAAACCTGGTCAACAACTCAATTTTTATAGTTACAAAATGCTAAAACACATTGAAATTACTCCTTTCATTCACTTTTAATTGTCAGTTTTTACTTTTAAATATATTATTAATTAAATATATTTAAATATAAAAATAAAAAAATGACAATTAAAAGTGCTCAGAATAATACGCAATCCTACTTAATATAAAACGCGTGAATGAACTAACATGAACTAACATTGTCAGTATAGTACCACATGCAATATTCTACCAACCTCTCCTTACATTTAATTATTTAGGTCTTGGATCCAACCAACTTCATTACTTTGGTACATATGATGAACCTACCTAGGTTTTGCAATTCTTCAATGCACCTCAAAGAGATCACCGTACGCTCTGCTCTTCTAATTTTAGTTATACATTCGCGACGAGTATTACTGTTTCCGTTCTCAAATAACTGCTAATTTTAAAATGTATATATATATATATATTATGAATTGAGAAAATAATTAAAATAAAATATTGATAATATAACTAGTTGAGCACTACCATATTACTTAGGTACTTATTTTGATCAAGGTTAATTAAACCCTAAACTCAAACCCAGCAATTAGCACCCTTGGATTTTTCAATCCATGGTTTGGTAGTTAAAGAATGTTTTGCGTTGTGGCTTAGCTGAGACCTAAGAGATATAATGGTAGCTGCATAAATGTCTTTTCCCTTTATCACTTTTGGCACTTTCTCCACACTTAATTTAGCTAGTCTTGTTGCGTAGTGACGATATACAAGGAACTTTTTAATATATAGGTGAATTGGCATAAATCAAAATTAAAAAAAAAAGAAAAAAGAAGAAGGTGTGGTAGCAAATATATTAAAAAATTAATTTAAAAAAAAAATCAAAATTAATGGGGTAGTGAAGTGAAGTGAAGTGAATTGATCCTACCAACCATCCAGATTTTATCTGCCGCATTAACTCAAGGGGGGGGGTATGTCATGGGGTCAGAGAGTAATTTGATTGGATCGGGCATCTCTATATGTCTTTGCCTACTTCTGGATGGCTTGGATTAATTGCCAAAGATGTTTACTCCAACCTAATATTATTATTATTAAAGATTGCGATATATTTTTCCTATATTATTTTAATTTTTAAAAATTTTGTTTTTTTACATAGAAATATCAGTTAAATTTTTTACATAGAAGGCTCATTATAAATAAGGTAGGATTAATATCACCTAAAGTTAGTCTTTTCACATCATTTATTGAGATTAACTTGATCAATTTTTTACAATCTCAAAAATTAATATGATTATTGTTATAATTTATGAATGAATTTGATTGATATTAAAAAGTTCACAGATGAATTGAAAATTTTATTCCATTAGAGACTGAGTCTAAATTTGTAGAGGGAAATTATTAGAATTAATCTTATCAATGATTAAACTTTTAGGAAAAGTACAAAATGGCATAACAATATTTTTTTTTATAATTTAAAACAACAAATAATGTATAGTAGGGGGTGATTTTGAAAAGTAAACTGAATTTGAAAAATAATCCCCCAAAGGTTAGAAGATATCAATTGAATTTTTGGAAAGTAGTGAAAGACAGAGATAATATTTGGATAGCAATGAGCAGAAAGGACAGAATGGGTGGTAGCTAGTTTTCAACCAGATCCCCCCATAAAAATAAAAAAAAATAAAAAAAGAAAAAAAACTATGCACATAATGGGGAGGGTCACTTTTCAACCATCAAACCCCATCTTTTTTTTCCTTTTTCAAAGGTGTTAGGTAGAGACATTAGAAGCTTCCACAAGATATTTTTTATATTTCCCTTCTTATATTATTTATTTTATGTTTCACCTCTCTTTGGGGTTAGGGGAGTTTTGTGATTTAAATGTATTGCTTTCTCAACCCGTCAATTGAGCACTTTAATTGTTTCTTCCCTCCTACTTCCTTTCTTTCTTTCGACTTCCTCAATTGGTTTTTTTTAAAAAAATTAGTCGAACCTCCACCCACATCACATGCAATACAACATGTAGTGGGTCCCACTTGGCTTCATCTCTCTCTCTCTTTATCTAGATCCTCATCCCAATCAAGAATTAGATGACCTTGGAGATTACTAATATAATAGACAAAGATGCCTCTGTGCATAACATCATACACAAGCCATAGTTTGGTAGAAGGTACTTTTTTCCACAACCCTCTTTTGTGGATATGTACATGTGTGTGCGCGCACATAAATATGGTTCACAAAAATATTGATGGTACCTTAACCAACTTATTAAACGGCAGCACACATGTGTACATTTTTTGATTTGGGTCCCTTATTGGTACATATTATTTGGTTCAAGTATCTAACTTTCTCTTTCTTGCGGGTAAGACATGGCCCTAGCTAATTTAATTTGTTTATCGGCTTCTCCTATTTTGATTTCACACTGGTTGGTTATTCCTGAGATTCATAGATCACTTTGGCATGAATTTCATTGCAACTTGATGGTTGAGTAGGTACATCATTTTGTGACTACACTAATTTGAGATAAAATCTCAAATTCAATTGGAAAGAATAAAAAAAATAAAATAAAGGTTAAATTTGGTACTATCAAATAACTCATGAACTAATTTGGTCCCTACCAATTTTAAACTTATGTCAAATTAGTCTTTGTAAGCTTTAAACTTATGTCAAGTTAGTCCTTTTATGCTTGACTACGTTTCATAAATGCAATTAAGCACATTTTTACAAGTGTAGCTAAACATATTAAGGACATTATTGTCACTATCTCCTTTCCCTTAACTTGGTCTCTTTTTTTCTCTCTCCGTCAACCCTTCTCTCTTGGACAACTGAGGACGCAAGCAGAGCAGTGACATGATGATGTTATGGAAGTGGTGACAGTGGTCACGAGACGGTTGAAACAGAGCAAACATGGACACTATAATCGGACATGTGTCGGAGAAGGAAGTGTTAGAATGGTTGAAAAAGAGAGAAACAAAGAGGGTAAGATAGGGGAGAAGAGAAAGTGATGATAATGTCATTGATGTATTTTACTACATTTTTAAAAATGTGTTTAACCACATTTGTGAAGTGTAATCAAGCATGGAAGGACTAACTTGGTCCAAGGTTAAAATTAACAGGGATCAAATTTGACATTTTCATTTGTTAGGAATCAAATTGCCTCAAATTTAAAATTAACAGGGAAAAAATTGAACCTATTAAGGACCAAATTGACTCATCAATAATTTGATAAGGATCAAAATTGGTCTTTACTTAAAAAAGATATAAACCCATTGCACTAGAATTTTTATTCAATGAAATCAGAAAAGATAAATGCATGCAACTTTATTCTTGCATCTAAAGTGATTATAAGATAATCATCTAATTGTTGATTCAGATTTAGGAAAGAGATGAATCCAAATCAATCACTTTTCATTAGTTCCATTTAAATTGGGTTTAAGGTTATTTTTAACCAAATATAAATCATACCACTAAAATTGGATTGGTTTAATTCGAGTGATCAGGTCATCAAATTATTATTATGTTTTACTTTAACAAATTAAAATGCACATAAAAAAACAAAAAATTATAGTTTTAAATCTCCTAATTTTTAAAAATTTATATAAAATTTCTACTTAATAAAATTAATATACATAACTAAGTTATGACTAACCATAACTCAAAAAAAGAAAATAGTTCTAGTTGATTAAATCAAGTATTTGATCATCAGGCTCAAAATTATAAAATCTGATTACCAAACTAGTCACACTCAATTTTAATTGAGCTCTACCGAATATGACCAAATGACCCAAACCAATTTAATTGTTTTGATTCAATTTAATTAGATTAATAGGTTGAGTCAATTTTCTTCCACCCTAATTGAGTCGAAACTCACCCTCTTCAATAGAAAAGAAACAGTTTTAAAATAGATTCCCATCATTAAAATTGTCAAACGCACTATGAGTTGCACTTTCTTTGACTGATATATGTAGCGCATTTCTTCATTTGAGAGGACCCGGGCATAATTCATTTGCAAAAAGAAATCAACAATGTTGGGAATATTAATTGGATTCAATTTGAATGTTTCTAATTATATATTGGTAGTTAGTAAATATAATTATTATCACAACTACAACTTGAAAAATCATTCAAATGAAATGAACTAATTGGATGATTGTGTAAAAATTTTAATTTTTTGATTCCTTAACAAACGTTCTTAGCAAAACTCTTAAAATTAAACTCGGAAATTGGGAATCCTTGACCTCGTAGAATTGCCTAATGGTTGGGACCACTAACTCCAAAAAAGTAGGGGGGGTGGATACCTTCCTCCCATTCCTAACTAGCAAACAGGAACGTGATTAATTAAGGTGTGGGAGTTGGGCATATATATTTTCCCTTTGCATAATAAAGTGGGGTTGGCACTGAGTGAGCAAGTTGTCCATAATTTTAGGATTATGGAATGGAATTACACGGTTCGCAAGTGCTCTAAGACAAGGAGCTAATTATTTCGTCTCTAATTTGACTTAATCACTCACTCAAGCACACACACCACTTTTTCCTAATCATGGAATAAGATAAGCTTTCTTCTCCCTTGTCTAAGTCCAGAAGGCATGCAACATAGGCACGTATAGGGAAGTTGGAAGTTTAGGAGAGACCAAAGTTTAGCACATAATTTTATAAATAAATGTAAATAAGATTAGTGATTTTGTAGAGATTAAAAAGTACATTTATTTATTAAAGTTTGTTCTTTTAAAATTAACTTTGATTTTATCTATAGTAACTGTATCAATTGAAATTTTTTTATCTGCTATGAATATTATGAAGAAACTGAGAGATAACTGATTAAATGAATGATTGCTTGATAATAATATACAGAGGAAGACATTAATTTGGTGGTGTTTAATAATAAAAGTATCATTCAATGTTTTCAAAACATAGAAATGAGAGAAGAACTTACAATTTTAGGGGTAATGTTCATTTTGTTCCTTAAAAGTGTAAAACTTAAGTCACATTGATTTCTGAAATTCAAAATGTGACTTTTTTTACCCCTGAAATTGTGATTCATATTCGAGTCAATCCTTTAATTCGTTATCATTTATGTTTTCTTTGATTTGTTGTATTAAATGGGGCTATTACAAGAATTGATACTTCAAATGAGATTGCAGTATCATTTAAAGTTGAAAATGTGATTGTGGCAAAACTTAGGACTACAATTATCACAACCTCATTTACAGTCTCAAATATTATCACGATTCATTTACAATCTCAATTATTGCCACAATCTTATTTAGTATCACAAATCAACGAAAATGTAGCAACATAGAAATGATAATAAATCAAATGATCAATTTAACTTACAACTTATAATTTTAAGGATTAAAAAGCCAAATTTTAAATTTCAAAAACCAAAATAACCATTAGCCCAATTATAAATTGATCTCATTTTGGATTAATATTTTTTATGTGTAAATTATAATGATTTAAAACTTATGCTTATGTAATCTTACTTTCGTGGCCTAAATTTTTTGGATTTGTCACTATTTACCACACTTACATGATCAATAACATTTTATAGAATATAACTTTTGTTAATCCATCTGTTGAATTGTAATTACGTATCTTGTTGATTGTTTGTGCCAAATTTTAAAAAATTTGGATATCAATAAAAATTTCATCAAATTGTTCATAATTGTTTACATATAAGGATAAGAATTAAATTTTGTGTTGGTTTTGGTTATACAAGAATATACTGAATTATTTTAGAATAATCTAAAATTTGATAAACACAATCTAATACGTACAAACTTTTAATCTAAGGATTAATTTTGTAAAATATTTAATTTAAACAAAATGTATTCAATGATATAAGAATTACGTTCAACTTATAACACCGGTAAGTTGATCTTTTCCCTTATTTGTATGGTATATAGTATCATACCTCAACTTAGAAGGTGACCGGCACGCAAGGGACTAGTTCCCTTACGGAAGCCTCTGAAACGCTTTTAGTAAAAACATGTACTTTAATTTTAATAAAAACACATAAAACTTTCATTTTTTGAATAAACAAAAACTTTTTTACATTGAACATAAATATACATGATAAGATATGCGACTAATCCAAGGATCCTGCCTGTATACAATTGGAGCACTCTAGACATGACTTGATTACGAAATAAAAATAAACTAACAATTCCTATGGGTAGCTTCACCTCCACATGAATTGCTAACTCTTGGATCTGCCGTCGCTACACTGAGTCTGCTATGCTGCTTCATAACCTATAATTTGAGGGGGTGGTTGAGGAGTGAGAACTTTGGGGAGAGTATCAGCGAGAGGAGGAGGAGACCCCCTTCTATAGCTGCAAACGATGTTGGACTAATTCTACGACGTGCTGCAGCACTTAGCCGCGGGGCTACAGGGCATTGGCTTCCTAACTTGCATCTTGCGTGAGATAGGCCACATGTCTTGCGCAAGACGTCCCCTGACTAGCGTTTCATGTGAGATGTGCCCTTTTTTTCCCTCTCTTTCTAAGGGTCGTTACGTATGATTCGTCTGAAAACCTAACACTTCATTTACTCATTCATTTCACTTTAATCTTTTTCATTCACTTTTGATATTCGTATCTATCTTTAACTCTCCACAACGACTAATTAAATTTATAATAGGTGACGAAGCCATAACGGCTAATCAAAATCATGACAATTAATAGTTTTTACTACTTATCGATGACCTTCAACGCCCTCCTAATCTCCTTCTCTTTCTACATTTCTTTATGTAAAAAAAACTATTCATCAAGAAAAGGAGAAACACATTAATATTAACTTGAGGGTATGTGTCGATTGGTGGTTTATGGTGGAGTGAAATGGAGTCCAATAAAATTGAACGAGCTTCCATTGCTTGGATTGGTGGTTTAATAGGAGAGTGGAGTGGTTTGTGAGGGAGTCATTCCACCCAAAACCTCATATTTTGTTCCATCTAGTTTGGGGGTTTTGAGATGAAATCATATTTATTTTGAATTTTAAAACATAATTAAAGTAAATTTTTACCTATTTATCCCATCTAATATTTAAAGGTTTACTTTCTTTCACTTGTTATAAGGGTATTATGAAAATAAAATTTTATAATTATTTCACTTTATTGCTAACATATCCAAACAATCGAATAAAGTAATAACTCTAATTTTTTTTGAACTCCACTCCACTTATTTAATTCTCTTCCATTCCACTTTTTTATTTACCATCAATTTAAACATAGCCTAAAACATTACTTGTTATTTTCTTACAACAAAATTATAAGATTACAGATTCACATGTATCGTCCGAGCATTGTATATATCCTTTCCCCTTCATTCATAAATATAAATTATTGAAGGCGAAGATTGATTGAGTTTTGTGGTGAAAAGACTTTGGATAGAAAAGAAAAAGGGATAAAGGGCATAGAAAGAGTGAGGGGGGTGTGTGTATTGTATGTGCCTTGAACGTTACCAACTCGTTTGTTTTCTTTGAGGCGGTAGTTGGTAGCCGTCCACATGTGCGCTGTTGCGGCGGTGGGTCCCACCTCTCAACCACCGTCAATCACCGCTGGGTCCCCCCACACCGTCTCTTCTCGCATAGACATTTTCCTACCAACGTAATTTTACCGCTTTATTGTTAAGTATATTTACAATAAAGTGAGTGACATCTTTTATCAAATATATATTGTAATTATCTCGTGATTAAAATTATATTAATGGTAAATATAATATTAATGAAGTAGAAACTTACACCCAATCAGTGATAAGAAAAAAAATAAGTGATGATAACATGTCAACTTAATATTTATAACAAAAATTCACACATTGAAAATGTAATTAAATAATATAAGGTTGATTTAGTAGTTAGATAGTTAGTCTTTTTTTTAAAGGATCTTGAGTTTAAGATTCAGACAAGAGATTAAAAGAAAAAATGAAAATTTATGTTAAGAGAGACAATTACAATATCTTGATTCGCTAGTTGGGTTAGTCAATTTCATTAATATTAAAATTTAAATATTATTGTAAAAAAATGTGATTATATATTTTGATTTGGGTCAAAATTTTAAAGTGCAAATAGTTGAAACGATATTAATATACCACCCTCTCTTTCTTATCTGCATGCCCTTCGGATAGTTTAATTTCAACACACTCTCTAATCAATCTAATCTAGGTTTAAACAAAAGTCTTAAAGTTAATTGATTGATTTAAACGATAATTGTGTTCTATCTACTCTTTTTGGTACATAGTATTTGATGGAACACACGTAGAAAAGTTTACGGATTCGGTGATGTAATCAGTCACAAAAATGATTAATTAAAGGGATATTTGAAATTATCTTTGTTTTGGCCACACTCTCATATATTATAATTAAATAATTAATTAATGATTAATGACGATGAAGTCTTACAAACATGTCTAGAAGTGGTTTAAAAGTTCCCTTTGTTTTGTCTAGTTTTGCTTCTATTTTAGGACCTGTGTTAGAACTAATTGGGTCATAAGAGGATTAAATAACTAGATAATCCAAGCTCAAGAGTTAAATATGAATTATACATCAATTACCATCGTTTACTATAATATATANAATTGCTAAACGACAGTAATTAAGTGGTTGTCCTATTCAATATTTATCTTTGACAATAATCTAGTGACCCTTGGTCCAATTCATGACTAATTTGATCTTTGAATCTATAGTTGATTGCATGATTACAGTAACACAAAGCCAAATTACTTTCTTTAAAATGACCATAATCAAGTTAATTTGTGGCCACGATCATAAATTTTAAAGATAATATATCTAAGTTTTTTATTTTATTTTTATTAACACCGATCATTCTATTAAGATTAGGGGATGAGTCTTTTAGTGTTTACAAAAATACATAGTGTTACAGTGTATGATTGAAAATGTGAACTAATTAAGAGCCTTTTTTTTCCCCTAAAAAGTAATTTTTAAATAATCAAAGATACTTGGATAAAGATGGAAAAATAATCAAAGTTGTTTTTTAAGGAAAAAGTTGTTTTGTGAAAATAAGCTTAAGCTAAAAGTTTGGACATTATGCAATAAAAGTTCTTTGCTTTTATGATTAAAATATTTTTTTCTATACTTTTACCAAATTGACCATAATTATCAAATACTATTTAACATAAATAATTATTTTATATCTTTTTTTGTAATTTTATCATATAAAAGCAATTTTTTCCATGCAATTTAAACAAAACAGATTAACATAAAATCACTTTTTAGTTAAAATATTCAAACATAAATTAATTTTCACAAAATTTATTATAAAAAAATATTATTAAAATAATTTTAATTTTACGACTTTTTCAAATACACTCTTAGCAATTTACTCACAAAAATGTTTCTCATATTGAAAATAACAATTAATAAATTGATTTTTATTTTTGTTTTGGCCAAATTGATGGAGTCCAATTAATTGACTAATGAGGAAGACTAACCGAGCAGAGTGCCATGTATTAAGAGTGTTAAGATATTAAAACCTACTCAATTTATTCATCGGGAGATGTTCTTATAGAAATTTCTAGTCATCATTATTAATATTATAAAGATTAAGAGGCTACTTGCAAAATGATTTAATAAAATTATAAATATTAATTAGTTATATAACTTTTGATATTTGATAAAGTGGACCTTGACCTCTACTAAAGACCGATCGGCAATGCAAAAGTTAGTCCAATCCAAAATTAAAAGGAAATTGAGGAATTAATATACATACTAGCACATGATTTTCATGATATGAAACCAAAAAGCATGCATGGGACACTGCCATAACCGAGGGCTAGAAGACCTAGACCTAAAAATCCTATAAGCCTATATAGTTTGCATTTGGATATATGGTTCTGATTCTGGCACTTGGATGGTACCGATTTCTCCAACCATATCTGGGGGCAGTTGGGCAAATCGGATACTATCCTCATTAATTACTTCTACTACCAGGTTTATTTTTATTTTTTATTTTTTTTAATCTCAGCTCCTTTTTCTTCTTTCTTTTGTGCAATGGGAAACACATTATTATTCTTAAGGTTTTGGATGCAATGAACAAGTTGCTAGTTGCCAAGGCCTAGCCACTTGTCAGAGACTTGAAAGGAACATCCCAACCCTTCCCTCCCTTTCCTGCCGGTTGATATAAATGCAAGAAATGCTCTCGTTTTATATGAATTTTAATTAGAACTTTGTTCTTTTCATTCATATAAAAAGATTAATATGTAAACCTTCAAATGTTGTCTCTATCAAAACTAGAAAAGAATCAGACAAATTGGTTCATCAAGACCAAAAAAAAAAATGGTGCCTTGAGGTTGCCCGGAGAGTCAAGTAGCATTTAGTTTCTACTCCGATGTAAAATAATAATAATAATAATAATAATAAATTAATAATAATAATAATAGTGAGATAATATAGACTTTTCTTTTGTGTCCTTACTTTTTAATATATAAAAATTAATTTAAAAATTGTCTTTGAGATATATTTGATGTGTTCGTTTTTTTAAAGAGACATGCAATAATTAGATTAATAATTATCCTAAAAAATGAACCATTATAAGATTTTATTTTTTGTTTCTATCAACTTCTCTAAACATATTTTTGTTCTCAATACCTATGTTTCTTATGTCTTAAGATATAAATCAAAAACTACCTTAAAATCGTCATATAACATGTTAGTCTAAACACATCAAGTTAATTCCTAATAGAGAGAAGAGCATTGCCAAATATCTCAACACTTAGTTAAACGAAAATGCAAGACAATCAAATCATATAATAGTTATTTTAAGTTTAAATAAATAAAACATAAAAAGTTCAACAAAAAAAAAATCAAAGTTAAACGGACGGTTTAAAGTTGTCGAGGGAGCTAAAAAAAATTCATTTTCGTAAAGATAAATATAGACTCGTTTGATTTATCAATGATTTAAACTATCCCTAATAAATAGAAAATTAGAAGAAAAATATTTTATGCTATATAAGTTTAAGTGTATATAGACATCAAATTTTTTATATTAATTTGACATATATATAAAAAAAAATATTTTTTTTCTCTTCTTTGTGGTTGCGATGTATAATCAATTTAATTACAAACGTGGAAAAGGGCATGACTTCCCCTCATCCATATGATTTTTATAGTTTTATTGCTTTGTTGCAGAGTCGTAGTTGGGAAAATAAATTCTGGTGAATTTCCTTCCTTTTTTTTTTTCTGTGTTTTTTATTACTATTCAATTATAATGCCCCTTTATCATTAATTACTGTAGGTCATTCATAACTCGTTAGGTCTTGCTCTCTTTAATTGGGTTGGGCCATAGCAAGAACTAAAGTGTACCAAACCGTGACAATGACATCAATAAGCATTATGAGCACTGTGCGCAAGATAGCAAATATGTAGCTGGTAGGAAAAAGTTCACGTAGTTTGGTGAGATGTCTGTGATTAAAATAATAATATATAGAGCAATTGAGATAAGCACCATAAAGGGGGGGAAAAGCTAAGGGAAAAATAGGGCTACATAGGTAAGACTTTCAAATTCGTTTTTAATTTATAAAAATAATTATATTAATTTTTAAAATCAAATAATTAATTTAACTAATTTTTAATAATTTTAAAATTAATATAATATTTTTTATAATTTAAAATCAAAATAGAAACGGTTTTAAAGATTTACTTTAACCAAAATAATGAATGAAAAAGAGGGTATGGCATGGAGAAGGGGGAAAGGATATGAGTGTGCGTGTGTGGATGATAAGTATGGATGGCCATGTTGTTAGGTTGATGATGATTGGTGTGAGTGAGATCCCAACCATGTAGTCCTTGTGCAGTGTCAACTATATCTATCCCTTTCAAAGGAACCTAATCTCAGCCCATAACATCCCCCTCCCCCATATTTTTTAATTTTTTTTTATTTCATTTAATAGTTAGTACCAATTTGATTTAGATTTAATAGTGAGATCAACCAATTTGATTTACCGTTGAATTCCGTATACACTTTCAATCAAATCATTTAGCATGCATTACTTTTCAAAAAATACGCAAGATAGTCAATTATTTAATTATGTGGCAAATATTGATTAAATGATTGTGTAAAAAAAATTTATATTTGTAATATATAATAACTAAAATATTTATTTTAAATTGACTTCTGTTAACATCATTATTCAATTGTCTCTGTTTATCTACTAAATTTTTTGAGAAAAAATGTTTTTTATATATGTTTGATTTTGCTTTCGCAAATTTGATTCTACATGAAATTAATTTTATTGGGATTAATTTTTGTTAAAGTAGTTTTGATATAAAATAATTTATGTTTAGTAATTCTTCTAAAACTGATTTTAACGTAAAATCAATAAGTTTTTACCTTTTCCGAAATAAATTCTAGATGTTGAAATTATTTTTAAGAATTACTCTCGACTAGAAATCAAACGACGGGGAGAAATTACAAGTGCGTTTGGTTTAATTTTTGTAAAAATATTTTTTAATGAAATTTATTTTATAAAATTAATTTAAAAGTAAAGTAATTTATTTTTGGTATTTTTATTCAAAAAGTGATCCTGATCAAATTAAAATTAATTTTAACATAAATGTACCAATTGACTCTAAAAAGTGAAATTTTTTCACTTAAGACGTAGTTAATTTTGAATTCCTGAATTAGTTTTTGTAATTTGTTCAACTGAAAAAGCTTGGCTTTGAAATTGTTTGTGATTACCTGTACCAGCGTGAAATCAAACGTGCTAAATGGTCTAGAGATTGTTTTTTGGTAAGCTATATTTTTTAGTCGGAAAAAAATGATCTATAGTTTGATTCTTATCCATTCCTTCCTGCAAATTTTAGCACAACACATAAATCATCTTGTGCATTATTCATACTTCAAGTTCAATGGCTCCATGAGTGAGAGAAAGTGTTAAATGTAAAATATATAATAGAATTCAGACTTGTGAGATGTATAAGGTTAAATGTAATATATTTTATATATTGAGAGTATAAAAGAGTTTTACATTACTGAATCAATTCTTTTTAAATCTTATACAATTTGATAAGATTTCAAAACTAAACAACCATTTCTTATGTTTTAGGAATGAAATTATTTTCTACATTTTGATATAATCAAAAATAATATTTGATAATCTTTAATTTTAAAATAAATCAATTATAATATTTTACTATTCTAACTATAACTTAATTGTTAAATACAATGTCCAATCACCCCTGTCAAATTCTATAGATACTCACCCCTATCAATCACCTTAATTTGAAATAAAAAATATTCAATCTCTCCGAAATTATTTATTATTAAAAAAGGTGACACCCCCATATTTCCAAGTAAACTAAAAAAAAAAAAAATACTCTTTCATCCGAAGCCCCACATCTTCTTCTATATTGTTCGGCTTCTTTGCATTAGAAGAAAAGACTCTTCACACACATTCTTCAGCTTATGTTGGAATTGAAAAAATAAAAAAAAAAACTAAATTAAATCTCTCAACCCCAAATTCTCTCCCGCTCTATCGCTAATCTCACTCCTTCCTAGATGATCTGTTGCTCTCTCGCTACTTCGATGTAGTTGTTTGAATCGCCACAGATTTATAGTTTAGGGTTTAGGGTATTACTATCAGTACATTCTAACGATAATACCCTAGGGTCTAGGAACAATACCCCTATGGTCAAGGTGATTTCATATCAAAATTATGGTGCCTATTTTTTTTTTTGTTACTGTCAGATTTGCTTAAAAAATTCGACGATAATCCATTAAATAAATTGATGCTTTTCAATTAATGGATTAATGTCAGACAATTTAAATTTACCGTCGGATATATCCGATAATAATGTTCTGATAATTAACTTAGTCGAATTTCACTTATCCACCACCACCATTTCCAACTCTTCTCCTCTCCTATCATTTCCTCATTTCTCCACCACCACCACCTCCCACAACTCTTATACCATTTCAGAAGCCCCTCACACTTATACCACCATCATCACCACATCTCTTCCACACCACCACCACCTCCTACTTCCACCACCTCCACCACCACGACCACAAGCACCACCACTACTTACTATGTCAATACATAATTATTATTCTATTTTTAATTCATTCAATCTCATAAAAAATGTTAATTTCTAATTCATTTTTTTTGTTGTGATATTTTTATTTAGGAAATTGAATGATCCATACATTTTGCGAATTAAAGGAGTCACTCAACTTTGTAACGACAATTAGGTATGTATATATGAACTTACATAGGATAGAGGCCTATTTTCTTAGGATAGATTTGTAGGGTTGGAGTTGTATGGCAGAACTGGGGGAAGGAATGCTTAGCGTTTCTTTCCAACCTTGTTTGAATTGTTGTACTGACAACAATGATTACATGTTGTTTGCAGAGAATGGAGGGAATCTGCCTTAGAACGGTTTATGAATAATTGTGTGCAATTAGTGGATTATGAATGATTACAAATTAAGAATGTATCTTGCAATAAGGAAATTAAACTAAGATCATTAAATTCACATCGGTTAATGTAATATGCGTGTACGAGTTGTGCAAACATGATTCCGTCAAACAGATTTTGAATGCACGATAAATACTACGACAATCGAGGAGTGATAAATTCAGAATTTTTTGAAGGTGTGGACTACTTTTGTTGAATAGTTAAATCGATTGATCAGTTTGTGGCAGAGCAAAGAGTTAGGTTTCTGTGTTTTTCTCGCAAGCAATGTAAGATATAGGATGTTGAATGAGTTAGAATGCATCTTTACAGGAATGAGTTTGAGCCGCATTATTGGATATGGGTAGACCACGGAGAAGTGGATATCAATGGTGTGAATGAGTTTAGTAGGTGTCAGTATGAAGTAGGGAGTTCAAGTCAGGCTTGTGTTGATGAATTAGAAATAGTTAATGATGATAAATATTCAAAAATGGTTAACAATGCTTTTGGTCCTTAGAGATGACTTTGACATGCGCAATAACAATTTACTAGATGAGGAACCCAATTCAGATGCCAAAAATTTCTATAGTTTGTTAGAGGAAGCAAATACTCCAGTGTGGGAAGGATTTGTTCATTCAAAATTATTTGTGGCAGCTAGGATGTTGAATATGAATTTAGACGCGAATCAACGTGAGAGATCGTTCAATCAGTGGCATGACTTCATTAAAGAGCTGACACCACCGAGGAATAAAATTCCAACGAACTTTTATCAAGCTAAGAAAGTATTTTCTAAACTTGGTTTAAGGTCCATCAAGATTGACTATTGTCGATCGGGCTGTATGTTGTATTATAGTGATGATGTAACCTTGACTCAATGCAAATTTTGTGGTGCCGATAGGTTTAAGCCAAGGAAAGTAAGTCCTTGGAGATATAATGATGTTCCTTTTAAACGAATGCATTACTTGCCTTTAATTTCAAGACTTAAAAGGTTATTTGCATCAATGAGTTCGGCACCACAAATGAGATGGTATATTGAGAATAGAAGAAACGATGGTTGCATGACTCACCATTCTCATGGTGAAGCGTGGAAACACGTTGACCGAGTTTACCTCGACTTCGCGGCAAAACCTCAAAATGTGAGATTAGGGCTTTGTTCTAATAGGTTTACTCTTAACAATCAGTTTAGCAAACCTTACTCATGTTGGCCAGTAATTGTTACACCGTGCAATCTACTACCTGAAATGTGCATGAAAGACCCTTATCTGTTTAATAATTATATAATTATATATTTATTTTATATATAATTTATAGAATTAAATAATTATAATATTAAATATTTATTTAATAAATAATTTATTGAATTAAATAATAATTTAATAATTTTTTTAAAATCAATTATCTTTACTATCGGATATTAGCCACGATAATATACCGACGTTAATAGTTTCAAAATATTAATAAAATATTCATAATTATCGTCAATTTTTTGACGATATATTTGTACAAATACTATTATTATATTGTTATTACCGTTAGCTATATTCGATGGTAAATTTAATAAAATATTATTATATTACCGTCGGTTATGACCGACAATAAATCGTCAAAAATGTATGTATAAATATCATTAAATTTCTGTTAGTTAATTTCGATGGTAAATAGAATAAAATATTAATATTATTACTGTCAATAGTAACTGGTTCAGTATGAACCGTTCTTGGACCGCCATTTGCGTCGGTTTACTCAGACGGTAATTACCGTCAATTGATATAGCTGACGGTAATAAGTTACCATCGAGACTTATACCGTCGGTTGTCTTTCTGATGGTAGAACCGACGGAAAGCCAATTCTGACGGTAAAGCTGACAGTAGCTACAGTTTTTCTTGTAGAGTCTTTAATGAGAAAAATAAAGGTGTACAACCATTATCTTTTTGTAAATTCAATTAAAATTTTCATTTGTATGATATTTTGGGTTTTATATTTGATAATTTTCATATATAAATTATCCTTAATAGACAGCATAAAGATGGATATTAACCCCAAAAATCGTGTTTCATGAGAAGGACAGCACATCCTCCAAAAGTATTTTCTTAGTTGTTGTGAAGACTGATGATTTAGCGGAGCGTGCACTTGGCTGCAAATCAATTTTGAAATACAAATTATTGTAACACAATAGCGATCAACTTAACAAACCGCTTCAAAAGTGTTGTCAATTACATATATCTGGAGGCCTTCATCTTTTTATTGTGTATGCAACTTCAAAGTTTGGACAACAACCTAATTTAGTTTTAGAGATGAGATAATATTGTTGTGTCATTGCCTGCAAAGAGGAATTGATCATATCTGTAAAATATCTAGAAAAGAAGGATGCTTGATTGTGTCTTCCTTCTTTTTCACTGAATACAATCCTCTTTCTATTTTGAAATTGTTGTGCCATCTTACACATTTTAGTCTTTTCATTGCTAACTTACTTTGTTACATGCTACAAAATATTACTATCACTGGACAATAAAGTAGTGGACCAAAATCCACTTTACTCTCAAATAAAATATTGACTCATTTTCTCATCCTTTACATCTTATGGTTAAGGCTCTTAAAAACTCCCTCAATTTTGGATGACAAATATGCAATGACTGTCAAAGATTAATTAATGTTTACATATGCGTGATGCTTTGAGAAGATGTGAATAGCTCACGTATCTCATCCCCTCATCAATAATTTTATGCTTGTTTTATATTGGGTCTGCACCCTTTGGAGTTTTTCAAAGTCAATTGCAATTGCCTAGCTATAACAAAAGATGGTGAATCCAAAGTTAAATTTTGCACAAATATCTTTTTATAGTGTATATATGAATCACGACGTTAATGTTTAAATAACAACTTACTTTGGTTTGAGAGATGATATCATATTCTTGTGCCATTACTAGTGTTAAAGAAATTGATGAGATTAGAAAAACTGATTATGGAATGGAAAAAATAAATATGAGAGCAATTTAATTAGTAGGTAAAATGATTTAAAGACTAAAATGCACCGAAAGATTTGAGAAAATAAGATTCCAAACACACAAACCTATGAATCATGAAAGATTTAGTCTACTTTTACACTATTATTGCATAAATTATTAGATGAATGTTAAACTTACTTTGACTGTATGCAGGACAAAGAAAGAAATAGTGTTCAAGTGAGTTGGGAAAGAGGATGATCTACACAAATTATGCAACACTATGTTTCTATTTATAATTGGCCATTACCTTTCAAATTTTGAATCCAAGCCAAAAAAAAACAAAAAATCATTGCAATGCAAAAATGAAGATGATCATCGATTTAGACCACAGGCAATGCAAAGCTGCTCTGTGGTCATTAAGTCTAGTGCCATATTTAATGACTATGATAAATTTTGTACAAAAAATTTATTTGAGGGAGTTGTATACATTTTTGGTAAATAAATTTAAATGCAGTTTAGTGAAAAATTTGAGATAGATCTCTTCATGATTTGTTCATAAGCCACAACAGGTTTTACACTTTAATTCAAGGTAGATCTCTTCATGACCAAGTGGTAAGCGGCTTAGGATCGCTTAAGCAAGATCCCGAGTTCGAGACCTTGTGTACGCAGTTATCCCCGCTAGGAGACTCACCCGCCATAGCCAGGTGCGCGACCCAGATCGACCCGAATTAGTCAAGGCTAAGTTTTGGATACCGGGCAGACAACCTAAAAAAAAGTGTCAGTTGTTTTAGTTAACGTATTTATTTTTCTGTCATAGTTGTAAGAATGGGAAGTGTGTACTTGCATAATTTATTCATTATATATGGGCGGAAATTTTTGCATAATATATATATACACACACACATATTCAATTATTTTTACCTAGTATTTCAAGTTTTTGAGATATGATTTTTGACAACTTGCATTTTACAGTTTTCTTTTTATCATTAACCAATAGTAAAAATTTGAGAACTAAGAGATTATAATTTCTTAATCTTAGTGACCAAATTAACTCATAATTTCATGGACATAAACATTGATTATTATTGTATCCTCTAGTATATATGTATCTTTCTAACCTAATTAAAGTTCATTTTATCTCTATTTTTGTTCACACAAACTTCCTTGCCCTTACCTCCCCAACATATCTTGGCAACATTATCTTTTAATCATAATCACATAAACCTATTTTTATAGCGTGGATCTTTGGCTCAGATGAGATTAATCAAGTGGTCCAATATTGATTGATGACCCTAGCTTCGTTCTTATATAACACATGTATGGAAAAGTCCTTTTTGGAAAAGCGCAGTCAAAATGGACTATTTCTTCGCACACCAAAGTTGGTCACCACTTGGACACTTTGGTAGTTTGTAGAATTCAAATTAAGAGCTACTATTAAGCTACTAGTTTATTTGTTTTTTTTCTTCTTGGATGTCGTTTTAATTGCTTTAGATGTTTGCATAATAATTAGAAAGTATGACAAATAAAATGTAAATTATTGAGTAATCAAAGATAAGAATGTCAACTATTGAACGAAAAATCTTGTTAATCTTATGAGACTCCAAATGTTCAAATAAGATTACCCCAAAAAATTTCAACTAAAAAGCTTGAAAGTTAAAGGATCATATCCTTATAATTTTGTATGTGAGATAAGTGATGTAGGAATTAATTTAAAATTGAAAAAGTAAGATAAATTGATTTACTGATATTCAAAGATACGCGACATAATTGATTATTTGAAAAAACAAGTTATATATAACAAAAAAATTAAATTGAACTTGACTTTTTCCCCCAAAATTAAACATGCGAAAAGAAGTGAACATATGAAAAATCGGGTTGAATTATTAATGACATACTTGTAAAGAGAGAATAATTTGAATTTAGACCTTTAGAGATTAATTTTGATTTTTTTTTGTCTTTACGGTATTTTTCTTTTCCTCCTCATTGCTATTTGAACTTTATTAGTAATGAGATTGACTAATTCAATTCAAAATATTGCAGTTGTTTCTTCTAAAATAAGTTTTATCCTCCCCAAATTTCGAACTTGATACTCTTTAGGAATGATACGTACTTACTTACCCTTTTAATGTATCTCTCCTACTCTTAAGTTTGTTTTCCAATCAAATGCTTTTCTTTCAATAACGGTCTTTTTCATGTTTAAACACTTCCCATCACTTTTAGAATGTGACTCGTTTATCACGGTCTAATGTTTGTTGATAATTTTGATATATTGTAAATGTAAAATATTTTACGAGATTAATTTATATTTATTGATAATATAAAAAAAATTATCATTAAAATAATAGCACACAATTAAATGATAATATAAAATTATTTATGCTGATAATAAATATAAATTATCAAGTATTTGTTTCAATCTATTTGGATCAAATGATAATATATTCGGATGAGTATATCACAAGTATCTAATAAAAAATATAATGTAACAACTTTTTCAAGACACGCATCCATAAGAATATTTAAATAGCCATAACGGTTCAATAAAATATTATATATTTCTTGACTAAATGATGTAAGAATTCTAGTTGGCAAGAGAGCTTAATAAGTATTTTAAGATCGTTTAATAGTTAATTTAACAAATTAATTGTGATGTTATTTGCGATTTTGGTACTTAATGGTTAAGTTTGGTCCACCAAAATTTGGCAAATTTTGCGTTTGAATACCTTAATTAAACTCTTCATCTGTTTGAGCTATGTTAATTAATCATGTTACATGAGCTGAAAAAACTCTTCAATATTTCTCCTTTTGTTTCGAATTATATATCTCAATTTTCTATATGCTTCTACGCATTTCTGCTAGTGCTTCAGACAAGTATATATTGCTTCTACATATAGTGCTTCAGACAAGTATATATTTATGTAAGATTATTTTTTTAATGGTTGATGTAACTAATAGTAGTACTAACTCTAATAAAAGGGAATTAAGATGATGACAATTAATTCTATGAAAGATGGTAGAGTTAGTGGGAGTATTTTGCTAAAATCAACCATCACCTCTCCCTTATAAATTAAATGGCAGTTACTTGAAGAAAAATAAGGATTCACAAAGGATTCAGAAATTATTAGAGTTTGAGGTCTGCCTTAGGAAAACGCTATTCTCACCATTAAAAGGACTTGAGAGGATTAAAAGGAAGAGAGTGGAAAAGAATCAATCGATTCAATCACGATATGGATTCAGAAATGTTGTTCTTATCCTTAATCTCGTTTTATAGTATGATAATCATAAATTTCAAGATTCAAATTCAATGGTTGTTTCCTGGCATGGATATTCCATAAAACTTATCCCAAACATTCATTGAGAAAGTTCCAAACGTTTCATAATCCCGAACAATCTTCCAAATTAGTATTGGCCAGAGTTAGGAGTTTGGTGAATGGTTTTTTATTTAATAATGCATGGTATTGGCATCACATGGTGTTGGGGCCTCTTTATTATCCTACAAATTAAACTAAAATTTCCAAGACGTACCAACTATATAATATATTTGGTCCTCAATTTGATAAGGACATTTTTAAAAGGGTGAGTTACAATTATTGGACTTGTTTCAATTTCTCAGTTTCTCCACTGCCACGTAGCCCTTAAAAATTGAAATTGTCACATATTCACGTAGGTGCAATCAGAGACACTATTTTGGAGGTTAAGGCTTTTTACAAAAAACAGTCTTAGCTTGATTCCCAGAGGCTTGCAACACATTCATTCAGATAGCTTCAGAAACAAGCTAAATAATGAATGTGTTATATAAATTGTAAAGTTATATGGTATTAAGTGATATATTAAATTTAACAACCGGCACAGTTGAGCTTGACAAATTTAATATATATAGTAAGTGTGTTAGGGGTTCTACCAACTAGCACAATCAATCAAGTTGATATCATTACCAATTGCCATCACTGCTTGGATGTGGATGTGGATGTGACTTTGGGTTTGTGGATCATTTGGGGCAAGACATTAACTCCTCTACAGACCAACCAACAACTTTCCCATTTGACTCCACACAATTTCACTACTCATCATCTACTTCCTCCATTTTAAAATACTCCTTATCTTTTCAAAAAGATAATTAAAAGTATTAATTTTTTAAAAAATAGTAATTACAAAGGATTAAATTATATTGTAATTAATTTAAAGAAAAAATGATAGAAAAACATGAAAAAAAATGACAAAGAAAAAAAAACTAATGAAAACACTAATAAAATAATTAATACAAAATAGTCAAATTCTATATTCAAATTTGAAAATGACAAATAATTTAAAATGGATACTTTTTTTAGTCTGAAAATGACTATCTTTTAAAAAAAAAATTCTCTGGTCGGAAAAATTATTATTATTATTATTATTATCATTAAAAAAATTATTTTAAAACAGAGTATATTCTTCCCTCATTGGTCCATAAAGCAATGTGTAATATGGTTGAAAACTTGAAATCAAGGTCGGCCTATTATTATTTTCATGTAGCCAGTTCCTAGTTGAGGACACCAGAAAGAGGGAGCGAGCGAGCCCACAAATAATGTCATTATTTATTATCAACTTTGTGGCCTTTAGGCCCAAAAGAGATAAGTTATGGACTCCGGGTTTGTCAGTTTTTCAGAGATTAGATTGGTCTCAAGAATAAGCTGGATTCCTTTCAAATGACTAGGCCCAAGAATTGGTCTTTACTTAAGGCAAAGCATAAAATATCGACCCAAAAATTGGTAATAGATGTATAAATGGCTGTGATTCATGTCATGAGTCTATAATCACAAAAACATATGTCCTGAGCAATGATCACAAAAAAAAAAACTCATGATGGTTCAGTTTTGAGACCAAATGAACAAAATACACGGCATCTTATGATGAAATAAATAGACAATATTTTTATGAAAATCTTATTTGCACAACATATTATTTATATTCCGAAGGAAATCTTTAGGACTAGCCAACGAATGGGTTTTATTGGCCCACTATTCCTTGATTTATGCCCCACCACAATTTTATCTAGACCATGATTTGATTAAATGAAATTTAACCGCCACAAATTATTTCAAACATTTTTTTGCCACACTTGGTTAAACCATATAGCATTTTTCTTTGAGTAGATAGGATCTGTCATGCTCACATTTTCTCTCTCTTATAGATTCTATGAATTTGTGAGAATGAGTCATTATGTGGTCATCCATTATACTATTTCTCATATCTCTATGATTTGTATATGGTTTTGACTTTTTATTGGAAAGTGATAGAATCAATTAATTATTTACTTTTGTGAGAGGACCCAACCCAGCCCATTGGTAGTCATGGAAGATGCATATGGGTCTTGGGTTTCTATGGAAATGTTTTGGACAAAAGACAAGTATGCTTGCTGAGCTTATTAGAGCTATGCCTATAATTACCATTTTGAATTGATTTAATTATCGTGTTGAGTCTCACGTCAGTTAGACATATGACTTATGACTTAGACAGTCTTCTATAAAATTTGACTTTTCTCCATTGAATAGTTAGCTTGAAGATTGAGTTCGACCTACTCAATTATGATAGTTTTTGCGAAGTATGGTGTCTAATACACAAAGGCAATGCTGTTGTGAATCTATATGTGAATGATTGTTCTTGTGCAATTTCTGGAAATTAAGGAATGCATCTTGGCGGCGTACCTATTTTTCTATCACGCTCTGCAATTTGTTCTGTTTTGGCTGCTGCATTTGATATACATGTACATTTACCAAGGTCAAGAAAACAAATCAATTTTTTTTTCCAAATTTTACATAAATTTCGTATGAGAAATCACAAGAGTATATTCCGCAATCGTTATTGTTCCGTAAAGGAGTAGTAGGGGCTTTTGGAGCTTAATAATGGAGTACTAAGTGGTGAGAATAGGACACACATGCTTTGATATCCACATACCCATTAATATATTTAGAGTTAATCAGGAGCATAATCAAGGGCTTGACTTGTTGGTCAACTAGGAAATGCCAATGACAAGACCTATATATTAGGTCATGGTGTTATTTTCATGAAACTAATTATAATTTTTATATATACCATTTATTCATCCGTGCTTATCAAATCTCCCCCACTCAACCAGTATCAAGCAGCATCTTTGGTACAATCACCATACATATAATTTCATTCCTTTTACTAATCAAACTAAAAGCATTCTCATCAAAGTGCAAATGAACAATATGAATAAGCATTTGAACTTTGATAATGATAATAGTAATATAGATTGGGTTCATGAGTGAACTTGGCTGGTCAATTCGAAGTAGTTAAAAAGAGGCAAATGTAACATCTAATGACTAAAGTTTGGAATATGGACTAAAAGTTTATACATGAGAATGAGAAGATATTAAGGTGACTAAAGTTGTATTAATAGTTTAATACACACTAATGCAAGCATATGGGGTGTATGTATACAATTGCTAATAAATCTTTGATTGGAGAATGGTTATTAGGCCCGATTCGTTGTGATAAGAGGGGGAACAAGATTGAAGGTCTCCACAAACCAGAATTGACATCTGAAATATGAATGGCTCTTTTTTTTTTTCTTTCTTTCAAGTGCTGACACAGGAGAAGCCTAACGCTTTCACACTCTCCACTTTCCTTGAGATTAATGTTAATTGAACATAAAATAATAATAATTAGATATCTTATAAACAATTACAGATTGAAAGAAAGACAAAAATGGTGTTGGGTATTGAAAGACAAAAACTTGGTAGATCCATCATTTAATTATCTCCATATGATGTCTAATTTTTATGTACAAACATGATTGCTTCAATTGATGTTAATGCATTATCTTTAATTTTGAAAGGAAAATAAAAGAAACAAAGGAACCAACCAATACAATACTTGTTACATGCTGGAGCACGCTATGATATTTATTCAGCTTTAAGGAGCTGTATTAATGATTATCTGATAACGCTTTGCTGAAATTAATTAGCTTTCCAAATTGTTAATTAGATAAATTTTCAAAGTAAACTTGAATATTATGGACTTACTAATTAATAGTAAAGCCATAGTGGTGGTAGTAGTAACCAAAGTGGACTAGGATGAACATAAAAAGAGATTTTCATATGGTAGTGAGAAATTTCTCTTATTCAAATTTATAAATATTAATAATTTAAGAAATAATAATGACACATATTTAATTATATGTTTAGCAATAATAAATCAGAATAAAAGAAATCTCTTCTTCTAAAAATATATAAGAATTTCTCTCTTATATATTTCCATTGCACTCGTACAAATAGAGTGGCAGTTTGTTAATCTCATGTGAGACATGTTCATAAGGTTCCAAAGTGGCATTGATTGCAAGCTGAGAAATTAGTCTTGCCCAATAACCTAGTAACATTAAATCCTATTACGAAATGATTATATTATCCTAGCTAGTCCTAGATATTAATGGAAACGTGTTACATGGATCGTGCGCATATGCTTGGCATAAGTTTCTGTTTACACAATACAGCTTTCTAAGCCTTTTCCTATAAAATCCAGTTCATTTTTCTTCATACAAAGTATCCCTCACATTTATTCACTTTCTTCTAAGTAAGTAGTTCCCACACACTCACACTTATCTCACAGCCATGTTGCCAAGAAGTAGAACACTTCCTAGCAGAATTCATCAAGGAGTTGTAAGAACAAATTAACCAACATTCTATTTATCATACTGTTTTTTTTCTCTTCTTCTTGTTTTACACAAGTTGGTTCATGTTCAATGGTTTATGACAGGTGGAAGAGAGGCATGATATCAGGAGCTACTTACAAGTAGATGTTCAGACCAAAACCCAAACTGAGCCAGAAGCGATGAACATTCAGTCCAACTATTCCAAGTGCTTCGATGACGATGGTCGCTTGAAGAGGACAGGTTTATGGTTTGGCCTTATATCAAAACTCTGGCATAACCGAATACCCCAGAGAAGTTTTGGATGAATGGTTCAACAAACTCTGAGAGTTGTCAGACTCTTGTTATTAAACAGATGAAGTTGTTATAGAAGAGATGAATGTAACAATAATTCAAACTTCATATAAAGATAAACTAGAGAATCTGATATAAGCTAAGCTATGAATACATTTTCAAATACAAGGGATTTTGAAGAAAGTAGTAGAATTTGTGCTATAGATTATAGAGTAGAATAATTTGCCTCCTTCACATAAAACAATTTGTAGCATTAATCCACTAAGATAGATGAACCAGTTATGTGGAGCTGATTAAGAATCTATTGTGGTTTTGTAGGGACATTTTGGACAGCAACTGCTCATATCATCACTGCTGTGATAGGCTCAGGAGTGCTTTCGCTGGCATGGGCGGTGGCTCAGCTCGGCTGGGTTGCCGGACCTATTGTCATGCTTGTCTTTGCATTGGTCAATCTTTACACTTCAAATCTACTAACACAGTGTTATAGGACCGGCGACTCTGCCTCTGGGCAGAGAAGTTACACCTACATGGATGCGGTGAAGTCCATCTTAGGTATAAGAAAAGACCAAGAACATGTAATATGTAACATAAGATACGTCACTGAGGTTGTCGCGATGAAATTGATGATGTCACATTTTTCTTTTTGGGTTTCAGGAGGTAAAAAGGTCAAGTTATGTGGCGCGATCCAATATGTGAATCTGTTTGGAATTGCAATTGGATACACCATTGCTGCTTCAGTCAGTATGATGTGAGTTATTCTTTCTTGCTGCACAATCAATTGACATGTTAGAAGCACTTGACTTTGTTAAACTATATTAATGATGTGTGTGAACTTTCTGTCTGTGTCTTAGGGCCATAAAAAGGTCTAACTGCTATCATAAGAGTCATGGAGAAGATCCATGCCACATGTCAAGTAATGGTTACATGATAACATTCGGTATAGCAGAAGTGATATTCTCCCAAATCCCAGACTTTGATCAAGTATGGTGGCTCTCCATAGTTGCAGCTATCATGTCCTTTGCTTATTCAGCAGTTGGCTTGAGTCTTGGCATTGCAAAAGTAGCAGGTACAAATAGATTTATACTTTATGTGCATACTATTTATGCAACAACAACTACTAAAACTTGTCCCACTGTGTAAGGTCAACTACACGTATCAGACGACGACGCCATACTATCTTGTCTTGGACCATACTTTATGTGCATACAATTTATATTCTGCATTAAATCATTTTTACTTACTTCTTTTTGCAACTTACAATTCTTGTTTTTTTCTTCTTGCAGAAAATCAAAGTTTCAAAGGAAGTCTGCTGGGAATTAGCATCGGCACAGTGACGCAAGCCGGAACGGTCACCGGCACGCAGAAAATATGGAGAAGTTTGCAAGCTCTAGGGGCAATGGCCTTTGCATACTCCTTCTCCATCATCCTCATAGAAATTCAGGTTATTCCAAAATGTCCCATCTTTCATAGCACATATAGTCTTTTCACACAATGCACAACATTACTTAAGAAAGCATTTTGGGCTGTTTTTTTTTTTGCAGGACACAATAAGGTCTCCACCTGCTGAGCACAAGACAATGAGAAAGGCCACTACCTTGAGCATCACAGCAACCACAGTGTTCTATTTGCTCTGTGGATGCATGGGTTATGCAGCCTTTGGAGACAATGCTCCTGGAAACCTCTTGACTGGTTTTGGCTTCTATAACCCTTACTGGCTTCTTGACATTGCCAACCTTGCCATTGTTGTCCACCTAGTTGGAGCATATCAGGTATTATATCATATATATTATCTCAGCGCTAACTTTTTTTTTCCAATCCGCGAGACTTGAATCTAATACCTTACTTAAGAGGTACAACCACTTAACAAACAAACAAAGCATTGATATTTATATTTGTTTTCATCCATTTTAGTCAATCAATTCTAAATATAATATGAAGCATGCTACATAAATGTAATGGTATATTTACTTAAGAAAGTGCACATATATATGCAGGTGTATTCCCAGCCACTATTTGCATTTGTGGAGAAATGGAGTGCAAAGAAGTGGCCAGAGAATGATTTCGTGACAGCAGAATATAAAATCCCCATTCCCTTCTACGGGGTGTACCAACTCAACTTCTTCCGGTTAGTGTGGAGAACCATCTTTGTGCTCATGACCACAATCATAGCCATGCTCTTGCCATTCTTCAACGATGTGGTTGGAATACTTGGAGCTTTTGGGTTCTGGCCCTTGACAGTTTACTTCCCAATCGACATGTACATCTCCCAGAAGAAGATTGGAAGATGGACTAGTCGCTGGATTGGCCTTCAGATACTCAGCTTCACTTCCCTTACCATTTCTTTATTGGCTGCCGTTGGCTCAGTGGCTGGGGTGGTTTTGGATCTCAAGACTTATAAACCATTCAAAACTAGTTATTAAGTGAAATATAAGCAACCACAATACACAAAATATGTGATCATTACCCTACCTGCTACTGCTAGAACAGCAGGATTTGAGAAAGAAAAAAATATGTCTATATGGGCAATTGTCAACTTTGAAGTGGCCAAGAATAATTTGTATTCTAAAATGCAGGAATTACTTTTTTTCCATTTTGTACCTCTGCTTATAGTAGTTCGCTCCCTTCTCCATTTTCTTTTTCTTTTGTTTTTGGTTACTACCTTCTGCTATTTTATTTCTTCGGTCATATTACTTTTGTTCCACCATTCAGCCTCATCCAAGTTTTGACATTTTTAGTATTATCATCGTGATAATTTCCAACCGTGATTATGCAGAGTTCAAATTTAAAGTATGCACTCGCCAATGCTGTGAGACAATTAGGACCATCTTAAGCTTTTCAAGAAAATAATGCAAATTCCTTTTCCAGAAAATCTATTATACACTACAAAAGCTAGTCACGTTGAAGATTAATTGAAAAGATGAATGAACCAGAAAAAATAAGACAACTATATATTTCCTATTAAGTCTCTTTCATCTGCTACATATATCAAAAATATTTTAAAGGATTAGAGAGTTGGTCATTCCCCTCGTTAATTCTTAGAGGAACTTGCTTTGGCTGCGGCTTTGGCTAGTGTTGTTGGCTTGATAACACTCTTGGGGTTGAGTGCCTTCCTAAGTTTGAAGACAGTCCAAGCTGTCCCAATTGCATGCCCTGCTGCATCAAGCCCTTCATTTGTCACCTTAGCTGCTTCCTCTCCATATCTAAACAAAAAATTGTAAAGAAAATGCAAGTGGGTCAAACACTACATCAAGAAAACTCAAAGATGATTCTATCATTGAGGCAATGGTGGCGATGAGAATTCTTGAGTAGAGAACTAAATTTTGTAGAGAATGCACTTACTTGTGTGAAACAAGACCAGTTGTCACAACAGATGAAGTAGACATTACATTCCTTCCAGCTACTTCTGCAGCATCACATACCTTATCTGCAATGGCACAACACAGGCATCCAAAATGAGGGAGGGAAATCAAGTCCTAACTTCTATGCATGTGCACAAGATGCAGAAAACTAAGCAAATAAATTCAAGGATATGTATAACTCACTGAATCCATCCATAGTAGCAAGAACAATCTCCCCCGGAAGGAGGCTAAAGAATTTCTTCCCCGCCTTAGAATTCACGACGGAGCTAGTGAAGAATCCAGACACCTTGACAACCCCTGAGAGGACACCCGTGGCCACTTTCTCCGACATCTTGGTCAACTTCTTAACCCTGAAAAAAAACAAGCTTCAACTGTCAAAACCCTAAACCGAACCATCTCTCTGCTAATCAAATAATTTTATCTCTCTATATCCACCCAATAGTTTAGACAGATTTTATATCTCAGCAAACATTATATAAATTTCAAAATGATCCGAGGGACAAAAAATGGCCTAAAATACTAAAGGCAGTTTGGATAACAATAATATATCATTTTAAAACTTTTCATAAGTCATAAATCATATTTTTAAGTTTGGTCTTGTTCAATTCATAAGTTATTATTCAAAAAATTCTTTTGTGATAAGCTGTTTTTTTAACTTTTATGTACCAACGGGCTTAAACATTGAAATCAGATCAGGGTGGAAGTTCCAAATTCCAATACCTTTGCATCCTCTCCATGGCTTGAGGACTAATTTGGGATTGTGAACCAGGCTGCATCCTCTTCTTCAAGAACTGGTTCCCCCACTTGAGCCTCTCCACGGTGACATCCCCGCACCACAGGATCCCCCTAACGACCTGACCGGACCCGGCCGCAATCCACCTTGCAAACCGGCCGCTGTAATCCTCCACGTTGGGGGCCAGGGTGGTCCAGTAAGCGGCAGAGCTCTCCTCCACCAACTCCCTCTTCTCCCCCGACTCCCTCAACTCCTCCGGCGACGTCTCCTTCGGCAAAACCCTCCCTCCTTCCAAAACCTCCCATCCGCCAATTCCCTCCACCCTCTCCTCCGACAGAAAACTGTACTTCTCCAGAACCTCATCGAGCTCCTTCAACACGCGCTCTTGACCTTTCGAAGCTATGGTCAACCCGTAGTTCAGAACCTCGTTGGAACCTTTCTCCGATTCGGTGGTGAGGGTGCTGTGAGGGACGCGGAGGGTGAAGAAGTAGTGAGATTCGTCGAGCTTTACAGCCGGCACGTCCTTGGCGAGCGGCCACTGGATTTGGTCGCCGATTCTGGCGAGGACGGCGACGACGTTGTCGCCTTCCTTGAGGCTGGATATGGTGAGGTCGCCGGAAGCGAGCTGGACGCTGGAGTCTTTCTCTATGAGGTGGAGGAAGACACCGGGGACTGTGACCAGGACGTGCTCGATTGGTAGAACAGCGGTGTTTGAATCTTCATGATTAATTGAAGGATACATGGAAGAAGAAGACATGGTTGTGATTTGTGAAGTGAAGATGAACACACACGAAGATGGGAATGTAATATATATAGCGTGCTGTGTGGGGCAATTGATTGAGATTAGGACAAAGATAAGAATAAGGGGGAAACGAAACCGACATGGGGGAGAAAGGGACACGTGGCAAGAAGAGAGGGTGGAGTAGGCGCGTTATAACCGTGGACGTGGAGCTCTCTGCCTTGCGTCTGACGGTTACAATTACCGAATTACGGTTACTACTTGCTTTACTTTCCCTGTAAGAAACACAGAGAGAGAGCGCGCGCGCGCTGCAAAACCAAACAATTCCCGCGTGGTATTTGTTGTGTGACGCTGGCTTGGAAGAAAGACGGCCCAATAAGCCCATTCATTGTTTGCAAAATTTTAGTTTGTAAAAAATAAAAGATTTCAATAATTAAAAGGTGTTTTTTTAATTTAGGGACTTATCCTCTTCCAGGCAGCATTTGTTTACTGAGATAATACAGAAATACTGAGACACATGGACAGAAATATTTTGTTTGTTTATTGAGACAACAAAAAAATTGTGTATTATCTGTACTTTCGTTTTGTTGGAACAAGGAGACACGACAGGGACCACAATCTTGCAAAACTATACTCCCACAACACAGGGAATCAATGTACCCGCCCTATCGACAAGCAAAGCAAGAGAAAGAAAATTAGGCACATTATCAAAGACCTGGAAGCCTAGAAGTAAACTATGACCATGTTTAGCCAAACTATCAACACAAGAATTTGCTTACCTGTAGACGTGCTTAACCTGGACAATCCAATCCCTATTGAGGACAACCTGAATAGCTTTGGAGAAGGGGGAACAAGGATGGCTGGGATTCAAAAGGTCATGAATAAAGTTCACCACACTCTTGGAGTCCAACTCAATAAACACTTGTTGAAACCCCGAAGGACTGCCCAAGAGATGCCAACAAAGGCACCCCAGAGCTCAACAAAATTGAACGAGCAAGACCCAAGGTTTTGGTAGAAAGAAGCAATGAACTTACCATGACTATCCCTGAGAATGTCCCACCAAGCAGCATATGTACCTTAATTCTGAACAGAGCCATCCACATTCAGCTTAAACCAACCTACAGAAGGAAGTCCCAAGTAATGTGCAACACGTTAAAGCAAGGGATCACAACTCTGGCTTTATGTAAGGTGTCCATAGCTAGCTGGTAGTCTTTCGCCACCAAAACAACCTTATCTAATAAGTCCAATGGCAGGTGGCAATGTTCTCAAACAACCACTCATTTCAAGTTTGCCAGAAGGAGCTAATGGTAATAGCGAACAGGAGATGTAAATCCACACCTTTTTAGTATATTGAAATCTTGTTAACACATTTTCCTTCACCCAATCATCAAAAAAGAGTGCATAAAGGAATCGAAACAAGAGTTATGCACAATGCTCTTCCGCATCGCCTCCGCAATTTTACAGTCCCGGAGCACATGGAGTACTGATTCTTCAACTGTGCCACAAACAACACAAATGGGATCGTTTGTCATCCATCTAATCCACCTAGTCAGATTGGTAAAGAGACCCCATGAGCCACCAATCACATGAAAACATCAATTCTCTGAGGCCCATTAATCTTCCAAATAGCATCAAACACCCTATTTTGACCCCCATTCCCCAATCTAACCACATCATAAGCTGATTGGAAGTTAAAGACCCCACTCATCATAGGGAACCATCCAACAACATCCAAGCCAAGAGGGGGGTCAGGAGCTTTTATAACCATAATTATATCAACGAACTCCAAAGGAACAACCTAGCGGAGCTTCTTAGTGTCCCAGATACCATTAATGGCATAATCAGACAGTTTTCTACATAGTACCAGTGTCAAAGATAGCAAAGTCACACAAACTATTAATATCTGCAACCCAATGATCATCCCAAAAGATAATAGAGCGACCATTGTCAATGCGCCAGATAATATTATTTTTTACCAGATGCCAAACAGGAGTAATACCCCTCTAGGAATTCGAGGCGTAGCTTCTCGTTTGGACTTTCAAAATAAGATTTTCACCACACCTATATTTAGCTCTCATAATCTTAACCCTTGCAATCAAGCCCCAGGCAATTTTCATCAGAAAAGCATCACTTAAGTCCCTAGCTTTTCTAAACCCCAAGCCCCCTTCTGATTTGGGCCTGCAGACTTTATCCCACCCAATAAGATTCATGCAGCGCCGCTTTCCAAATTCTCCCCAAATGAACGTCCTACAAATTTGATCAATATGGTTACAAGCTTTCACAAGCATCTTCACAATTTGCATAACATAGGTAGGAATGGTAGCTAGGGTAGCCTGAGCTAGAGTAATGCGCTCTACCAAAAACAATGTGTTGGAATTCTAACCATTGAGCTTACCTTGCATCCTACCGATAATATAATCAAAGTCCTGGGCTTTGCAACGATCATTAGTAAGACAGACCTCCCAAATATCTACTTAGGTTAGTAGTAATATGGACTCCCAGATGGACTCCCAACGCATGATTGAGCTCATTTCTCCTAACATGATTAACATTCTTAGAGAAGAAAATGCAAGATTTCTGATGCTAACTTTCTGACTAGAGCTAGCGCAGAAGGAGTCGAGGACACTCCTGACGACATCCACCTGATCCATAGACGTTTTAGCAAATAACATAATATTATTCACAAAGCAAATATGAGATAATTTGGGACCGTTCCTAGAAATTTGGATGGGGGACCACACACCATTTTCCGTAACAACTCAAATCAATTAGGACGTGTGCTCAAGACAAAGCAACAGGTAAGAGCACAAAGGATCGCCCTGTCTAATCCCCCTGGCTGGAAGGAAGCAGTCTAACAATTCCTCATTCCACAGGATTTGCATAACATTAAACGAAATGTTGTACCAGATAATATCAATCAAATGATCGAGGAAGCCAATATCAAGAGTATTATGGATAAACGTCCATTTCGGTCTATCATAAGCTTTCTCAAGATCAAGCTTCATAGCCATGAAATTGGTATTGCCCATCTTATTAAACATGGAGTAACCAACCTCCTGAACAATAAGGACATTATCTGAACTGGGTCTATTAGGAACAAAGCTGCTTTGGGCCAGACCCGCCAGTTTTTCCATCACAGCTTTCATCCTAGTAGTTATAATCTTGTTCACAATATTGGAGCTAACTTTGCAAAGGGATATGAGCTGAAAATTAGAAAACGTCTCAAGGGTCTCAACCTTAAGGATTAGAGATATGATTCTACCATTAGTAGAAGAAATAGTCTCCGGATTGCTAAAGACTGTCATAACCCACTGAGATAAGGACAGACCCACCAAGTCCCAATTATTCTAATAGAAGGGGGGATACCATCCGGTTCAAGAGCTTTAAGACTTCCCATAGAGAACACCACCACCCGGATTTCATCATCAGAAATAGGCTTACTAAGAGAGCTTTGCTCAGCATCAGAGAGATTTGGAAAGGCACCCAAAATAGGAAAACTCTCAACCAACAAGTCATCCTTATAGAGCTTAGAGAAAAAGATAATCCTCATAATCCTCAGCACTTGAGGGTTGTCAATCTTTTCTCTATCCCCATTTTTTAGCATACCAATTTTATTCCTTCTCTTCCTCCCAACAGTTTTACTATGAAAATAATTTGTGTTCTTATCCCTACATTAGATCCATTTGTAGCCTCTTCCTGGATAAGAAGACTCTCGTACTCCTTTTAGAGTCTCCTGTTAAGATCAATAAGGAACAGATTGGTCTAAGAGTCTTCACAACAAGAAATGCCCTCCAGACGGATAAGAATTCTAACTTTCCTTCCCTTGATGTGGCCAAAGACAACTTTATTCCAATGCTTAACCTTTTCAGTAAACATCGCAACATTTTCAAGCAATTGACCAGTTGGATCCCAAACATCCTTGAGAAAAGCTTTAAAATCATCATTCAGCTACCAAGAAGTCAAGAAACAGAAAGGTCGCACCCCTGGTTAATCCTCGGCCCCAGAATGACAAGATAAGCAAATAAGAATGTGATCGCTTTTTAGCTTCAGAAGATGACATACAGAACCTTCTTGGAACCTGTTTATCCAAAGAGAGTTGGCAACAACTCTATCAAGTTTTCTCTTGGTAATCCTGTTTTAGCCGGTTAAAGCTTGTCCTTGAAAACCATTGTCAGACAAACCACTAAGATTCAAGGTATCATTAAAATGAGAAGAGTCACAAGATGATGAAGGAGAGTCACCTGTGTCTGCAAAGCTCAAAGTAGAGTTAAAATCCCTGCCAACACACCACTAGCCATCCAAGCTAGTAGAAATATTTAAAATACCATTCCACAACTCCCTCCTTAGATTATAGTAGGACTACTATACATCATAGTGAAGAACCAAGGATCTCCCAAATTAAAAATGACTTTCATGTGCACAAACTGCATGTGGGATTGGAGAACATGGATAGAACAAACAATGGAGTCCCATATACACCAAATACCCCCAAGAAATCCCACACCATCCTAAACATACATGCCAACACACCCAAATTTGTGGATAACTTTTCTAGCTTTCTCACCAGGAACATGAGTCTCTAAAAGAATAATAAATCTAGCCCTGTAACTCTCCTCGGTGGTCATCACGCCTCCACCATTAGCCATCCCGACTTCATCTAGGAATGGTTTATCACACACACTTGAGGACCCTTCTACCTATCTATTCACAAGATTAAGAGGCAGATCATTAGCAATACTCACCAAGAGATCTTGATTAGTAGGTTCCATCACGGGTTCCCTCGCACCATTCTTTCTCGCTGCTTTCTGTCCAAGAGCTGTTGTGGCCTCATGCAAACTTGTACCCTCCTTTGCGGCTGGCAAATACGGTGGCTTTTTTGGATGTTGAGCCAGCATCGCGTTAGGGTTAACCCGATAGAGGGAGTTATGGAGGTCTACCAAGGTATCATTTTTTGCATCCATCCTCTCACACTAGAAGTCATCCTACTGTTTCCGAGCTTCAATTCGCATTCGCTGGAGAATGATGACGCTTTTTTTTTTTCCATTACTTTCTTGCCGTAATTGGGTTAACTTTCTATGGAATAAGGGGCCTATTCGGGATTTTCTTGGCCTGTTGCTTGGCTTTGGAGATANTGATGTGAGTTTATCGATCTTGAGCATAGGACCCAATTTCTCACCAATTTTCCATAGAATTTTGCATTGGTAAAGTTCTATGTCAAGCTCGGGGATGTGAACCCAGACAGGCACCTTCTTGATGTTCTTAACGCTTCTAAGAAAACCTAGCCTCCACCTCTGGATAATAATATAGTGATCCACTACCATCCAAGGCCCCTCAAACAAAGCATGTTTATAATCGTCCATAGAATCAAAATATACTAACTAATAATCATACCATAAATCAATGATATTGATATTACCTTTAACAGCCCATTCATGGCGTAGCTTAAACTCCAATGTACGGTACCTAACATTATTACCGAGAACTTTGACCATCAAAGAGTTATGCCAAGGCTTGCACCATTCATGAATTATTCTTCAGTCGCAAAAACTTTTGGACAAGGATCAAAGTCCTCATCTCGTTGCTTAGTCTTCTCTTCCATCGCCTCTAGATCATACCACTTATCCTCTAGGTTAGAGCTTCATGAACATTTGGACCTACCGATTTAAGGAGCTTCTGCTTGTATATCATTGCCTTCTTACTTGTATCCGTTTGATCCATAGTCATTTCATCCCTTGTTTTGACTTTCTTTGTGCTGCGAACCCTTAGATCAGCTTCTTAGGCGAATGTGTCTGCAACATCCTCCACTTGCATCCCCTTTCATCTTCCCGACTCAAGGAAAACCACATTTCCTCTCTTTTCCAAGCGACTGAGCCTCATTAAAAAACTTCCAATGAACAAAATCCAGTGAAAAAAATTTAAAGGAGAAAAAAGAGTACTCAATAAGTATGGAAGAATTTTCCAATGAAATTTAATACTTTAAAAACTTATATTTTCTCCTTTTAACTTCTTTAACCAATACTCTAGCAAAATCGAATAAATAATTAAGAGCTAACGGTAACTTCATTAATATATGGTCCGTAAGTTCTTGAAATCCTGCGAGTCCTTCACTACAACTAATTCACAGCACAAAGCCCTAAAGACTTTTGCTCTTAACAAGAATTTTGTATTTTAGTATATATTTATTAAATAATAATGAGGATAATGCGTCTCAACTCACACGAGGAAAGAGTACAAGTGAGCCTGTAAAAAAAGGGAATGGAGGACAGAAACAATAACAGGACAAGAATAAATATTCCGAAAAAAGCTAGTTAAATATATGGAATACGCTTGGGAGAAAGCTAAATATATTGGGACTTGGGAGAAAGCTAATCCCAAATGATATAGCAAATTCGATTTGTTGTGATACTAATGTTCTTATATTCCTGCTAGTGTATGAATAAATTAATGATTTGCTGTTATTTATTACTATCGAAGAACAAAATTAGAACGTTAAACAGTACTGGTGCTTGGCCAGCTTTCAAGTTTCAACGTCTACGCATAGAATCAGAGAAAATGAAGGATATAAACGACAAATCGCTTTTTCATTCTGTCTAAACAAACAGCTTTCAACGTCTATCAACATTAATTAGAAATAATACTATATAACACGGTTAAGAAAATAGCTTCAACGATTTTTTACAGAAAAATAAAATGGTCTAACAGAGTATCAAGATAGTGTTCTCTAAATTAGTCAACCTCATAATTCATTATATATATGAACTTTGTAAATATCTTATTAATATTTAATTCACAAATGTGTAGATATAGCAAACCAAATTGACATTAACCTAACGCAAATGATTAACACTTGAGAAGTTTATAAACACAAGTCAAGATAAGGATACTCACCACTTTCAAATGGCCAATTAACACTTGCCATCCATTCTTAATGCCCCCCGACACGTTTTGTCTTGTAATTAACCTAATTGTTCCCTATTCAAGCTTGAAAATCAGCTAACTCTACAACAGGGTATGGTGTGGCCTAGCTGCGATGCCAAAAAGCATTCACAAGGAAATTTACAAAAAGCCAATGTATGTCACACTTTACTCCTATCGATTTCTTTTTCAATTATACTGTAAAAAAGCAAGTGCCCACCAATACAAGATGAAGCTATAGTTAACTAATGAAAGATCTTTCTTAAAGAAGAAGAAGAAAAAAAAAAAAGTGAATTACAACTCCTTTCATTGTCATTAATTTAAACCAAGGGGTTACACAGCGCTAAATTAATTAAAATAAAAAAGGGGTAAATAATAAGCTTAAGAAAAGAAAGAAAATAAGAGATATGAGGAATCTCTGTTGTCTTCTCTAGTATTATGGCGTGGCTCGTTATGGAGATGCCACTCACGAGTTGCATCGATCAAAACGACATGACCGAAAGCTTTTTATAACGGTTCTATTTGGGTAACGACAATGGGGCTCCGAACCACGTGCTTTCCATCAGTCCACGAAAGTGACCCGAATACCGCCCCGGATGGGCCCAGCTTCAGGTTTCGGGTATCCGCGGTAACCGTCACCACGTAGCTCTGTTTCTTCGCCGCCTCCGTGAACACGAGCCGCGACGGCTTCACCGACACCGTAACGCCCTTCGCGGGCGCCTCCACCCTCACCCTGTAAACCGAGTTTGCAGGCCCAACGTTCGTCACAGTCCTGATAAACATCTTCGTGGACAAACCCTTCGAAGAAACCGGGAACATCGCAACGAACGAAGGATAATTCAGATTCTCTGGCAACGGCTTCTTCGCCGGACACCTCGCCGGAGTTCGAGTAATCACCTGAATCACTTTAGAACCGTAACCAATTGCACAGAGAAAGCTAACATAATCTTCGTTGGTGATATCGTAAACCATGCCAGGATCCATGGCGAGCCCCAAATTCAAGTGTCCAGATCCGAAATCGTAGGGCGTGGAAGCGTTTCCGGTGGCTTCATCGACCATTGGCAAGTTCCTGTTGTCGAGTACGGTTGCTGTAGTCATCATGGCGGACCTAATGGCGGCGGGGCTCCAATCAGGATGCGCCGATTTCAGCAACGCCGCGGCGCCGCTCACGTGTGGCGCGGACATTGAAGTTCCGGAGAGGATGTTGAATTCGGTTCTTCTCGAATCGGAGTCCAGACCGGTAGGTCCAACCGCATCGGTCCACGCCGCGAGAATGTTGACTCCGGGAGCGATCAAATCAGGTTTGAGAATCTCAGGGTTCAAACCGTTGGGTCCTCTGGCGGAGAAAGAAGACACAACCGGCGCCGGCTTGATTCCGAGAATTGTTCCTTTGAAATCGATTGTTGCCGTGGGGTTTCGAGTGGAGGAGATGTAGGCTTTGATAGCGTCGCCTTCGTCGGCGCCGACGGCACAAGCCGGGAGGAGATGAGCGTCGCCGACGAGGCCCTCGCCGTTGGAGATCCCGTTCGCCAGAATCATCCCCACGCCGCCGGCTTTCTTCACCACCAAACCCTTGGCAACCCTAGGGCTGCTTCCGCGATCGCAGACCACGATTTTGCCCCTCACGAGGTTCGGATCCAGCGAATTCTCCATGCAGAGCGAGTCAGAGAGAACACCTGATTTTCCAGGGTAAACTAATTGGTACATCTTCCCCTTCAGCGGCGCTCCCGCGTAAAGCGACGCGCCGGAGAGTCTCTTTCCGCTCCCGAGAGTCACCTGCGAGGGGAAATCGCGATCGATTGTTCCCGCTCCCACCGTCGTCAGCCACGGAGCGAGGTTGGTAACTGACATTCCGCTGGGTCCGTCGTTTCCGGCGGAAGAAGAGACGAAAACTCCCCTCGCAACCGCACCGTATGAACCGATTGCAATTGGATCGAGGTAGTAAGGGGAAGCAATGCCGTCGCCGCCGCCGATTGAAATAGAAATCACATCTACACCGTCGTTAACGGCGGTGTCAAAGGCTTTTAGGATATCAGAGTCGAAGCAACCGGAATTCCTCCAACAAACCTTGTAAACCGCCAATCGAGCTTTCGGAGCCACGCCTTTCGCGATTCCGGAGGCGTAACCGGACATGCTAGCCTGGAAAGCGTAGCGGCCAGCGGCGGTGGAAGCTGTGTGGGTTCCATGGCCATCGGCATCGCGAGGGGACCGGAATTCGATCGTTTCGTTGATCGGATTCAACGGTCCGGAAGAGCTAGCATCTGCTTCGTGTCCCTTGGAGAAGTACCTGGCACCAATGAGCTTCCTGTTGCAGTTTCTCGGCGAGAATCTCACTCCAGATTCGCAAACACCTTTCCACCGGCGAGGAATCGGGCCTAGGTTCAAATCAGAGAAGCTCCGTCGCTCCGGCCAGACGCCGGTGTCGAAGACACCGATGATGACGTCGGAGCCGTAGTCGGATTCGGACCACAGCCCTCGCTGGTTGCGGAGGCCGAGGAACTGAGGGGAGCGAGTGGTGTGGAGTTGGCGGCGGCGGTCCTCAAAGACGGCGAGCACGGAAGGGTGCTGGCGTATGGATGCGACCTGGTCCTGCGTGAGCACCGCAGAGAAGCCGTGGAAAACGGTGTCGTACACGTGGAGGATGCTGGCTTGTTCGGTGAACTCGGAAGTGTACCAGTGATAGTGAGTAGGAAAAATAGACGGCTTAGATTGAGAATCAACTCGAAAGATGAAGGTTTTGGAAGGTTGATCTGAACTAAGAGCATAGCATAGGGAAAATAAAACGAAGCAAAAAATGAAGAAAAGAAGTTTCGCCATTTGAGAGCGGTTTCTAGCTTACGGAAGGGAAGTGAGGGTGAGTGAGTGTGGACTGAGAAGAAGGGAGAGTGTTATAAACTTCCACATGGGAACAGTGAGAGTGGGACAGCCTTTTTCTTTTTTAAATAAATAAATAAATAAGGGATAATAAATAATTAAAATAAGAATTGTTGTTTAATTAATTAATTAATGTGGGGGCAGGATTAAACGTTCAAATGTATGTCTCTGTGGATACTGTGCAATAGGACCTTAATTTGTCCACACTGAAGACTGATGAGTCAGCCTCTCTATCCGCTAGATTGTGTACTAGTGCAAATGAAATAATTTTGTGCCACGTAATTAAAAAAATAAATTATAAATGAATGTAGGTCCGTTTATTATCTGTAAAGTAAAATTAAAATGAAAAAGTTGATTGAACTTAAATATTTTTGCTTTTTGAAGGAAAATGAAAAGTAACTCTTGTAAATGAGATAAAGATTAATTAATACTTGTCTTTAGTTGTCTAGCACGAACTTTTTTTTCATTTCAATTTCAAAGTATGATAAAGAAGTTTTAATGGGTCTGCCTGCAATCACCGCAAAAAGAAATAAAGGCCAACTACAATTAAATTATATAATATGAATATTTTATAACTATAAAATAATACTAGTATTATTTTATATATAATATGAATAAATGTAGGTATATGATGTTATTTTAATATTATGTATGCGGACGGTATAAGGCTGAAGGTCCAGAACAAGACTTTACCATTTTTCGTTTCTATTCCCAATGCTGGCATGAAAACGACGTCGGCTTGCGGTTTTCCAATTTTCATGACCCAATTCCCATTTGGTTCCAACAAACACTGTTAAGTGTTGATGTCAGTGTGTCATGGAAAATTACGAAAACAAAAGGGTGAAAGTAAGAGCTATATATAATGTTGATATAAACTCCATATTTATTATCATGAAACTTATATATAATGATATATAAAATATGTAACAACATAATTTACAATTATCAATTTTTCCGAAAGTAATTGGGACACAGGAAGGGATATCTAGCTGTCTGGTTTTGATGCTGAACTAGTGCCGTACAATTCATGTAAGTAGCATAGGCATCAATCAAGATAATGTTGCATGATCCTCTTTATTTTTCTTTTTCTTCCATGAAAAAGAAATACATTACCAACAACCAAATGATGTTTACCCCCATTTAATAAAGGTCTATAAAAAGTGGCCTATAGATATATTCTTCCGCCAATGAAAATCAAAAAAATTGCGTGAACATAATAAAATGTGGAAGCCCAAAATCTGTGGCCCATCACACTCTGACTATCACCTAAATTCTAAACCCTAAATCTTAGCTATCACTGCATCGTATTTTTCTTTACTCATGTTCAGATTCTTTCAGATAATGACAACAAATTAATGTCACACATCCTTCATAAGCACTGTTACTACTTGCTAACAACCATAGCTGCTCATCAACAAAATAATAAGTATAATTAGTTAGTTGGTTTGTTCTAAGATATTTAGAGCCACAATTAGCACATGATTAATGGATCTTTTTAATTATTAGTTTTTATATTGGATATATGTAAATATTAATTCAGAAACAGAAGAAAACTTCTCGAATATTTTAAATTTTACTTCCCACTACATCTTACATGTCATGGATCTGCCATGACCTATCTTCTGACCATTCAAGATAGTTCATGCACTCTTTTCCATGCATGCAAATTGGGAGCCTTACCTAAGTACTATATCAATATCTTATCCATTCTTCATGAAAGTCATAAGGTTCCTCATGGAAGTCACAACGTTTGTCTAATTGGAACGGTGATTTAGGGCGCCTTTGCTTCAAAAATTATACTCCTATTATTAAAAGTCTCATTCTTGAAAAGGGTTACAATTCAGGAATAATATTGTTAGGTATTTTAGAAATTTCGTATATTTAACATTAAAATTTTACAAAAATCTGTTTTGAATTTTTCAGAAGTTAAAACTATAGTGCTTATTTTAGAAATATATGTGATAATTAATTTTTACTAGGATCAATATTGTTTAGAAGTATACTTTCAACATACTAGGAATATTGAAAGTAAGGAGTGGCAAAAGCTCCTCACGCACTGGGAGCCATTGAAGTTTCTATTGAATATGAGTTCTGCTACCCATACACCAAAAATCATACACCACACATACACCTCGTACTTATATACATAAAGTTTGTGTTTTAACTCATGTAATATTTGTGCACTTAATTAAATATCATTGAGAGTATCATTTATAAGTTTGTAATGTTTATACACTAGTGAGAATAAAGTTTGTGCATTATTAATGGTGTATGTATGAGTGTATGAAATTGATTGAATATTCATTAACGAGGAATTTTGTGCTACCAACTATGGAATGGCAAACCAGTGATAAGCTTTGGCTGATACGTTTATTTGTTTTAACTCCTGAAAGTATTTTCTTTTCTTTTGTAACTATCATATTATGATAGTAGTTGTGAGTGTGGTTGGAAATTAGTGGTGTCTTAATTGGTTTAGGTTTTTTTTTCCTTCATAAAAAGGTTTTTTTTAAGGGTGTTAATTAGGCCCGCGGAGGTTATTGGCATAATTAGTGATCATTGCTTTTCGATTTACTTAATGAAATTTGAAACCATTGGAAAAAGAAAAAGAAGATAGTCAATTATTTCTCATACATTTTGAATAATTAAAATTATAAAAGACATTAGTCTTGCAACTTTTAAATATGAAACACTAATTGTTATTTTTTCACTTAATAGGTGTGTTTTTTAAAAATTGAAATCGTGCTCTCATCGATTTGTTGGTAATTATTTCTCATATAGTATTATTGGGGAATGCTACATGCACGACAATATTGAATGATTATCTCACAAAAATATAGGTCTTAATATATTCACATTCTTCTTCTCTATAGTAAAAATTATGTTTTTGAGAGAAATTTAAATTTTTTAAAGTGAGATCTCTCAATTTAAAATGTACAATAAAAAGTTTCATAGTTAAATTATTAAAAAGAAAATAAGATTATTTTAAAAGATCTTACTTTAAAGAATTTTTATCATTTGGTGAAGAGTTATCCTTGTATTATCCAAATATTACTACTGTACCATAACATTCTTGAGTACTATTATACAAAACAGGGGAAAATACATTTACATGAGTTTAAATGAGTTAAAATCCAGATATATGGGGCAATGTAGAAAATTACGAATGTATGGTCGATTGGGCTGAAATCGGGTGAACAGTAACTGGTTTCAGGCCCTTTTTAAAAAAAAATTTTGGGGCTAAAATCGGGTACTGTTCATCCGAAAAAAATTTTCTGGAGCTGAAATCAGGTATTGTTCATCCGATTTTAGCCCTTTTTTAAAAAGAAAATAAAAAAAATTCGGGGGGCTGAAATCAGCACCCCTGGACCGATTTCAGCCCCAAAATCTCATACATCCGTAATTAATTTGAACTATCCACATTTTGAAAAATTTTATTTTCCAAAGCCACGGAAAGGTAAAAAAAACTACAAAAACAAGACAAGTTCCACTTTCCAATTTCCACATGCAGGCGACTGGTAAGACTGGAAGAGAGGTTGTCAATTATTGCAAGCAAAGTAGACAAAATTATATGTACAAAAGTACAAGAATGTAACTTACTTATGATATTAAATTTGATATTTGAAAATATAAGTTTAAGTCATTTAATTAAGTATCTAAAATTAAAAATTTAACTTTTTAATTTTTAAAATTATAGGTTATAGGTGAAATTAATCTTTCATTTGATTATAATTATTATATTGTCATATTTTAATTGATTTATTACATTAAAAATAATAATAACAACAATTAAGATGGTAAATAAGTTATAATGACACTTGAAATTGTAAATGAGGTGGCAAAAAAAGTTATAGTGGTATATGAAGCTGTAATAGTAACTAAGATTTATAATTTTATGTATTGTCACAATCATATTTTTAGACATTAATATTGTCATCATCACATTCCTATTTAATATAAAAAATTAATAAAAACATTATAATAAAATAATGATAATGAATTGAGAAAATAATTTAGTCTTCAACTTAAATTTTACGAATTAAAAAATTAAATTTTGAATTTTAATTTAAGTTTATATTTTAAAAATCAAAATAAACATTTCTCGCAAACGATGGCTGAGTCCACAGTAATTATAACACAACCGACAGCATATGTTTTGTTTTAATAGTACTATTTTTCTGTCAACCGACAGAAATATGATGAAAGCTGAATATTCGGTCATTAAATTTATCTTCTTTTCGAAATATTGGCCACATGAATTTATTACCATTAATAAAGAAAAAATAAAAGGGACAACGAGATAAAAGCAATCCGGTTCCTACAATAAGAAGCAATTGAAAAAAAAAAAGTTTTAATTAGAAGATCACAATAGTTGTAATTGTATTGCCAATTAAAGCGAAGCTAAATTGCAAGACATCTATATCATTACAAACTTGCTTACTGCATTTCTTTCATAAATAAATAAATGATCACTTTCATTCAATAAAATGTGAAAAATTATTACCTTTTTCTAGTAATCATAATGTTTGAATACTCATAAAGCATATTTAATAGGTACATTATATGAGCTTGTAAATATTTTTCAGTGTGGATGTTTCTAGTATCATCCTCTTGTCTACAATTTAAAATTATAATTGTTTTTGGGTAATGTCTATTTAAAAAAATGAATTATAATACTTTTTTAACAATATATATACACGCTTTTTATAATTAATCTTAATACCACATTTTATTAAACGTATTTGATCTAAGCTATTTTTTTTATTATTTCTTGTCAATTATAATTAAAATTAGGGGCGGTTCGTCCTTAGGGTAAGGGGGCGATGCCTCCTCCCCCGTTAAAAAAAAGTTAATATTTTTTTTATTATTTATACTCTTTTTATTTTTTTATTAACATTTACAGTATAATATCAATAAAAAGAGATAATTGTTACTTTAAGTACAAATTTAATAATAGACAACTATGTGACTTTTGAGTTTTATGAGTAAAATATTCACTATACTTTTTTTTGGTAAACAAATTCACGATGTATATTGTGACTTTTATTAAAATTTGTAGGTAAGAGTAAAAATTATTGTTATTTTTGCAAAAAAAAATTAACATATACATATTACTTTTTGAATAAAGTTTTTTTTGTATAAAATTAATTGATAAATATCAGTCTCTTCCACTTCTAGCTCTATCTCTATCTCTAATTAAAACGTGTATTTTATATTATAAAATAAATATTTTTATCATTAAAATTGACAATTACTTTAAATCACCTTTACTTTAGTAACCGGTGAAAAGTGAAGCCTTATTTTTAAAAGTACATTGTTTATTAGAAGAAACACTTCGTTAAAAGTATATTATTTTTTTTATAATGTTAGTATGAAGTTTATACTAAGCCTTTTTGTACAATTGTAAGAGAACGCAAAATTTGCATATTAGAACAATTTTTTAGGAGAAATTCTTATATCAATGATGATGTAAATGGCTTAATACTCTTTATAACATACTATTGATTATTTTTTCTTTCTATTATTTTACATTTTTTCAAAAATAATTAATGATATATATTACGTGAAGCATAAATCCATTTATATTATCATGAATATAAGAATTTATTCCCTTAACCCACTTTCGATTAGCATAGCTGGAGATGATGAATCGAAGTAGTGGAAAAGAGAAAGGAGAAAGCGAAAGAGAAAGTTCCAAGTACGTAAATGAAAGGCGCGTGGGAAACAATTCGAAGATTTAGCTTTTTCTTATTCCACGATCTGTTTGACCCTAATTAAGTAGCAGTCTAGAAACATGTACAGGTAAAGAATAGTGTCCCCATCACTCTATATCCGACGGTCCAGATTTCATCTATGGATGTGTAAAAAATTATTGGGTGGGGCCATCACTATCAGCAAGCGAGATGGACGGTGTTGATTACGTTGCAGAATTACACTTTGTGGCGTGGGAGGACATGTGATGATTTTCAGTCATTCACGGCCCCGAACGTGGTCTTGGTCCACCATATCCCCTTCTTCTGTATTGTTTTGCCATTTTTCTTTTTTATGTTGTTTGAGCTGGAAAGTTATTTTTGTCAGAGGTTGGTAATGACCCCCCCCCCCNCGCCGCGTCAGCGTCTGACGCGTCCACGTCCGCACAGTCAACTCTCATACAACTCCAGGGACTAAAACCAAACTTTTCAATTTTACAGGGACTAAAACTTTCATATAGGGACTAAAACCAAACTTTTCAATTTTACAGGGACTAAAAACTTAATTATATTTATACATATATAAAGTTAGGAATTCAACTCTTAACAAATTGCTTAAAAAATTTATAATAATTCATAATTCATGAGGTTGAGGCCACACAGCCCCCACACTCCTTAACATTTGATAAACAATATTTTATATTTATTCAGTACAAGAAATAAGGAAAAAAATTGCGGTTTTAGATGAAAAAAATGACGGGTTCAAACCCTTGTTATTTCCAGCAACGACAGGTGTCTCATCCATAGTAATTCATGTCATTGTTCATGATAAACGAAGATTTTTGTATAATCGTCGTAACTTGCAATGATAAAACTGCAGGTGATAAAATGATTGTTTAAGTGTCATTTTTGTTATGCAATTACGATGGTTAATCCCCCCAATTTTATTAAATTTAATTATTTTAATTCATTTTGACTTTAAAATTACGACGATTCAACCCCCCGTTTTCAGAAATGTAGCATTTTTATTTTATTTTCTGCTTAATTTGATAATTAATTTACCTATCATTCTAAACAAAAAAAATAAAATAAAATAATTAACACAACTATAAAGAAAGCAATAAATCACATCCCATTTGATATGATCAAAATCCAATAATCTAGCATTTAAAATTTAGAAATTACATACATAGTATTCAAATTGCATAATATTTAAAGTCAATGATAATGTACCAAAAACACCAAAATTAATAATTGACACAGTTACAACTACAAGGATAAATCTCGATCTCAACATCATAATTATATTAACAAAAAGTGTTTCATTCTAAGTACAAAAAAATCAAAAAAGTGCATCATCATCAGCTTGATTGATCAACTTTCTTCGTTGCTATCACCCAATGATCTCCTTGCATTCATACATGATTGTGGCTCACTTCCTATGTCTCCTTGCTGCAAATATCAATATCATTAAAATGGAATTAAAATATAAAATGATTGGGAATTTTAACCACAAGAACTCACAATTTATATAAGTGTAAATGATATTTCCAAAGCCTTCCTTTCACAAGCTAAGAAAATTTAGAGCCACATTAAATAGGTGATAACATTAGTAGAAATTGGAGTATTGTTGTTTATTATCGTTTAGAATAAACCTTCTTCTAGATGATGATGCTTTACTAACATAAATTGCTTGGTTGCTAGAAGATCACTTAGCGTGTTTGGTTTTTTATTTAGAGCCATTAAAATTGATCTTGACATGCTAAAAGTGAGTATTTTTCATTTCTTCAACCAGTCCTAATCAATTCTGACACCCTTCCACCAAAAATCCAAACACGCCCTTAGTAAAATATTTACTAACATAGATCGTGACAATTCAAATTGAGATATCAACCACACCTACCATAGGAAATCTACATTGGAATAATCCTAATCCAACCATTCCAACAACGGGTGCCATCCCAAGAGGACTAAAAAATGTGGACAGAAAATTCAAAGTAAAAAACACTTGAAGAATTTTTTTTTAAAACCTAGTTCCCTTTAAAAAAAAATTAAGTCAACAAGTGATATACCTTGAGAAAAGTCCCCAAACTTAACTATAACTCATGGCTATCTGAATACTCGAGGCTACGATCATAGCTCCTTGTATAACTCTCATTGTGTGTATAAATCTCTGCAAACCAATCACATGGCAACATCTCTTTCAATACCTTACCAAATGAGAAAGAAATTTAAACATAGTTCTAAGAAAGGTTATATAATATGCAGATCCCTAGCTTGCCAATGTCATCTATATACTAGCATCAGGTTCACATGTACGATGACAATTTAATGATTTATTAACGGTTTTCAACCTATGGAATACTAATTTCCTGTTTTGTCAAGTTTATCAACAAGATTACAAAAATGTTTATGAAAGTTTAAGATATGACCAGAAATCTCTACCTAAATTGCAATCACGCAAATAAAGAGAGTCGACGATTAATAAAGCATTCCAATCAATTTAGTGTTGGACTAAAAGTTTAAAATAGTACATGACACAGGAATAAGTATCCAAAAGCTTAAGGATTATATTGCAAGTAAAATTTGTCAATAGTCCTAGTTAATTTTCACAAGTATTAACTAATTTTGGTTATTAGGAATCATAGAATTTGAATAGTTGCTGTGAAAATGGTATCACCAACACACATACTGAATAATTTCAATATTTTGCATTAGGCTGTAAATATACATAATAGTGAAATCTCTTAACTACAGAGAGCTAAGCTAAAAAGCAAAGTTCATTCTAGAGTTTTTTACTTTGTTACCCCTGCCGCAGAAACATATTATCGAAATACCCTTATCTGGAAACATATTACAGGACTACCACGGTTTCTGCCGGCGTGGCAGGCCGGGTTGAGATTCGCCAAACGCGTTGGCGAATTCACTAAAAAGTCGCCAACCGTGTTGGCGAATTGTGCACAAAATAATTTTTAATTTTTTTTAATTTGTTTAATTAAAATGTAAGTAAATATTCATATATGTGTTGCACATTTTGGACGGATAATTCAATACATGCGAAAATTATGGGTTTTTAAGTAAGCTACAAAAATCCAAAAAATAAGTTTGCAAAAAGACCGGGACACTATTTATTGTGCGCGGGGGGAGAATCCATCGATTTGCATTTTGAATAGTCCAAATGGCTTGGACTCATGCGCGCAAGCACAACTCCTTTCTCAACTCTTTTTACCAATACAATAATTACTAAATGTATATAAATATTTAAAATGTTTGTGACCTAACCAATGTGGGACTGGAATATTTTATACTAATATGTGCCCCATCATAAGCCACTCAATATCAAAGTACTCTTAAGTGCTGCAGGTGAGACACACTAATTATGTGTACTCTTCTGGTTTCTTCACTAATTTGGTTTCTATCCTACTACACCTGTTGAGTAAAATTAAATTAATGCCGTATTCTTCATGTGTATATAATAGGTGTTGTCATAGGTTCAATTCTGCTGCTGCTGCTGGTCACTGCATCCTTTAAGCAACAGACTAACCGTTCCATATATTTGACTAAATAGTGAAATCAACAAGCAAGAATAGTAAATCTTAAGGCGGGAAAGATAAACTGAGATACAGATATATGGTCTTATCAGTGAGTCTGTACACCTTTGTTGAACATAATTTGCTTGTTCTAAGTGCATGCTGCTGATGAATTTATCAAGTTCATGTACTAGAGTAATCAACATCAAGTTGGATACTTTCACAATAGCTACTTACACAGATAAACTAAAAATATATATCACTTTCTTAAAAAACTAATAGTTTCACAATTCACTGATAGTGAAAAACATAGACACAAGGCAATGTGTTCCCACCACTGTTAGAAGTTATAAGACATACACATTTCTAGAGCATAATAAGTCCATGTTACATCATAATGGTGGCTTATGCAATATGAATTTTTTCAAGGTCAAAGAACAACCTTCTTTGAAGGCATATAAATTCTGGAACCAGAACAACTAAAGCCATACACAGCCAATAATAACAAATAAGAAAGTTCCATAGTCTTATTCTTTGGGTTTTCCTTCTCAAACTTAAATAAAAAATATGACATGAGTTTGAAAACACGGTAATGCATGAATAACTTACCCCACCAAGTCAGCAGCAAGTACAGATCTCAACAGCTCTGTTCTGGATGGCAGAGTCCTATGTATTTCTGAGGAAGGAAAAGGTATATGGAGAAACCAGCCAACTTTCATTTTGCTATTGTATTCTTTTAAACATTTTGGTTGGAACATTAGATCGTAATCATGACACCAAACCACATCTCCATCCTCATAATACTTATTTACAACATCAGCAAACATTTGGTTTGCCTTCTTTGCATCGAATTGAGATTGGAAACTAGGGGTTGTAGCAAGTCTGTCTTCTTGTGGAAGCCCAAGGTAGTGAAAAAGAGGCCATAAGATGTTGTTGCAGTAACCATTGTAGTACTGATTAACAACCTCCTCATCAAGAAATACTGGGATGCATCTCTGCAGTTAATAATGCAAAATTAGTGGGACAACACATTGTGGGACAACATATTAGTATAAAATCTTCTAGTCCCACATTGGTTAGGTCACAAAAATTATAAGTGTTTATATACATTTAGTAATTGTTGTATTGATAAAAAGAGTTGAGAAAGGAGTTCGATGGATTCTCTCCCGCGCGCACGATAAATAGTCCCGATCTTTATTTACTTACATTTTAATTAAAAAAATTAAAAATTATTTTGTGTACAATTCGCCAACACAATCGCATTTGGCGAATTTCAACCCAACCTGTCATGTTAGCAGAAACCGTGTTAATACAGTAAAAAACTCCTCATTCTAACTAGCTAACTACCTAAAGCTTCAAATACAGAAGACGGAACCAACAAACCAAAAAGCAATGAACTTTTTGAGTAACCCACAAATTACCATAAAGGAATGAACCTTTTTTTTTTCCTTTCTAAAACAATAAAATAAAATAAAAAATTGACTTTCTCAAACTAGAAAGAAAAGAAAAAAGGAGTATAATCATGTATGGACTTGCACTGTTTCTCTCTGGGCACCTACTACAGAGAAGATGACGTTGAGCACGGTGAAGATGATGCGGAGCCGAGCACCTGCGGCGGAAAAAATGTCGTCGAGCACGTGCGGCGGAGACGACGAGCTGCAGAGCGCGATTGTGAAATTGAACGAGTTGCGTTGAGATAAAGATTGGAATTGAGAGTTTGCAGTTGTGAAATTGAACGAGAATGAGTGAAATTAAGGTGAAGCACTCAAGTGCGAAGAGTGAATCGCATTTTGAGAAAAGACGGAAAGAGGCAGAAAGTGAAAAAGAGCCCGGGAATGGAGTTATTTCGGAATTAATATTTAGGCCTTACCGCGGTTTAAGGGCCGTTATGGATTTTATGGCGGATTAACCGCAATTATTTATTGAGTAAATAACGTCGGGTTCTCTACCCGACATTTTTTACTGATAAAACAACAGTTATAAAGAGTTGTCCTATTAAATTTGTCATAATTTACTCTGTTTCTTACCGTGATTTACCTCTCCGATTTGTTGTCTAGCTCACTGTTCAAAAAGAAAATATTGAACAAGAGTTCTATATAATTAGACGGTGAACCATAGATTTGCTCTTCTTTTCTTCCAATAACGTATCGCTTAAGATTCTTTTGACTCATTTTTTTCCAGTAAGTCTTACCTACATTTTGTAGGAACTTGTTTTTATCCTTTTTTTTGGGTCAGTGTAAGAACTTGTTTGACTACAACACAGTTCATCTTTATTTAATTATTTATTTTTGGGTTTCCGTCACTAAATGCTTCAGAGACTCCCCTTTTCCTCGTTCGGGCCAAAGTTTGACGGTATATAGGTCCACACGAACAACGGTGGTGGGCCCCCGGCTGGACCAGATAAAGTGGATCGTTTTATCTAATTGAAATAGGCAGCCTAGCCCAAATATGATATAGTAGGTCCACTTAGGCATGACCGTATTTTGGCCCATTTAGAACTTCGGGGTATAATTGGGCCGAGTTAGGTTCCATTTTGGATGTTCAAGCCCAACCAAAAAAATGAGACATACGTGATATATAAGCACATAGGGAGCTAAGGAAGGAATATATGTGTGTTGACATGAGAATATTCACTATTGATAATTTGGAATGTTCTAAAGTTGAATCGAGTGTGAGATAAAAAGGTTGCTTTAATGCTTCTTCTTTTTCCCGTCCGTGAATTGCTAGAGGTAAAATGACTTTGAGTGGCCATTGATTGGGCTAATTGGAATGTGAAAGTTTTATTTGGTTGTTGCCAATAACCAAAGACTTTTGAGTACCAATCATTAACCAGTTACAAGTTAGCAGTGCAGCAAGTCACGTTATTATTGATTGAACATTCTATCTGAAATAACAAATTGCAGTACCAAGAAATGCCCAGAGAGATATTATTGCCAATGTCGAATTTCCGTTCTGATATTAACATGTCATGTTGTTTTGATGCCCTGCAATGGCAATCGTTAGCAACACTCCCCAAGTGATGTTATCACATTTTTTTTTAGTAAAATTAAACTATTATATTAAAACTAATCACTCGATTCGGTTGCTTAAAAAATGATTAAAAAGGGCATTTGTTAAAACCATTATTGAGCAAGAATAGTTAGGGAAATAAAAGAGAGAGTAGTTGAGGTGGGGCTGTTACAAAATCATTAAAAGACGATCGAATAATGAATGAAATTGGTGATAAGCTTTCATTTCATTTCATATCAATTCATATGGTCAAGTAAAAAAAAGTTGACGCGTCCACAGCAACACGAAAACGACACGCCACAAAAAGCTCCACGGAGTAACAAGAAGCACAGCTAGCTAGTTCGATTGATGTACTAACTAGAAATGAATATATATAATACCCAAAAATTTGGTATAAGGTCATGCAATAATGTACGTAATTAATTTTTTTTTGTCCGCACAATTTTAAGGCTTCGCTTGATTAATTTGGATCGACCCGGGCATATATTTGGCTGTGATGGGTGAGTCTCCCAGCAGAAATAATTGCGTATACAAGGCCTTGATTCCAAAACCTGTTTAAGCGATACCAAACCACTTATCACTCCGACCAATTCCCATGTAATTTAAATTTAGTTAGCTATATCATAAAGTCTTCAATTATGAAGACTACGTAGCAGCGTAACCTTTCTCTGTTTCCAGAGTGGCGGGCGAACCATGTATGCATACGTGTCTGAATAGAAGTTAGACTTCAATTTTCATTCTTTGCGTAGTGAGATCGGATTAATGTAAGGAGAGAAACATGGATAGGTTTTGTGTGCATAAATGCAAGATGTTTATTGCACTGATATCTTCACAATCATACACTACTAGTATACTGGTTATATGAGCCATGTCTTTGGAGCGGAACCATATTATTGGTCTAGGACCTTTTGTCGTGTTAACCCGGGTAGGATCTTTTGAACTGTAATTTTTTCCCCCCTAGATTTGATACAGTTGCATACTTAAGACTAGTACTTAAGATATCTGTTTAAACTAAAGTAATCTTTTATTAGTTGATCTCCGAGTTCGTTGATAGTCGCATCATATTATTGAAGTATATAAAACTAAATAATTGGAGATTTTTCATTATTTGTTTTTGTTCTTTTCCAACAAAATTGTTTAAGCATTAATTGTGGAGCATTAAAATTTTATAATTCATCACTAACCTTTTTTTAAAAAAATAATTGTAACTCGAATTAGGTTAACTTAAAGTACGACTTAAATTCAACTTAAAATCAGATCAAATGTTATAACCTGAACTGGCTCAATAACCTTTGTTTGCCTTATTATTGAGTTGGGTCGAATTATGAACACTCTCAATCCAAATATGCTTTTAGGATTGTGTCAAATAACAGATTTTAAATATTGAAATATTTAACATCAGTGTATTTCAGTTTAAAAATTCTTGAAGGTTGATAAAATATATTTAATGCGTATTTCAAAAATATTGTCAAAATTATTTTATTTATTATATATTTTTTAAATACTTTAATAGTTAATAATGATGGAAGATACGCCCAAATGGTAACCAAATCCTACAAATTACTACGCAGACGGCAGTACATCGTTTTCAATTTTGTTGGCCGCTTAAAAGATCAAAGGAAAATGCCCAAACTTAGACACAATGAGAGAGCATTTTTTTTTATAAAATAAATAAAATAAAATTATCAGATTAAATCCATGCTAGATTTACTTTAAATTAATATATTGGCAGTGTATTTACTATTATTACATAAGTCTGCATCTTCATATCAAAAAAGTATATAGTGTTAAAAACATACAAGTCCTGTTTGACTTGTAAAAGGTCCACAAATGGTTAATTAATTTTAAAGTCGTTCCAGATCCTAGAAAACTTCCATTGTTTCTGATATTAGCTTAGTACAAAATCCATGGCCAAGAGATGGAGGAGGAAAATGTGGGTTAAAGCCACTGGACTATAAACACTAAAACAGCCCAAGTTAGAAAAAATGACCATTGAGGATAAGGATGAAGAATGCAAAAGTCATTGCCCCCAAAAAGAAAAAAAGAAAAAAGAATAAGAATGCAAAAAAGCATTAGATTAGATATACATATATGGTGACCCATCAACTCTCCATATAGAAAAAGTTAAGCTAATCCATTCCATTCCATTCCAACAATTTCCTTTCATCATTAAAAAGAAAGATTACAACCAAAGGTTTGTTGTCCTCAACATATCATACACCAGACAGACATATATAACTTACTAGTACTATTATTATTATTATTATGGTGACTAAATATTCGAGATTAGATGCCCCCACTTACATCACAATACGGTGCCACAAACCAAACACAATTAAAAAAAAAGGTGGGGGGGGGCACATGTCATACAGTCATTGGCATGGAGTTACTCGATTAATTAAATACTTATAATAAAGAGTAAGATTGGCAGAGAGATTAATTGATTAGCATAGGAAGGACATAATTAAAGTAGTGTCGGATTGAAGAAGGGTATGGCATCTTTATTTGGCCCTGTCTAGAATTATATCGAAGCCCATCTCAGTTGGATCAGTGGCCTGAACTTCATAGTGGATTCCATCTAGTGCTCTTCTCAGCCCGTCCTTGGATGTTGCGTACAGCATCTTTGCTCTTATCCTTGATGCTGTTGGTGACCTGATTCGATTCAATTCACATTTAATTTATCATCCATATATCATGTATTCAAATATTCACATATAATACTGATTTGGCCGGGTAATGGGTCATTCCACAAAAGCATTAGTGTCATAATTGAAGCTAATTAATTTTGGAGTAGTAGGTACGAACCATGCGATGAAGAAGATCTTGCTCTTGCGGCAGTTATCGACGGTGACAAAATCGAAGTCGAAGACGGCGTATCTGCAGTCATCGTTGGGCAAGGAGGCGGCGAGATCGTGGTAGTTCTCGGCGGGGCCACCGACCTTATCGACGGTGACAAGCCTGGAACCTTCATCGATCTTGAAGACTATGTATCTGTGAACCTTCTTCCACTTCATCTCCATGAATGAGTTCTTGCACTCATCCGTCACCCACATCCCTGTTGTCGCCTGTATTAATCAATATAACGCATAGATCAACAAATTGAACAAATTCAAATCTATTAATTCATGGAGATCACTGACGGACGTACGTACCATTTTGAAAGCCATCGCCATTGTTATCAGCAGAAGAGGACCAACCTGCTCTAATTGGTAACCTTTTTCCTTTTTCTTTTTTCTAAGTAGACGAGTTTGGCCAAGTTTCAAAGGGTGGTGAGCTGGAACTTGTGGCCTAAGCCTATATATAATGAAGGGCTTGTTGACAATGCCACTGCTTTTGACTTGTATTTACGCTTTTGTCCTGGATTATATATCCATGCCCATTTGTTGTTTTATATATACATATATATACTGTTAATTAACTTTAATACTTGTGAAAATGTGAGCAAATCATATTTTTTAATGATTTATTTTAAGAAATAGATTAAATTATAGGTTAAATTCTGTGTTTAGAATACAGAATACTTATATAAAATAGGATTTGGATGGATATAGAAATCATTTCTTGGTTTTGAAACTCTTAAGACACAATATTTTATTTCTAAATCAAATGTTTTCATTTTCTGGTTGGTTCCAAACATACACATTAACCCATAGTTGAAATAAAGTTTCTATTGTATCAAAATAATTATATGTACTATGACCTCATGTGTCCATATATCCCTTAAAAAATTCACCCCATTATACCATCTTGAACTGGGAGCTTAAAAGTTGAATGGCTTAAGCCTGAAAATTACGATTGTGGGAATGAAACGCATTTCACCATCCCGTGGAATTCAATATCAAAGGGATGGATGACACTTATCCTATTTCAAAATACTGAAATGTAAGCTTTTAATTTAGGGAAAGGGATAGGTGGTGCTCTCGCAAGTTTCTTACTCTAAAGTTTAATATTGGTGTATATTAATTTTTAAGTTTTTATATTATTATTTAATTATATATTATCTTATTATATATATAAAAAAAATCATTGTAAAGTTAAATACTTTTTTGATTTATAGTTGGTATTTGGTTAGATGCTATGAACTTTATAATAGAAGGAAGTTATTGACTATAATTACAAGTAATTAATTATTTTTTGGTCTAATTCAATAATACCTAGAATTAACTAGATTCTAACTAATTTAATTTGAGTTCAAATCAGGAACGGTAGCTGGTTTCAGTAACCAAAAACAAAAACTAGAGTTGGTTTCGCCCACAATAAAATGTATATATGAACCAAAAAAAAACACATGAAAATGTATATTTCTTTCTTTTATAATAAATCATCATTACTTACCAGCCTATGGCATAGGCAATGGAAAGTAATTGTCCAAAAAATAAAATATTAAATTTTTTTCATTTACATTTTAAGTAATTTATAAAAGTTAAGCATTTAAAGTGATTTGATTGGATAACAGTATAAAAAAATTTACACTGTCGATGCATAAACTTAATTATATTCTTTATAAAATAGTAGCGAATGATTTAATGATCTTTTAATTAATTAGCTTAATATGTTGTCTTTCTAATGAATCAAAGACAAGAATATTAAATATTTAATTTATGTTTTTATTTGATATTTACATATTTTAAATCATTAGAAGAAGTATATCATTCTTACTGATCAGCAGTAACTTTTTGGTCTACTACTTATTCAGTGTGTGTGTGTGAAACGTTTTACGTTTGTTTCATGCAAAAACTTGGGTCCCTCTCTCAAGGGACCAATATTTACCATGAATTGATTTTGATTTATGTACACAATCACAAGTGATTTATCGATATTTGGTTGATTCAAGTAACATGATTCTTATTTATTTTGAACATGTTAAAATTGAATTCTATAAATAAAGAAATATTGTGCTTGAAATTCTTTAAGAAAAAAATCTTGTATAAACATAAATGTATCATGTCAATTTTACATGCACACATAAAAGTTGGTAGATTCATGAATAAGTGAGTGTTGTGAGATTCGCTTTCTGTGTGGGTGTGATTAAAAATGAATAAAATGTTGAATTTTTGGTTAACTAAAAATCTCTCTATAAACTATGGATCCGAAACTTGAATGAAAATGAACCACCAGCTTATAGGAGCATAGCAACCGACACTCAACAATCTTGGAAATCAAATTAAATAGATCCATATCGAATGTAGCCTTAAACACAAAAATATGCTCATGGTGGATGTTTGTAGTAGTAGAGTATTGACTATGCGCAATGGTCCCATCTAGGATCGCACACCCACACACATCCCATCACACCCCCCTAACTATTTCCTTTTTGTGTTTCTGAAAATAGTCTTTGCGTGAAAGCAAAGCAGAGGAGTGAAGGAGGTAGTAAAAAAGAGTGAAAGGGAAAAAGTCATTCTTCTTCTCGTTACTAAAAATTAGTCTCTCCAATCACCATTCATTTTCCTTAGCCAACTTGGTCATCATTTGTTTGTTTTATATTATATTGTATTATATTCCCCTATGGTTCTTCTTTTCAACTTCAAGTTTTTCATGCTCCCAAGGGGTTAGAGTTTTTCCACGCATTTGTCTAATAAATTGAAGCAGATAGAGTTAACCCCGCAACCAATGTTTCTGCCAATTACTAGTTGATATTGAGAATGTGATAGAAATTATTACACATGCAATGACTCAGGTTTTGTTTTTAAAACTAATAAAATATCATACACCAATTCAATTGGTTGTGTTCCAAATGTGAATATAGTAGTCTCATATCACATCGATGAAGGAAAAATGTGACTTATTTTTATATCTCACTTAATAGTTAAATTTCTTTAGTTTCGGACTCCTTTCTCCGCTTTAAGCCCAACTTATAGCAACGAGTGCGTAGATTAACTGTCCGAGGAAGTTGTAGCTTAATTGTAGGTCTCCAGTTAAACTCTATTATGCAATTACATCAAAATATAAAAGGGAGAAGCTTGGTCGCCCTGATGGCTCTACCTAACTCGAGCTAAACTACTTCCATTCAAAAGATATGTTAAAAATTTCTGAATGCATTGCTTTAGTGCTCATTGTGAAATGAGAAATGATATTTGTATATTTATAGACATATAGTAGAGACTCTTTGTGGTTTTAATTATTAATTTCCATGAAAAAGTTAAAAGATAAAATATAAGAATGTTTTTTTATTTGAATGTGAAGAGATGTTAATGCATATGTGGAAACTATGTATAAATAACAAATCTCTTTGTGAAATGGAGGTTACAAACACTAGAAGCCAGGCAAATTTGCCAAGCATGAGATGTTATGCTGGTGAATGGGGAGGCAATACTCCTGTGTTGATGGCATGATTCATTTGTCCCTTTCTACAATCCAAGATTTTCCTACTAGTTTGAGGTAGATTATTACTAGAATCAAGTGGCATTATAAAGAGCAAGCTTCTGCATGGAATTACTCACTTTTGTGGAGCACATTAATTCATCCTCGGGATTTGACAAAAATAAAGCATGCAATTGTATAGGCTAACTTTATCTTCTTGGTCCTTTCTTTGATTAAATGTATATGTATCTGGCATGTCGATCTTAGACATTGATCGGGTTCTAATCCTTTACTTCCACTTAATTATTATCATTGTTTACACTTACAACTGAAAACTTTTGATCTTGCAAAACCTAATAGGAGACAACATCACATGTGTACCCTTATGCTAAAATATTCTACTTGTATGTACATTTTGAGAATGATCTATATTCTCTAGATTTAGATCCACATGACCAGACAGAGCAAATCATGTAGCATGTACCATAAATATATTTGCATGAAAACGAAATATAAGAAATTAAAAGCATTTAAATTATTTTGTACCCTCCAAATGAAATGGTAGCTATTGGAATGGAAGTGGCAGGCTTTATATATTGGCTACTCCTCACTTCACATATAAAAAACTATGATTGTACTGTGATCAATGGATCACATATTCCTTTACGAACCTGCCAAGCAAAAACGGAACTTTTTTTTTCTTTTTAAATTTTATAATTCGGTTACATATCAAACAGAGTGCAGAAGCAACTAGTAGGAGAAAATAAAGGTACTCTTCTCATTCTCTTTTTTTTCCTTCTTTGTTTTGTTGGTGCTGGTTTTAAACCAAGTACAAAATATTTAAAATTAATGCTCTAAACCAATATCACACTCACGAGATTGACTCTCTTTTTTCCTTCTAAAAGCACCTAAATATTTCTCGTTTTAAAATGCCCTTATTTTAAAATGACTTTCTTTTTCAATAAATTAGGACAGCCTATCTAATTATCTCAATCTCATCAATATGTCAGACTCGCCCAACAAAAGCAATTGCCCCAAAATTTTGGCCCGAGCAATAAACCAGGGTAGGCCCAATGAATTTCAATGCAGTTGGACCAATTGGGCCGGCCCGGCCAGCATTTTAATGAAACTAGAAACAGCAGCAACAGAACTAGTAAAAGCCGGTTTGGATAAAACAGTTTTTGATTTTTTTTTTTTAATTTTCAAATGTCTAAGTTATGTTTTTTTAATTTCGATCACGTTTGACTATATAGCGTATTACTTATTAAAAAGTCAATTTTAATGCTTTTTAAAAATTTGAAATTTATAACTTCTCAAAAAAACACTTTTCAAAATACTTAAAAGAAAAAATCATTTAAATTCATTTTATTGTGTTTTTAAATACAAAATAATTTATTCATAAATTACTTTTTAAAAGTTCATTTTGTAATAAGCTCCTTTTAATTTGTGTACCCAAATAGATCCTAAGAGCTTTGCGTTTGTTTGATGAAATAAGGTGATATAACCAACCACTTATTGATCCAAAGATTAACAATCATACCGCATCATTCTCTACAAATGAAATTCAGCTAAAGTTTCAAGCTCTAACATTTTTCTACTTGGATATTGTTGCTTTTACATGTCTTCATGACTTGGAGGATTGAGAAGCCAAATCAAGCCTCCACAGAACAACAAAAGGGAAAGAAATGAGAGACTGCAAAAGTAATACAGATTTTGCTTACTACTTGAACAAAATTGTCTTATTAGGAGCTAAAGTTGTGCCTCTTCACCCTCACAAAAGTGTACATGAATCAGGTTACATGGGAAACTGAAGTCAACTTTCAAAATTAACTAAATTAATCCTTGCTATGTATATAAACAAAATTTAAAGAAGAAACACTCAGAAGTATGCACAATAGGCTGACAGACAATTCTAACTTCATACTGTCCACAAAGTAGCAATTCAAGGACCTCAAAACATTTCAATCCTAAGAATTATTTACACGCCTAGAGTTCTCGTAGGAATATTCTGTCTCATACTTCTGCTAATGGGTAGGTGAACATAAACCTCATGGACATCTTGTTTACAAACCTCGCCTCTGTCTCGGTCTATCGCGTAGCAGACATAAATAGAGTCAATAACGATGTCAAGCACATGCACAAAGTAACCCAGCACTAATAGCATCAGCAACCAAGCCAGCGCAGCTACTAAATATGAATCATCCCCAAGATTCGTCGCAGTTTTTAAGATAGCACAGACCTGCATATACAAAAATAAATGAGTTTAGGACAAATGTAAATGGAAGAAACCAAATGTAAGACAGAAAAACAAAACTAGTAATAGTTGGAGACTCCAAAAAGATTCATTTCATTTAAAAGGGATTATTACATGAATTTCACCAAGTTAAACCCTCCTACAATGGACAACCTCCACCTCATCTCAAAACATATACTAAACTGATAAAGAGAGAGAGAGAGAGAGAGAGAGAGAGAAAAGAAACACATTGACCATCATTTATGACTGTAGAGTGAACATGCACAAAATTTAATGGAACCATATGTTGGAAGTTGTTGGTCAATAGTAACCATCAATAGGTTACAACCATTAGAGAGCTATACAAATATCTCATGCTTCAAGAGAACTTGTTGAAATATATGCCTACACTAAGAACATACACTCAGTAGCAAATCTCTAATGCGAAGCATTAAAAAGGTAAATATTAACAGAACGTATGTACCGCAATTGTGTATATCGCTGAGAGGACAAAGATAATTCCAGCCAGGAGGCGAGATGAGATTGTCTCCACAAAAACAGCGGATAGAAGATTACGTCTTAGAAGTTCATATGTCATCCTTGCAGATGTGCAGTAAGCTTCGCCAGTTATGGCAGCAAAGTTTATGGTAAACTTATTAAGAAAATCAACCGTAGTCAGTAAGGCATTTACACAGCACCGCAATACTAGGTTCACTAACCCCGGAGCATCCTCTTGCCTTGCACTATCAACTGCAGCACGCACCATTCGCACAACACAGATAAGCAATCCCGACAAACACACCGTGCCCGCAGAAGGACCAAAAGCATTTCTGTTCACCAGATTCTCAAAGTTAATGCCTTTCTAAATGTTAAAAACAAACCATTCAGTTCAGCTGAACATTTCTTTCCATTTTCCTTCCTATATGCCAATCAAGGAGTATGCTAAGGCCAATAACAAAAAAAATTGGAAGCCACAAGACACATCACAGGTAACCACTGTCTTCCACTATTAACTTTTGAACAATTTAAATTTCATAAGCAATCAATTTGAACAGTTGATAGAAGTACTAAGCGACAAAATGACAATGATATCAAAGAAAATATTCTCACATTTTAGCATGGCAGCAGAAGCATACAAAGTGCAAATTGAAATGTAAACAGCATAACATTAGAATTTTGCACAATTTTGGTTAAAACAACTACTCAGTCTAATCTCATAAAGGAATCAATACATATTATGCATACGTTGCACCGGACGAATGGATTGGATAATGGCGCTTCCGCCATGAAAACATACTATGATTAGTTGCTTCTACAATTGAAAGTGTTAGGTATAACTAAATATGCGACGATCACAGCCTAACATGCTCAAAATGAAGCATCATAAGCAAGTAACACATCCAAATAAAACATCAAAAATCACCACACAAAAATGCTCAAAGTTAAATATCAATCAATCAATCATGCTTGTTCACCTTAAAGAATTTCTAATACTCCTCCTTATAGGAGCTTCATCATCCTTGGAAAAATACCAATGAGCAACAGTCCCACTGATCACATAAACCTGCGCTTCAACCATCGCCACCGCAGACCACAGCATTGTCAGGATCGCCAGGGCGAAATACGCCGGCACCCAACTATCCTGCTTCCAAACACAGCCCACTTCGCCACGACCGCCGCGGCCACTATCCAAGCCCTCCGGCACAACCTCCCCATTAAACGTGGCAAACACCATGAACACCACAATGGGCACTAAATACAGCAACAGCCCAACGGTCAAAGAGGGCAGAACCCCGAACAAGCCCATGTTCCACGAAAGGGCGTTGGACGCCACGCCGATTATGCTCACGGTGAGCCCAACCCGGTGCCAATTCACCACAAGGATCCACACTATCACCCCAATCACCAAGAACAGGAAAACCAGGACCAGGACACGGTATGCCATGGGGAAAGCATCGCTGCAATGGGGGCTAACGGTGCAGGCGACGAACCAGTAGACGTTGAAGAAGATTGGGATGATTATGAAGAACGGTATCGAAGCGTAGACAAGGTGTTTGGTGTAATGCTTGAGAGAAAGGAGGAGGCCGTAGCAGATGGGTAGGCTCAGAATGAAGGTGATTACGAGCGTCGATGTCAGGTCTTTGGTTAGATGGGAGGAAAACGTGGAATTGAGTCGGGCCCGGTTGGAATTGGGGGTGGTGAGGGTGCAGGTGGTGGTGTTGGGGTTGAAGGAGTAGTGGGAGGGGGAGGGGTTGGGGTTTTTGTGGAGGAGGGAGAAGAGGCCGAAGGAGAAGGTGGAGAGGGAGAGGAGGAGGAAGAGGAGGAGGAAAGGGAGGTCCTTGAAGGAGCGAGGGCCGTGGTTGAATGAGATGTGGAGGAACTGGTTGGTGGCGGTCTCGTCTTCAGGGGATTCGGGTTCTGAGATTGGGGATTTGGAAAGGAGAGGGTGTGATGGGGAATTGGGTTTGTTTGGGTCCTCGCTGCTACCCATGAGATGAAGAAGATGGTGGCGGCGGCGGTGGGAGTGAAGAATTCAGATGATGACGACTCGGCTGAGTGTTAGGTACAAAGTTGCTGCTTTCTATGTCTATCGTTGTCACTCTTCTTTTTTTCTGTCATGTATTTTGTTGCTGCTGCTGTGTGATTGTGTTGTTCCAATCTAAAGAGGAATCTGAACAGTGTCTGGAACTCTCATATACTGCAAAATATATTTTTCACTCGCAACACATCATAATTCTACTTCTTGTAAGGTACTTCTTACTGTGTTTTGGGAGAGAGTGACAAAACGTAGATATATTTAAGTATGTACACGAAGCATTTTCTACCTATACAGGACCGTAAATTTCTGTTCAATTTTTCCTATTATTATTATTATTATTGTGAAGAGCTAATAGGTAGTTTGATTTGATAGGGTAAAAAGCTTTCATGGGATAGATTTACTAGGAGGAACAGTTGAATTCTGTTAGATGTAGCACGCTATTTGATTAGTTGCATTCAAAAGTTTAATTTTTTTCAGGCAGTTAATTACAATTTCATTTTATTATTCTTTTCTTCAATTTGGAAGCAATTAAATGTTCCTGGGCCTTAAAACATCTCTCATTTCAGCAAAGAATATTAAGTGTGTTTCCCCCTTCCTTTTGTTAACAACAATTGTGCTCATCGTGAGGATATTCTTATTCCTTTGTCATGATCCTTTCTTAAGTATATATCTATATTGTTTAATTATTATTGTGGCAGAGGGTGTTTGAAAATCTTTGAGCTGCAATCCACATGCACCGAAAGCCCAGACTGATCTGGCCATGCACTTTATGCCTCAGCCTTGTTTTGTTTATTCCTGCCTAATGCCAAACCGACTATTATTAAGAAATGGATTAGGAACATGCAGCTCTCTCTCTTCTTGTTATTTTATTTTCTTACATCACAATATCTTGCACATCTGTTAAATATATTATTCATCCCCTCCAATATTCCAATGTAGTTTATGCTTTGCTTGATTATTTTCTTCATATTTCCAACAGTAAAGTAACTTATCTGGCATACGTGGCACTGATGAATGATATATTTGCATACAATATCGCATAAGATGGCAAAATATATTTGCATACAATAATCTTATTTAAACCATTAAACATGTGTGTCTCTATCACATCAATGGAAACAAAATATTTTCTTTAATTTCTTTCCCTTTCTCTACGGCCAACAACTTTGCGTCAATATAAGGTGTCAAATACAAATACAGTGACTTTAGAAACATATTACACATTTAAGAATTGAAACAGACTATAAATATCAAACAAATTGCTAAAAACTGTCATATTGAAGAAGCAAGACTTGTGAGATTTCCTAGATATCTTACAAAAGAAGTCCATAAATATAATATCATGTTTGGATTATATTTTTTAAAACATGATTCGGCTTAAGGAAAAACCAACTTTACCATGGTTTGAGACCTAAATTTATACTTGGATTTTTTTCTCTTTTGACACGACTAATCAAAGAAATTACCAAAATACCCTCGTTTTCAAACTATTTACATTACTACCACGGTTTGCGCTGACGTGGACTCGGCGGCACGCGTGTCACGCCACGTAGGAGTCGCCAAACCTCCAGGCGACTTTGGCTTGGAGTCGCCAAACCGGCAGGCGACTCCTTTGGAAATAAAAAACAAAAAATGTATTAAAGACGCCAACACGGTTGGCGACTCCTACGTTGAGTCGCCTACCGTGTTGGCGACTCCTGTGCGCGCCATCCTGACCCATTCACTCCTCTAAACCACTAACCCACACACCATAACCTACTCTCAGTGTTTAGGGATTATGAACAACCTCTGGTGTCAACGTCATGTGTTTATTTTTAGGAACAACCATCGAATTACTTGTTTATTTTTACGAACAACCATTAGTCCACTTGATGTTTTAGGGTTATGAACACTATAAAAATTAGAGGTGTATGTGAATTTGTCAAACCTAAATCATGTTATCAACCTAATATCATTAAGTCACGCTATGAAATGAACGTTGGACATATATCATGAAATCAAAAGGGCACAAGCGTGTAGACATATAATAAATGACATGAAAAAAAATAACATTAAAGTGTCCAAATCATAATTTTAAATTTCAAACAAACATAAACTCGTACATAAAAAGTAATAAAACATATCCTAACCGGCTACCTACGACTAGCTCTGCGGCAGTCGACGGTCAGTATCAGACGGGCCAGGCTGGGATGGGTAAGTAAAAAGGGGTGGGGGTGGTATGGGCATGGTGGGGGTGTGTAAGAATGGGGCGGGAGTGGCTGGGAGGTGAAAGAGGATGGATGGGAGGTGTAAGGAGGCGGCTGTGAGGTGTAAGGGCAGGACGGCGGTGGGTACGAGTAACCGTGTGCTGGTGGGTAAGGGCAAGGGAACGCATGTGGGTAAGGGTATAGGCGTGGAGGTGGTTTACACAGGAGTCGCCAATACGGTAGGCGACTCAACGTAGGAATCGCCAACCGTGTTGGCGTCTTTAATACATCTTTTGTTTTTTATTTCCAAAGGAGTCGCCTGCCGGTTTGGCGACTCTAAGCCAAAGTCGCCTGGAGGTTTGGCGACTCCTACGTGGCGTGACACGCATGCCGCCGAGTCCACGTCAGCGCAAATCGTGGTAGTAATGTAAATAGTTTGAAAACGAGGGTATTTTGATAATTTCTTTGATTAGTCGTGTCAAAAGAGAAAAAAATTCTTTATACTTAGACACAACCCAACCATGGTTTTGCCAAACACATTTAGGTGTGCAAAGTATAATGCAAACATGCTATAAATTGTTGTCACTGAAACTAAGAAGTTCAAACTTTCCTCATCCCATGGGTTTATGGTGTGCAAAGGTATAATCCAAAATTGGAAGTTCAACTTTCCTCGTCCCACTGGCTTTTAGGTACCTCTCCAGAGTCTGCAATCACTACCTTCTTTCTGGGTTTTCCATTGTAGGTTCCAGCTCCCCCTTCAATTGCAAACACAATATCCATTCCTTGAACAACCTTGCCAAAGACAACATGGTCTCCGTTCAACCTGGAAAGTTAGCACGTAAATTGATGTCATACCTAGTTGTGATGACACATCAAGCATATATTTGGCTTTTTCAAAGAACAAATTCAAAAGTAGTATCTCTCTGTGTGCAAGATTATCAAGCAATGTGGCCAAGATCTATCAAAAAATTAAAAGCCGTTGCTGCCTTATAAAGACTCTTCACAGCCAGTGAGGACTCAATCTAACACATCATTTGTCTGTGTGTTAGAGTGCCATGGGGAAGGGGATTAAGGGTTTTCATGGAGCTTTGGTGTAGAAGTTTGTCCATAGCATGCACTATCAGGATATAACTTACCAGCTGGCCTTCACTGTGGTAATAAAAAACTGGGAGCCATTGGAATCAGATCCTGAATTTGCCATAGAGACAACGCCTGCAACCATGGAGTAAGTTTTCAAGTAAACAACTTACTCACACTGAAGAAATGAAAAAAACATCAAGTTTAAAACTTGTAACAAAATGAAAGAAAAAAAGTAAAGGGAGCTGTTGGCAGTGGCATCCAAACACATGATGTTACAAACCAGCATGAGAGTGTTTTATTTTGAAGTTCTCGTCAGGAAAGGTGCCACCATAAATAGATTCAGATCCTTTGCCATCATGATGAGTAATGTCTCCACCCTGAATCACAAAACCAGATACTATCCGATGAAATGGTATTCCTTTGTAATGAAGTTTTATGCCACCGGCACTCTCGCCTTTCTCCCCTACACAATACGTAACAATCCTCATCAGTGCATAGACAAAAAAATGGGGGCTAATAAATAAAATGAAGAAGAGGTTATAACTACCTGTGCACAAAGCTCTAAAATTTTCTGCAGACAGAAATTTTGAATCAGTAAAAATAGCAACATTATATAAATGGTAGTGCAAGAATTGCTGTATGTAAATGGCATACATATAGGTAGCTTCATCAGGAAAGTTTAAGTTTGAATATACTGAAACAACTTTAGACACCCTGTATAATACATGAAAGAAGAGGACTCAAAGATTTGGCAATTCCTCCTAAGGAGGCTCACCCTTGGTTCATGCAAAATGGAGCTTTTTGCCGACTAAATAATTTGAATAGAAGATTAATAACTTACCAACAGTTTTTGGTACAACTTGGCCATACAATCCAATCACGATCCTACCTGCATAAATGATTGTACATTGCAGGTTGTTAATAGCAAACAAAAATAGAATATGTTTTTTTTTTCTAAAATGCTAGCTGAACATCACTTGTTACTCCCATCTTCCTACACCCGCTTTCTAACAAAAATACTAAGTAAGAAAAATTGGTTCAAATGAAAGCAATCAGTGAAATTCCTAAGAAATTGCTTGACTACCTAAACGCTGTTTATCAATATCAACATCCAAGAATACTCTGTGTGTAATTTCAGGCTCCTCTTCTACATTCTCCTCAGCCTACATCAGATAAAGGCAAAAGTTTATCATTAACTGAAGCAATAAGCAAACCAAAAAACAACAGAGAAGTCTTTTCCCACTATGTTGAGTCGGCTACATGGACCAAATGTCCTATCGTAAATCATGTCTACAGATAATAAATATGAAAATCATAAGTGGGAATAAAAAAAAACTTACAAATGATCTAGTCATCAATTTTCAATCAGATGATACAGAAGAGTGGAGTGCATATACTTTTGGAGTTATGGATAGTGCTCTTAATACAGGTTAATACACACATAATATAGTGGGGGAAAGAACTTCAGTTATCTTCAGAATGGTGCTCATACAATTTAACCAATGAGCCAGCTAGATAAAGGTCAGAGAGTTACCATCAAACCAAAAGAAGTAAGTTTCAATTCTAATGCTACAAACCAGAGAAGTTTCAAACTTAATGCTCACACTAAGCTACTGCACTGGCAAACTTTAAAATTATTCAGATAGCAATATCATTCAATCAAATGGAAAAAAAAATGGTACTTTAATAGAGAACCATTGGAGCCAATGTAACCAAGATTAGAGGCACAAAAACTCACATCATGTTGCATCCTATCAGAGAAAGAAATATACGGCATTCAGATCAGTGAAATCAAATCCAAAACCTAATCCCCATCAAAATCATAGAAACATAAACAATCTCAAAGCAAACATCTTGCACTAAACCCGGTCCAATTACCCCCAATATCAGATCCACAATGGCAATATCATACAGATATAGTAAAAGGGTTAAAGGGCATGCCTGTTTATAGCCAGAGAATGCGAAGATGATGAAAATTGAGAGAACGAGGAAGAGAAGGAGGAACCGCGGCTGAACAAGGAAAGAGATCTCGCTACGCATTGCTTTCAATTTTACCCTCTTCGCTCGAGTTACACTTAAACACCCGAATCAAATAAAAATCGAAACTTTGTGATCATCCATTGCAGAGAGCTTAATGGGTTTGTCTCCGAATCGTTGAATCCCCAAAAGGGTACACGAAAACTTGTGGCACTTTTGATTTCTCGGTGCAGAAGTTGCTGAAGTGGAAGGGGGGGAAGGTGGTTCAAGCTTGTAGCAGCATAGGGCAAATTATTTATTTGGTTTAATAATATTTAATATTAAAGTTGAAAATTCAGAGCATGTTTCTGCATGCACCAAATAGAAAAGAAGGAGCATGTTTTTGCAATTAATGAAGGAAAATCAATTTTATTCATCAGGTGCTGGGGTTCGGTTTATTGGGGGAAATATATAAATCAAGTAAGAATTTATTACTTTAATGAAAAAGGTTCATTGTGATTTTATTGAAATTTAATTTCAATATTTTTTTTATACCAACCCGCCCAACCGCACCCGAATTTAATTTTAATATTAATATGACATGTTGAATTTTATAAAGCATTTTCACCTTATTAGCTGTTAACGTGCCATGTTGATTAACAAGAATAATTACTTTCAAAGAATTTTCTGTACATACTACAACGACTATTGTAACAATATTTTTGCACATGATAAGAATTCTTTTTGTTTTTGGTTGAGAAGATACATTTTTGCATGATTGGGCTCATTTGAAATACACATAGGATCAATATTAAAGTTGATTTCGTATTTCTTTGCATAAACTCAACGAAACTTAATCTTCTCTTTTTTAAATAAAAGTGTAAGTAAATAGGTTTGGTACTACATTGAACTCATATTTATTTGATATACGAATTCGATTTTATCAACTTTACTAACCATTTTTGGTAATTGAAACTTAATCTTTCACAACACAAGATTCATACTCAGTTGACTTATTTTTCTTCCAAATCTTACATCGACTTTGTTAATGTCTTTTATCTTAATAATCATATGACCTACTTATCAAAATTAATCATATGACTTTATCAGGGAAAGAACAAACAAAAATACTTGGACAAATTTTTTCTGGGTCATAACTACGCAGCCCAATTAAGATTACGGATTTAGGGTCTTCGTCAGTCCAATTGATATTAACGTTTCAAGCAATGGGTTTTTTTTATCAGTGCTTTGTATGGGTCATAAGAGACCAAAAACAAAATAAACTTTGGTTTTTCATGACCAAAAAACAAAAAGTTTTCAACTGTTTTTTCTTTTTTTCGCTTCCATCTATCTCTACTCTAATATGAATTGATTTGGCCATTTTAACTTCACATTGTTTTTAAACTATTTTACCTTTTTATGGGTTAAAAATGTAATTTTATGGCACTTAATTGCGTGCAAATTTTTAATAGTTATATAACTGTGAATTTTGCTATAAAAGAAATGTTTTAAGGTACCTATTAGAAATATATATATATATACACACACACATACTACTTCTTATATAAACATAAAAAGCTATAAAACATGTGCACTATAATAAAATGACAACACATACGCTGGTGCTGTTGCCTTATATTTTTCCAGTTGAGGTCAAAGGTTTTCGTTTTTTTTTTCCTTTCTAATAAATAATGCAATTTATTAAGGCTCAACACTCTTCCGCGAAAGGGGAGCAAAAGAATTAATTAATGAAAGGCTCATCATTGTTTCATGTGTGCATGCCTATGTTTCATAACTATCATCACTTTCCTCCCATTGAAGTTCACCTCCCCGATGGAAGTAAGGTTTTATCTCACATTTCCGGTAAGTCATTTTTTCTAATGATCTCTATTTGATCAATGTCCTCTACATTTCCAAATTCACTTTCAACCTCTTATCTGTCTCAAAAATTACTGCTACCCTATACTGCTCACTCACTTTTTCCCTTAACAAATGTGACATACAGGACTTGAGTACTTTGAAGATGATTGACACTACTGATCTTGAGGATAGATTATATACAATGAATATTCCACAATCTATGACACCATCTACTGTCTCTTATGGAGTTAGTTCTACATCAGCACTAGTTATTTCTTGTAATATTCCTTAATTTATCAATAAGGCTGACATTTGGCATGAGACTAGGCCATCCATCTTTTAATATGTTGTATCTACTAGAAAAGGAATTTCTTGATGTAAATTGTTCCTTATTACACAAACACTATGCAGCATGCCATTTTGGCAAAATGAAAAAGAAACTTTTTCCTATGAGTTCTTCCATTTCGAATAGTTGTTTTGAGCTTTTACATGTTGATATTTGGGGACCCATTTCCTTTCCATCAATGCTTAGCCATAAATACTTTCTTACTATTGTAGATGATAAATCTAGATACACTTGAATTTTTTGCATGAAACTGAAATCTGAGACTGCTCTATTACTTCAGAATTTTGTCAAAATGGTTCAAACTCAATACAATATTTTAGTTAAAATCATAAGAAGTGACAATGGCCAAGAGTTTATGCATATTTTTTCAACAAAACTGGCATAATTCATCAAATCATATGTGTAGAAACACCTCAACAAAATGCTATAGTTGAAAGAAAGCATCAAAGTATTCTTGCAATTGCTAGAACTTTGATGTTTCAATGTGAAATTCCAACTTGCTTTTGAAATTTTGTAGTTGGCCATGCTACATTCCACTTAAATAGATTGCCTAGTTCAAAACTTTCCAATCAAATCCCTTATGCTGTGTTGCACAAAAACAAACCTGACTTGTCAACTTTGAGAGTTTTTGGCTCTTTATGTTATGCTACAACCCTTTCTGCTGGGAGAAAGCAGTTGGACAGCAAGGCTAGGCAATGTGTTTTTCTAGGTTTTAAAAATGGCGCAAAAGGTTATATGCTTTATGATTTGGCTTCTAGCGAAATCTTCATTTCTAGACATGTGAAATTTTATGAAACCATATTTCCCTATAAATTACAGAACAACTCTGCATCTGATTGTTCTACTTCTAGTTCTATTGCTAATCCTAATTCCTCTATCATAAATTATCAATTCTTTCATGATTTCAATCCTCCAAAATTTTCAAATTCTGCACAAATAACTAGTGCAGATAAGCTGAGAACTAATTCAGTTCCTGCACCTTCAATTCATACTTCAACTCCACTGATTCATGCATCATTTGATATGCCAAACTTAACCAATATCCCTCTCAGTACTACAAGTTCTGATTCCAGTGCTCATGTTGTTTCTGCTCCCATTATTCCCTTAAGGAGATCTTCTAGGGAAAAAAATCCTTTCACCTAAAGGACCATCATTGAAACTTATCCAGCACCTCAAATATATCATCATCTTCAAATATTCCTTATCCTATTTCTCATGTTATTAACTATAACAACCTCTCCCCATCCTACAACAAAATTTCCCTAGCCATCTCATCCAATACAAAACCTACTAATTATAAGGCTACAGTGATTCATGTTTGTTGGAAGCAAGCTATTCAAAGTGAATTGCAATATCTCAAAGACAATGGCGCCTGGATCCTTACTGATTTGCCTCCTGGAAATAGGGCTATTGGATGCAAATGGGTGCTTAAAATCAAGTATAAATCTGATGACAGCATTGAAAGGCATAAACAAGGCTTGTTGCTAAAGGGTATAATCAAACTGAAGGCTTAGATTACTTAGAGACATTTAGTCCTATAGCTAATATGACTACCATTCGTGTTGTTCTTGCTCTAGATGCTACCAATAATTGGTTTCTTAAGCAATTAGATGTCAATACAACCTTCCTTCATGGTGATCTTCATGAGAAAATGTATATGCAAATTCCTCCTGGTTATACAACTGAATCCAAGTCAAACAAGGTATGCAAGCTTGTTAAATCCCTTTATGGCCTCAAGCAAGCTAGCCGCCAATGGAATTTTAAGCTAACTGAATTTTCACTGAATGCTAGCCATGTTCAGTCTAAAGCAGGTATTCCCTCTTTGCCAAAGCTAATGGTTCTTCATTCACTGTTGTACTAGTTTATGTTGATGATCTTTTCCTCACTAGAAATAATCTTGCTGAAATTCATTCCATCATAAATTCTTTACACACTAAATTTACTATCAAGGATTTGGGGGATGCAAAGTACTTCTTAGCCATGGAACTTGCTCGAAGCTCAAAAAGGATTGCTTTATTTCAGCGGAAATATGCCTTAGAACTCCTTCAGGATGCTGGTTTATTAGCATCCAACCCTGCTGCAACACTATTTGATTACAACACTAAACTTCAGAAACAAGGTACAACTCTTTTGGCTGATCCTATAAGCTTTCGCAGGTCGATTTGGAGGTTAATTTACCTCACTAGTACCGGGCCTGATTTGGCCTTTGCTGTCAATCGACTAAGTCAATTCATTTATAATCCAATGATTGAACACTAGCAAGCTGTAATGAAATTGCTCAGATACCTAAAGAAGTCCCCTGCTCTAGGTCTATTCTTTCCTGCAATTTCTAATCAGAAATTAAGTGGTTTTTCTGTTGCGGATTGGGGTTCTTGCATAGACACTCAACGATTTATTTCTGGTTTTTGTTTCTTCATTGGTGATGCAATTGTTTCATGGAAAAGCAAGAAACAAGCTATTGTGTCTCGTAGCTCTTCAGAAGCAGAGTATAGGGCCATGGTTGGCTGCTGTTGGATGTGAAGCTCAATGGCTTCTTACCTACTTCATGATCTCAATCAGCCTTTAACGCAACCAATTCCATTGTTTTGTGACAGCAAGTCTGCTGTATACATAGCTAGCAATCCTGTTTTCCATGAAAGAACAAAAAATATTGACATGGATTGTCATAGCATCCGTGACAAAATCAACTCTGGTTTGCTTCATCTTCTACTTGTTTCCACTCATGAACAAACAACAGGTATCCTCACTAAACCTCTTCAACCTGATCCTTTCTCACGATTGATGGGAAAACTTGGTCTCCAAGATATCTACGGTCAAGTTTTTGGGGTATCACAATCAGAAAAGAAAAAAAAGGATAGTTGGTTATGTTAGTTGGTTGATTGTTGTAAGTTTGTTAAGTTAGTTGAGAAGTTTGTTAATTAAGGAGTTATCACATTGTAATCAAAAGCATGTAGGCTTGATGTATATATAGTTCATTTCACTGATTCTGCATTCTATGAATCAGAATGCAAGTGCAGAAGTTCATATTCATTTTCTTTCTTTCCTGGTTCATATTTTCTGGTTCATCACTTCATCATCTCATCTCTCTCTCAAGTTTCATCTCATTCATTCTCTCATTCTTCAATGGCTGCTGCATTCTCACATAAGAGAATTAACAAGTTGAGTAAATTATTAAGCACTAATTAATTAATGGTGTATTTCTTAAAACATATTTTATGTTAATTGATATAATTTTAATATATTTTAGTTAGATCAAATATTTAATTGGGACTCAAAAAATGATTAAATATTTAATATATTAATAACGTACAAAACATTCAATACATGCCTTTGAACTATTCATTACCATTTTTCGTCCATATCTGATTGATTTTTTTTAATACTAAAATTGCTTATGCAATTTATTGCGTATTGATTGATTATGCACGACTTAAATTGTGGGAAAATAAGATGTATTAAGATTTTTCATTGTCTTTATTGAATCAAAACTAAACCTATCAAGGCTATATATATCATAAAAAAATAGTCATTCACTGAGAGGGGTTTAGTGATCACTCACTTGAGTAATCTATATGAAATCATAAGTTTAGATACTATTGTTATTAATGTACACTACATAGTTAATAGGAAAAGATTAGCAAATTTTTTTAAGTATTTGGTAAAAAAAATTATTCGTAATGATGGGTATAAAAAAATTTTTATTGAAAAAATATATATATCTACTTTGAGAATCTTTAAGCCTTAAACAAAAATTAATCGCGATCAGATGAGGGATCCATCAATCAAATACAAATAGTTGATAGGAAAAGAAAAAGGGAACATCCACCGTTCCTATGCCGGACCCCTCTCTACCTACCGCATCCCCACATTAATTTTGTATTTTTGTAGCTCTTCGGAGCTTCGATAGCCCATCATAGGGCATGAATGTCTTTAAACAAAATTATGATGCATTATCTCATTAAATATTGATTCATAGATAAAAATAGTTAAATTTTTCCTCCACTAATAAAATAATATTTTTTGTACATTAAGATTTAAGACGTTTCTGACTAAAAAAAACACTTGATAATTCTACAGCGGTGAAAACTGAAAAAGAATTTTACAGGCATAAATCAAAATTAATACTCATTGTTGCTTGTCCATCACCTTATTAAGCAAGCAGTTTTGTTTATCATTATTATCATTATCGTCATCATTGCAAGAATGAACCTTGAAAAAGTAGACGCAATATTCACTAGGCAACTTTATTCAGGAGCTGCGCCAAGATGCGACATAAATTAAATTACTACTTACTTGACAGCAATAGCTAGCTTGTCTTGATAGACCAAGCAACTGATTTTCATCAATTATAACTTCATTAATGTGTTTCCATTTTTTCTTCTTTTTTTAGGCGTTAACCAATGATAAATTATGTTCCTCATCAACCTTATCTCATCCAATTGAGCAAGCAAGTACATGATTACGATTCTAACACATCGTATTTAAATACAATACACAATAAAAACAAATTTTATCATGTGAGATTCAAAAATACTTAATAAAACTTATAATAAAAGTGATAAAATTCACTTTTTATTATGTAATGTGTACTCAAATTTGATATATTAACGTTGTGACCATATAAAAAGGTTGTTGCAAGCCATAGTAAGGTTGCAACTTGCAAGAAGGGTTTATTCGCGAAATATTCCTATGGATATGTATAAATAGTGCACAGTACACACGTAAAACAACAAGCTTTAATTTGCTGACGCCTTTGTCCAGAATACATACAAACATTATACACATATAGAAAATCTACTTGTCCACATTTGACATCAGCACCAAGTCGATTTACAATATAAACACACTCATCCGAGATTTCACTTAGGCCATTGAAGTAAATAAATTTTGAGTAATATCAATACAAATATGTCTACTTGTTTTTCTAACAAGCATAAGAATGACGCTTAGTAAATTTTTGTGGGCAAAAGAAGGAAAATTATTTTATCATCAAACGTCATTCTTAGATTTCTAAGAAGGATACTTAGGAAATATTTGTTAAGAATATATAACCCTTTTCACAAATTTTATCAAGCTAGATAAATGATTTAGACAGTTTTTATATTGAGTTATTTCTTTTCCATGAATTAATTTTTAGTGGAGTTAATCTCGTTTAATTAATTTAAGGTTTGGTTTGATCAAATTTTTTTTTAAAGAGTGTTTCTACTCTAAAGAAAATATAAGTCAATTTTTTGTGTTTAGTAAACAAAAATATATATATGTTTTTGTTGTTGACTTTTAAAAGTTAAAAAATACTTTTGAGAGCTCTCAATAATAACATTTTAGAACTGACATGTGTTCTAAAAATGTTAAAATATTATAATATATCTTTAAATTTTAATAATCATTATTATCCTATTTAATATTTATGCATATTATGATAATTTTATATATAAATAACATATTTAAATATATTTACCAGAAACTACTCTTATAACTTCTACTTATTAACAAATATTTTCTCATTCTTTTATCAAATAATACCACTGTAATTTTTTGAATTTTTTGTAAAAGTTAGAAAGCACCACGGCTTTCAAAAAGTCATATTATTACCAAATCAAACCTAAAACTTTAAACCAAATTTAATGGCAAAGAACATCAAAATTATTTTATTAAAAGATAATTGTTAAAAATTAACCCGATCAGCATAAGCATGAGCACTCTAATAAAATCATAACGTGAACTTATAATAATCAAGCTAGAGAAAATATACTTATATTTATTTATATTAAGATATCAGGCTAACTCAGTACTTATTTATTATTAGATAAAAATTTTAATAAAATTTATATTTATCAAAATTTCATTTAATAATAAATAATTAATAAATTAATATGACATTTTATGATAAATGAATTTAAATAATGCTGAAGCTACGGTAACAAGTGATAGCTCCTGAGAAACATTAGAATGATAAATGAGTGGTTGTTAGATGGGTGACAAAAACAAAGTGTCCCGTACGTCTCAGTGTTAATAATCTAATAGGCACGCGATCCTATCAATCACACAAAAAAGATTATAAGGCAAATAATAGAAAGTGGCTGCCAATGCCATCAATTCAATCAAAGAGAGAATCCAAAGCCAATGTTGACTGCTTATCGTTACGACGGCCCACACGTTACAGATCACACAGGACATGTTATTATCACAGCCGTTGTCTTCTACCGCCTTACCCGTACACTATACAGCTGTTTTTTTGGTTTTTTCTATGGCTTTGGTTTCCCTTTTCTGATTATGTATTTTTCATGTTAAACTGAAGTGATTGAATAATATATTATTTTATTTTTTGTATCGGATGTGAAATACTGGCTTTTTTTTCCTTCAATAAATTCATTTTTCAAGCCTCAAAAGATTGTAATTTACACATTGGGCCTACCATAACTCCCAAGGCATAAAGGATAGCGTCAACTTGATATGAGGTTAATTTTTTGTGTAAAAGTTTTATACAATTATAGACTAAGCCGATGGTAAGCATATAATATTATCCACCGGTCAGAGATTTGAACTAAGGACCTAATTTGAGAGAGGTTGGATGTCGCTCATTCTACGTCAGTGTAATTGATTATTTAGGGGTTTGTGATTTGTGAAATATATTAAAGAAAGAATCATTTATGTGTTTTTAAAAATACCTCTAACAAATGACAAAAAAATGAATATAACACGTATTAAACTCATATTTAAATATATTTTATGTATAATCAATAGTTATTTTTTCATTTCTCAAAAAAATTATTAATATTATTTATTTATTATTATTAATTAATAAGTATAATTATTAATTGTTTTATATTAATTATTGATTTATTATTACTAATACTATTATTGATTATTTATATTTTATTAGCTAATTATTTAATAATAATTATTAACTATTATTATTATTTAATAATAATTATTAACTAATTATTAACGCTACTGCAATGCACAAAGAAGTATGATTAAAAATGGTTAGATGTAGGCGTATTAGACAAGATTATCTGCACCTGCGTTCTCTTCCCAAGTGTATATATGTGAATCAGTGAATCTTCATGCCTTCCTTCACTGTTTAAAAAATCAACTTGCTAATCACATTAGAGACTTTTGAAAATGACCTTCGATTGAAGAAGTCTACGTATATATATATATATTTTTTTTACATTAATATATTTCTTCTTTGAATTTCCTTTTTGATTCTATATTTTCTTCAAGTTGCGCAGATTAACTAATGCAGCTTCAAACAGTTGGCCAAGTTGGCATATAATTAATGAGTAGTTAGTTAAATATAATTAATAGGTGTAATTGTAACTTAATTACCCTAATAGTTCGTATGAGACAAAATACAACTGGATGGAAGAAATAGCACGCCATGGGGTCATTTTGTATTTGTTGTTATTTGGTTAATGGAAAATGTTTAGGATGCCATAACTTTTGTCCTAAGTAATGTTTGGTTTGTATTTTGAGACATACGAGACAAAGATGTTAAAAACAAAATATATTTAGAGAAGAGGAGAGGGGTAAAAAAATTTAAAATGATTTCTACTTTATGATAATTTTTAAGTTAATTTATATATTCTTTTAAAAAAAATTAAACATTTAACATGTTTTGAGAATAATTTTTAAATTAATTTTTATATATCTAAAAATATAAAATGTGAGAGATGCGTTCCTCTTATCTTCATCATTTTTATTCCAAGACATAATCAAATACTACCTTAAAATAATGAGATATGTGCTGTATTTTGAATGAATAAGTGAGATATATTTTGTCTGAATATCACTCAAGTTTTCTATTTAAAATTCAGACAATAAAATCCGAAACTACAACAGAACCCTCCCTTTTTAAAAACAGAGGAAAGCTCAGATCCAAAAAAAACAAGAAAGCCAACACATCCATTGGCTTGGCATAGACTACAAACAAGCTCCACTGACCTTCACTATTCAAACAATTTGGCCCTACCATTCTGAATTTTATAAATTAGAATAGCTTCATTAACATGAAGGTGCAGATCTTAATTGTGGCTAAAGGGGGGAGATTCGTTGACCCAAAAAAAAAAAAAAAACAAAACAAAACAAAAGATTTCGTAACTTTTGAATTTTGATAGTAATATAATAATTAATTTGCCCATTTGAAAAAAATTAGAACACGTGATTCAACAACCCCTCTTAACTTGTACTGTGTAGGGCCCTAAAGTTGCCTTAGCACGATGGCACCATGAAACTTGCACTCAGTTGGTGGGACTTTATTTGTTTTCTCTATTTTAAAGGGGAACAACTTTTACGACCACCAGATCTTAATCACACATTGAACAAATTTGAAGCTGCATTTTGTCACATACCCCCATCTTCAATTTTGTTAGTGCAATGGCGGCAATCTTCAAAACCGGTGTACTGTGTAAAATACGGCCGCACGCAACATAGCGCGGCGAAACAATGTTATTATGACAAACATTTTTGGACACTTGCAAAGGTGTGGGATCCACTCTAATGGGCTCCACACATTATTAATTGAATCATCAAAAAAATATTTGTCATTAACATTATTGTAGCATGATGTTTCTAATTATAAATGTAATGGATTTTTTTTCATAAACATGATTCTCATGCTTCATGTTTTTGCATACTCATAATGAAATTGCTGAAACTATGAACCAATTATACTTTTACTATATGAATGTATATAAATATGATATTGAAATTATATCTATACAAAAATTTCTGTTATGTAACATATGGTCCCAATTGGTGAAGTCTTTATCCTGCCATTAGTTTCTCCGTAAGAAGCAAATTCTATTCTCTTCACTCTTCAGCAACTGTCTGCCTTACTTGTAGCCTTCTCCTGCCTTTGCTTAGATGCTATTCGTTTCTCTTATGTTTCACTACCACGTGATGCCTTCAACCTTGGAAGCAAATCGAGCCAAAATTCAGCTGACTCATTGTAATTTTGATTGGAAAATTAACCTTTCTTACAAGTATGTATGCTTTTAATTTATGTGGACTACTGTAATAAAAAATTAAAAATATGAAAAGACGAAAGAGATATGTATAAATAAATTTATAATAAGATAATGTAAGTCTTTGCTGCAGCGATTGGTTTTAAGTTTTTCTTCTTGGAATAAAAAAGACCATGAATGTGTGTCTGATTATCGAGTTATCAAGTGGAGGAGAAGGTATTAGGTCCCACCTAGCACACCGACTCTTCTTCGTCAAGGTGTACGGTCAACAAATATCAAAATTTCAGCCGCCCCAAAAGCAACAACCAACAGGTACTACGGCCTTCAATCCAGGCCCCACACAAAACCCTGTTCATGAATCACGATAGTATAAAGGTCTAGCTTGATAAGAAATTCTTGCGGGTTTCCCAAATATATATAATGTGTGTTTCATAAACATTAATATTTATTAGTTTTAATTTATAATATTTAAAAATAATATTACAAACAACAAAATAATAATAGATTGTTCAGAGGTTTCTTTCCCTGACTGATTAAAATCAATTTTGTAGATAAAAAGAATTCAATTTGTTATAGGTCAACTCTCTAGGTGAAAAAATAAAATGGGGAAAGCCAATGCATTGCAACGGCATGACGAGTCATGGCACGTTGCAACATTGACGGAGTGTTACAGCGGCATCAAAATAAAGTCTCACATCAAATACATTACTAGTGAAAGATTTCATGCTCCCTTATATATAAAAGTTTTTTGTTATTGTTTAAATTTATTATTTTAGTTAATAACTTAAAAGGGTTTACGTTTGTAAGACTATTTGTTCTAGCTTTTTTTTATTCTTTTCTCCCTCTCATTTTTTGAGTGTAGGAGTAGGAGTTTTCAGCTTAGGTGAGTGATTTTTTTTTACGGCTTATTTTCAAACCACATAATTATTTTTAAAAATTATTTATTTTATGAATGTTTTATGAAATTTTAAAAAGTGAAAGTTAGTATTTTCTTTTAAATATTTATAAAGCTAGTTATTTTCTTATATATGAAAATAATTATTTAAAAAATTCTTATTTATGAAAGTAAATATTTTTAAAAAATATTCATGAAATTATTTTTTTTAAAAGTCATAAAACCTTTTCAAAATTAAATTGGACCAGTAATGTCATTAGAAATATTTTTTATTTTTAGCAAAAACCGACAATGACCATACTCTATTTTTAGTTGGGGAAGTGTATTTGTATTATTTTGTGTATGTGAATGAGATATGAGTTTAGATTGGAGGATTAAAGAACATAACTATATTGCATGTACGAAAATAAAAAAAGGAAAAAATTCCACTACCACTTGTGCAAGGGAGCATTGTTTTTATCAGCATTCATGAGTGATCAGAGTCCATTAAAGTAGCGACTAGAGATTCATATTCAGCAAAGCATTCGAAAAAGAGAAAAGAGGAAGCAGACAATCAGTTACTGATGGGCACATCTTCTTTCTTATCCTCCGCCTCCCATTGTTCCAGCGCCAGCAAATGGCTGGGCTTCGTGGCGGCAGTCTGGATCCAGGCCATCTCCGGCAACAATTACACCTTCTCCAACTACTCCGACGCCCTCAAGTCCCTCATGCACCTCACTCAGGTTGAGCTCAACTCCCTCTCCGTCGCCAAGGACGTCGGCAAGGCGTTCGGCCTCCTCGCCGGCCTCGCCTCCGACCGCCTCCCTACCTGGTCCATCCTCCTCATCGGCTCCCTCGAAGGCCTCCTCGGCTACGGCGTCCAGTGGCTCGTCGTCAGCCAGAAAATCCAACCCCTCCCTTACTGGCAGGTACCACAATTCTTTCTTTTCACCAACTCATCGATTCCTTCATTGAATTCGTTCCATTTCACTTTGCAAATGCAGATGTGCGTGTTTCTGTGCATGGGAGGGAACAGCACCACGTGGATGAACACCGCTGTGCTCGTCACCTGCATCCGCAACTTCCGGCGAAACAGGGGTCCTGTCTCCGGCATTCTCAAAGGCTTCGTCGGCCTGAGCACCGCGATCTTCACCAACATCTGCTCCGCTCTCTTCGCCGACGATCCTGCTTCCTTCCTCCTCATGCTCTCGCTCGTTCCCCTCGCCGTCTGCCTCTTCGGCATCTTCTTCCTCCGCGAGGTCCCCCCGGAGAAGTCCGCCGACGACGACTCCGAAGAGATCAAGTACTTCGGCGTCTTCAACGTCGTCGCCGTCGTCGTCGCTGTTTACCTCTTAGCCTACGGTTTCATGCCGAACCCTAGCACCCTGGTTTCCCGCGTTTTCGCCGGCGTCTTGCTCGTGATGTTGGCCTCGCCGCTGGGAGTTCCGGTTCACTCTTACTTCTCCGCCCGGTTCAAACCGGTTCAAGACATCGAGGATCAGGCCGGTCTGCGGGTCAACGAACCGCTACTTCAGAATCAGGAAACTGAATCTGAACCCGAAGCGGTTGCGGTGGCTGCGGCTGCGGCGGAGGAGGAGACGGCGGTGGTTGTGGTGAAGGCGGCGCCGGCGGTGGGGGACGAGCACACGATAGCGGAGGTGCTGAGGAGCGTTGATTTCTGGATCTTGTTCGTTTCGTTCCTGTGCGGGGTCGGTACCGGCATGGCGTTTCAGAACAATATGGGTCAAATCGGGTTGGCTCTCGGGTACACCGATGTGTCAATCTTCGTCTCTTTGACCAGTATTTGGGGCTTTTTCGGTCGCATCGTTTCGGGTTCGGTTTCGGAGCATTTCATCAAGTAAGTAAATTGAACCGTACTTTCCCCCCACCCGAATGAGAATTTTCCTTGTTCCAACCTCTCCTTTCTGACTTGCCATTTTTGTCAAAGCAAAAAAATTCAGTTCACAAATAACACCGTTACGGAATGTGAAAATGTCTTTAATTTAATTATTATTGCCAAATAATTAAAAAAAAATAAAAAATATCTACTAGTTCTTTCAGGTTTACTTGGTGGGATGCATACATTGCTTAACATCATCTATGCATTCATTTTCAGTCACTTTCTGTTTCTGATGTATGTATTATTGACTTTTTTGTTGTGGCATTGAATTGTTGTTAGAAAAGATCTGTGGATTCTGCCTTTTTAAGGCATAAGATCATTTTCTCTCTTAAATAAAGGTCTTCAAGATAATGTGGTCCATAACTTTCCCTGGAAGGTAGAAGATTAGGTACCAAGGTTGCTTGACTTTATTTGAAATGTGAGATTCAGAATAGTTAAATGTTTTGAATTATGTCCTTTTTAAGTGCAATTGGCAATGTCAGGTATCCTCACTCCCTAGTTGTTTAGGGAATCGGTGTTCAATGCATGGATATTTTATAGAATATATTTTCATAATAATTGATGAACCTAAAAGTCAAAATTTGATAGTTATTATGAAATAAATGAAGTATATTCTTTCCTAACAACTTAAGGGGGAGGGTAAAAAAGATATTAGATTCTCCTGTGTTGTGGCAAGGCAAGAATGATGACTTAAGTTTGGATTAGTATTGTTTTTTCCATCAAGTTTGAACTAACTGTGTATCTTTTTTCCAATTATTTGTTGTTCATAGGAAAGCTGCAACACCTAGACCTCTTTGGATGGCAGCATCTCAAATTCTGATGGCTGTGGGTTACCTTCTCCTGGCCATAGCTATGCCTGGTTCCCTTTACATTGGTTCTATAGTTGTCGGCATATGCTATGGAGTCCGGCTCGCCATTACAGTCCCCACAGCCTCTGAATTATTTGGACTCAAATATTATGGCCTTATCTACAACATTCTCATCCTCAACCTTCCGCTCGGCTCTTTCCTCTTCTCGGGCCTGCTCGCTGGCATACTCTATGATATGGAGGCGACTGCCACCGCCGGAGGAGGCAACACCTGCGTTGGAGGCCATTGCTACAGGCTAGTCTTCATAGTCATGGCTGGAGCATGTATTATTGGGTTCTTCTTAGACATTTTGTTGGGAATCAGAACCAAACATGTTTACAACAAGATCTCCATGAGCAAAAAATCCAGGAAATCCTTAGGGTCATCGGGTAGCAAATGAGCCGGAACGGTATAACAATCACGGGATTGATGAGCTTGCTCTGTGATATCCCAATTTTCGCATGATAGGCACGTACCGGATAGTTATAACTCATTTTTTTCTAGAATAAAGGAGGTCTATATTCGTTTAGTTCCAGTGTGAAGCATAAGCATATTCTACCGGCCTCTTCACTTTTTATTGAAAGGATCAGTCACAGAATTCTTTTCGTTCAATATGCAGAAAAGAGAATAATATTCAACATTGTGCGGGTTGTTTGGTAGATAAGAATTGTGTAGTTTTATCTGTGAACTATGAACTGGTGTGGTGTACTGTTAGCTGTTTTCTCATATTCTTTAGCCATTCAGTGTAATATGACAATAGGCTATAATAGATAGTCACTAGTTCTAAGCTCCATAGTGGCAATTCCTTGATTTTAATCTTTGGCATTGTTACCATATGATACAATTGTATTGACAGTTTCATGGATCAAAGAGGCAGCAGTCAAAATTGTTGTTAGAAGGGCATACAAAAATAGTCAAGAAAATGTGAAGGAATGAAGCCGAAGAGCAATAATTTGAAGATGTCAGACAAGCCATCAGTACCCTAGACCATACTTGGCTTAAATGCAAAGATATGGATATGGGATATCCTAAAGTTTTCTCTATGTGGCTCTCTGTGATTCATGTCGCTTTCAAGTTTCATCCATTCCGGACTAGTCTAAATCAATTCGTCTCCAAATTTGAATGAAGTGGNTATATATATATATATATTATAAGTCATTGTATCATTACGGTGATTACTATAAAAATTACTGGGACAATACATACTTAGTAAGTTATGAAAGGCCTAAACTTATAAGGTAATGATTCTTTAAAGTGAGATCTTATACTTTATTATCTAAAGTGAAAATTTTTATTTTAGAGAATTTGAATCCAAACTTGTAAAGTGTGCAAAGTAAACATGCAACCTCATCGAATGGACAAAAGTAGAGCTGGCTAAGAATCCAAGTCATAAGGGCAATAATAAAAATAAGCTAGAAAATGGGGTTCGGCCAGCAGTTTTGCTACACATCAGGTGAGCTTGGAAATTGGAATGAGAGAGGGATCAATGATAGCAATCGTTCTACGTCAAGTCAGAAGCTATGGGCATAACAAAAATCCCCCCAGCTTTTACGTTGACCCAATTAAAGAAGCCCATTTGTATTGACAAAAACAAAACAAAAGCCCATCTAATACCCGAACTGTTTACAATATCTATAGATCAAATAGTATACCAAAAAAAATCTAGATCAAATAATTTGAGGCATAAAAAACAATAAAGTAAAGACAGGAAAAATTTTTTTTAGGAAAAACAATCCATGACACTAGAAATTCTTACATGGACACAAGACTAACACATCATATTTAAGTACACACAATAAAAGTAATTCACATTGCTTTTATTGTGAGTCCCATCAAGTGTTTTTGGGTACTACATGGTAGAACTCACTTTTATTGTGTTTTGTGCTGAAATATGATGTGTTGGTCTTGCCAGCGTGTTTGCGACATGCCATTGGTCCACTTTGGTCCGGTGTAAGTACTAGCCTTTTTTATTTAGGGGAAAAAAAATAAAGGAAATTGTCAGAAATTGATGACACCAAACAACGGGGAGCATACTTCACTTGAAAGGCAGAGTAGTTGCAATCTTGTTCATTCATCAAAGTTCTGTTCATGTGATATTTTGCTTGACTGCCATTCTCATTTCGCTTTTTCCACATTCTGTCTTGTTTGAACTTGAACCCGTGCCCATACTTGAAGCATAGGGTATATTATTATTATGTTATTTACAAGCATAAGGCTTTGTGTGATTCCAATGCTGTGGTCCTCATGCCACATTGATCACAACAGTACTTGACACAATTCAAGGGAAACAAATCCTAGCTGGATTCATTTTTCCCTCATTGAATTCTGTATCATAAGGTAAACATTAATGGGTAGTTAATTCTGTCATTTGGGCAGTGGCTTTGTGAAGTTCTGTAACATCTACCAAGCATAGCATGGTCCTTACCTTTAATCACCCAACCAATAGTTACCAAAATTGTATATCCTGCTTTCGTTTCTAGTTGATAAACAATAAATTGATGTTACTATAACTTGAAATAATCAATCAGGTTATTAATTATTCGTGCTATTGATACAATTGGGCTAGCAAATACTAGGTCATAGCTAAAAATCCTGAATTGCCTCAAATTTGAAGTTGTTGGGTGGTCTTGTTTATTCTTCATTCATTATCGATTATTTATATTGTGTCATTATCAAATCATATCAAACATATATAATAAATACAATTGGCATTGTAAGGTAAATTGGTGAACAATGATATAACAAGATCCTTAATAACATAAAAATAAGGCTAGTTGATTCATTTGATCTACTAACCTATAAAATACGAGGCCAATAAACCTTACATCAATGTAATAAAGATCATTTTCCTTTCTTTCCTCCAATCTCATTAAATATCCCTCTAATTTAGAAGACATTTCTTAATCCAATCGTCATTCTCTTTATCCTTATCCTTATTCCTTTAGTTAAATATTTGAGATAACCCTCTTACAATACCTACCTCCTATAGACACTAGAGAAGGTAGGTTCATCTTAACAAGAACACTAATCCCTATTCTCCACCTCTCCATTGTACAGTGAGACACATGCTAGTGAATTATATAATTGTCTTTCAACCAACACACACAAGAATCACCCCTTCACCTTCACTTGTGAATTTGAGAAATGTGAATGTGACTTGCTTAAAGGTCACTAACACTGTTTCCCTTGTGATACCACCTCCAAAATCCAATCAACCTCACATTTTTGTCCCCTCTTTAAATTTTCCCTAGGCCTATTTCATGTTTTGTGGAGATAGTACTATATACACGGGAATTTGTATATATGCTATAACCGTTGCCTCTATTGTCTACAACACTCTTTCATTTACCATTGTGTGTAGAAAAGTGAACTGTTCCTACTTTCGAGTCCAAACATGAAGAACATTACATTATTCTTTAGCCTTTCAGTCTTCTTCCTCCTCATGTGGACTTCTTTGGTTTCTCCTTTACATGGTTCCTATTCTCCTATACTTCCCCTGCTTTAATTTTGAGTAGTAAATTTCTAATATTACCATGATTCTCAATATTCCATAAGTACTTTCTTTTTAACTTGTATGTTTTGTTTTTATGTTGCAGATGGACCCGTATTATATGATTCCACTGCTTACACTGAGGTAGAATAAAATTCACTCACTTCACCATTGAATTGGCATTATCATTCTACGTTGAAATGTAATGCCACCTTTTTTTAAGAAAAAATTAAATTGTTAACCCCAAAATATGACTTGTTTGGCTGGCAGTGCAAAGAGCAGCCAGAGAAGCCACTTTACCAGGGTGGAATTTTTGAGAGTGAGCCTCAGTCTGGGGGAGTTGAAGATAGGATTGCCTTCTATGCAGTTAATGGTCCTTCATTCATAGTGCATAACCTCACTCAAGACACTATGTATTGCTTCTCAAGTTGAGTTCATGTTCTTTTACACACTCTTTCTGCTAACATATCTTAGTTATTTTTTATTCAAAGTAACAGATTTGAGACAAAGTAAATTGGTTACATGCCTTAGTTCATTGTGCATAACCTCACTCAAAACACTACCTTAGTGCTTTTATCCATTCAGAAAATGAAATTGTGGGAAATAAAAATTCTGTTGCCGGGACTTGAACCCGGGTCTCTCAGGTGAGAGACGAGTATCCTAACCAACTAGACTACAACGGATGACTTGGTGCTGAAGGTATAGATTGTTTCCTTTAACCAATGAAAATAGACTATTGAACCACATGGCATTAAATTTTAAATTGATCTACATGCTCATTGAATCATGGATGCTTCTGACTGGTGTCTATTTTGCACATTTAGTCCTAAGATGTTGAATGTGGCTAATTATATTTTACCACAGTTTGGGTGAAAATTGAAGGTGCAAGTTCAGCTCTGATAAGGGCAAGTCTTCAAACAGAAAATGGAACACATGATTGCATAGGAACTGTTTTAGCCAGGAGTGGATGCTGGTCATTTCTCAAAGGTGGATTTGTTTTGGACCAACCTTCTAATTCATCAATGCTCTTCTTTCAGGTAGGTAGCTATGTCTTTTATAGCTTTGTTAATGAATTAAACAAACCAACTTAGAGATTTGCTTCAATATATTAACGTTGTTTCCTTTGTTTTGTGATGATGCAGAACACTGATGGTAGTAAAGATATCAATATAGACTTAGCTAGCCCATCATTGCAGCCATTTACCAAGCAGCAATGGAGTTTCAATCAACATTATATGATCAACAATGTGTGTAGAGTCAACTTCTCTTCTTCATAGTTATAGATTTCAGCATAACACAATGCACATCAAAAAGCCAAACTACAAGGTTCAATATGATAAACTTGTTTTCATTTGATAGCAACGAAAGCGAGCCGTAACGGTTCATGTTTCGGATACCGATGGAAAGAGAATGCAAGGAGCAACCATCAGCATAGAACAGGTCTCAAAAGACTTCCCTTTTGGATCTGCAATAGCAAAGACCATTCTAGGCAATTTGCCCTATCAGGTTTTGTTACATTTTTCCACGTTACATTAAACAATAAACCTCATTTCAATTACAAGTTAAAGTCCTTCCAATTATTGTTATCCCAACAGAATTGGTTTGTCAAGAGATTCAATGCTGCAGTGTTTGAGAATGAGCTCAAATGGTATGCGACAGAACCTGATCAAGGAAAGGTCAATTACACCATTGCAGACCAAATGCTACAATTTGTTAGAGCAAACAAAATCATAGCCAGAGGGCACAATATATTCTGGGAAGACCCTAAATACACGCCGGCATGGGCTCGTAACCTTACCGGAACCCAATTGCAAGCTGTTGTGGATTCAAGGATACAAAGCCTCATGAGCCAATACAGTGAAGAGTTCATACATTGGGATGTCAGTAATGAAATGCTTCACTTTGACTTCTATGAGCAAAGGCTTGGACCTGATGCAACATTGCACTTCTTTGAGACTGCACATAAGGCTGATCCATTGGCAACCCTGTTCATGAATGACTTCAATGTGGTGGAAACTTGCAGCGACGTGAATTCTACCGTTGACTCCTTTGTCTCGCGGCTCAAGGAGCTGCGAGAGAATGGTGTCTTTATGGATGGAATTGGCTTAGAGAGTCACTTCACAATACCTAATCTTCCCCTTATGAGGGCTATCATAGACAAGTTGGCAACACTTGACCTTCCCATTTGGCTAACCGAGGTTGATGTTAGCAAGAAACTTGATAAAGATGCACAGGTTAGCAAGAAAAAGTGTTCATCAAGTTATAAAAAAGGGCAAGGTCCAATGTATGAGATTCCCACCTGATAGGGTCTAAAGATGGTAGATGTATGCAGCCTTACTCTAACAACTGGAGAGGCTATTTCCAATAGTTGAACCTCTGATCTCTGAGTCACAAAGCAACAATAGTCAAGTTGTTGTGATTTGAAGGTCACGAGTTCCGGTCTTGAATTTTTTTTTTTGCAAGCATAAGGATGCATACATCTATTCTCTTTATACCCCACCATGTAGGAGCTTCGTGCATTGGGCCGCCCTCTCTTCTAGTATTTTGAGGTTCTAAAAATCGGACCGGATATCAAACCGGTCAAGACACCGTTTCAAAAGTTTACCATTTCCTCAATTGAATTGAATTTCTCTCCCATTTTTTGTATGTAGGCTATGTATTTGGAACAGGTGTTGAGGGAAGGGTTCTCACACCCTTCTGTGAATGGAATCATGCTTTGGACTGCACTACATCCAGAAGGGTGCTACCAAATGTGCCTCACAGACAATGATTTCAAGAACCTCCCTGCAGGTGACGTGGTGGACAAACTTCTTCAAGAGTGGCAAACTGGTCAGTTAGTGGGAGTGACAGATGAACATGGTTCCCACAGCTTTTATGGATTCTTTGGAGAATACAGAGTTAGTGTCAAGTGTGGAAACAGAACTTCAGATTCAACTTTTTCTCTCTCTATAGGTAAAGAAACTAAACATGTCACTATTAATCTGTGACTCAGTTCATGTAGCAGCTTAATCTCAATCTGAAGAGTGAAGTGATCTAATTTTTTGTACATGTATAATTGAAAAATCACACATTAATCTGTGAATTTTGTTTTAACTGTTGTTTGTTTTTTCTTACCTACCTTCCCACATGGAGAGTGCAATAAAGACTTTAGTTGGACCCAGGAAATATTGATAGTACTTTAGTATCAATTCTATATTCCATGGAACGATGATTAACGATAACAAAGGAAGGGGACCACATACTTTTGCATATCTACCTTTCTGAAACACATTCATGAAAGCACAGAGTATTATTATTCACATGAAAAATACCAATTTCTTTGTAATTCGAGACTAGTAGCCTTAATTTTTTAGCAGGAGAGGCGGTTTGCAAAACTAAGCAAGAATGATTAAAAAAAAATTAAGAATAGCACAAGTAAGGACAAACTACAGGCACCGTTCTGGTCAGTCAAACCAAGGAATTCTCAGTTCACATTAAATGAGATAATCAAATGCCACAAAATGTTAAATTAGGATTAAAAATTTTAAATCACTACTAAAGCTAGAAACACGTTATGGTAGGTCCCCTAAACCGCATCATTTGGACGATATTGATCCTTCTTTTTGAAAATTGCTGGAGGAAAAAGAGGTTCATCAAAATTTTAAGCATAGAACTCGAGGCACTTTCAAAGAAGATGTGATCTTCTTGTTGACTTCTATTGTTGTTCTGGATAAATAAATGGATATTAAATTGGAGATTAACATTTGCATTGAGGCGTTTAGGCGCACTATACTGAAACTAATGATTGATACTTGATTAGTGTCCTGTTTTTTTTCCCTTAAGTATAAAGTGTAGTAATCTTCCATCTCAATACTCACAAGTTCAGACTCAGACCTAATACATCTCAGAAATCGCTTTTTCCAGGCAAAAATTACTTGTGTTAGCCGCAAAGTGAAACAGATTTGTTCACATTATGCTGAGGACAAACCAAAGTAAAAACAAAAAGCCCATAGCAACATTATAAATATTTAAATCATTACTATCATACATGTGAAACCAACAAAGCCAGCCCAAAATCACATAAATATGTTACCTTTTTGAAACCCCCCCCCTTCCCCACCTCAACAATAATAGGACCTCACAAAGAGCTCCCACCAGCGAGATAAATACTCCCAAGATTAGTATTAAAAAAAAAGGCACTTTAACGAGTGAAACATGGAATTTTCCTCTTTTTTTTTTCTGCTTCCTGGAATGGGAGAATAATGAGGGTGGATGAAGAATCCGCCAGCTTTAGTGGGCAAAATAATTAAAAAAGGCCAAAATTCATGAACCCCATTAAAAACCCGCAAATCTAAGAACATTTACATTTTTTAAAAACAAACCCAAATGTCATGATGATAATGTTGCTACATGAGCTAAATCAAGGAGGAGAAAAAAAGAACCAAAATGCAAAGAGAATAGAGAAATGAAGAGGAAAATGTGGTACAACTCCTAGGTGAGTCTCCCATGGCCAAACCAGCTAAGTATGACCCATCAGCCAGCATAGCTTCTCCGGATCCCGAACCCGACCCAACTGTTGAACCACTCACTGATGAGGAGTACCCGAGACCCGGATCCGTGCCCGTGTTGTATACACCTGCACCTTCAGCTCCCATTCCTGTTCCTGATGACCCTATGGGTGTTGTTGATGTCATTGGATTTGGGGTTGTATCTTGTGACGATTTCTGACTGCAAACACCAATACCCCAGATATTGAAAAATTCATCATTTTCACATTCACAAGCAGATAAAGTAAGATGAATACAACCTCACTAAATTATTTTTCCAAAAATTTTCTCGTTAGATTAATCCTTTAAATTAAAAAAGTTAAATATTAGTCATTTTGTTACTCCTCTAAAAATATATTGGTTACCAAATACATTTTTATGTTTAGAAAGATGTGAAAGATATTACTATTATGATACAAAGGGAGTAATTCATTCTATAGCTTTTCACAGAAAAAAAACATTACTAGCTGAAGACAAATTATTCCAGAGAGCAGCAACCATCATTAATACTCACTAACCCTAACAAAACCAATGACTTTAATAGTAACACAAGCATTAAAAAGTTCACCTTTGGCAGTATGGAACTCCCACCTACCCTCCTACTCTCTGATAGAAGTACTACTACCACTGCAGTTCTCATTCATCATATTCATACCAATAATAATAATAATAAATAATAATATAAAGCACAATGTCACTAAGCGAATGATTAACTTAAATAAACATAACATTAAACCATACATGACATGAGCACATGTTAAATCAATGAACAAAAGAATAAAGAGAGAGACATAAATTCTTGTCTTTAATTCTTTTTCATCTTTTTTACCTTGGAGAGGAAGGACAAAAGGTAACCGTATAATCCGCACCCGTACACGTAAACGTACTCGTAGCGTCGTCGTATGCGTAGCTATACGATCTCGGGCAAGCCGCCTTGAACATCTCCGAGTAAATGGAAGGCCTGCAAGTCGCCGGTGAGCCGTACGCGCCGCTGCAGCAGTACTCCGGGCTCCCAAAGGCCTCGCACGCGCTCTTACACGCGCTCCCGTCCCCCGCCCTGAGCTCGGCGGGGCAGCGCTGGTTCAGATCGGAGGTGCAGCCGGTGGATCCGCAGGGACCCGAGCCGCCGGAGCCCTCGACGAGCATGGGGAGGTTGTAGCCGTCGACGAGGCTGACGTCGTAGAAGTCCTGGCCGGCGCCGCCGTTGGCGAGGGTGAACTCGGCGAGGGTGGCGGGAGGGGCGGCCCCGGAGCCGGAGCACTCGATGGTGCCGGAGCCGCAGTCGGCGGTGAGGCAGGAGCCGGAGCCGGAAGAGTCGAAGGAGCAGGAGGTGCGGGCCCAGAAGCGGCCGGACCAGGCGGTGGGGGCGTGGAAGGAGCGGGAGGTGTCCTTAGGGAGCTCGAAGCCGGTGCTGTCGAGGGGGGGGCTGCCGGCATTGGCGAGAATGCCCGGCCAGACTGTGTAGTCGCATCTGTTGAGGAATGTGAAGGTAGCGCCAAGAGCACCTGTAGAAGATGGAAGAGAGTGAGAACAAGTTGAAAGAAAAGAGAGGGTTGTGCCTGTGCCTGTGCCTCTGTTTGTTACCTTGGGGAGCGAGGAGGAAGAGGAGAGCAATGAGAGTGACAGAAGAGGACAGTAGATCCATTGGGGCTCGCCGCGAGAGTGAGAGAGAGATGGGAGTGGCGGCCATAAATGGAGCAAGAGTGTTTCTGAGGGACTGTTTTAGTAGTCCAATGATAATAACTGGCAGGGACATTCATACCCTTTACAATTCGAGTTTGAAAACCCTAATTACATCTTTAAATTAAAATGAGAACGAGTTTCGCTTTCTTTCTATTTGTTCAATGAGCAATTTTACGTGTACATAAAAAGTATCCATAAGTTGTCCACTAAATATTACAAATACGTAAACAAACATTCCATACACACATGAATAAATATTACATAATTGATGAACAAACATTTTCATGAAAGAAAGCTAGATAAAATGGGACCTGCAGCACATTAAATGCCGAAAAATACCTTCTGCACTCTCTCTTGCCCACTTACACTCTAAAACACATGCATTCATGCTCGCTTGTAAACAAACGTTACAAAACAAATGAACAAACGTTAAATAATAAACATTATGAAACACAAAAAATAGAATAAAATAAGATATCACACAAACTTAATAGTGATGACACCCTCTCTCATGTTCTCTCACTCACTCTCTTATAAACAAACATTACACTACAAATAAATAAACATTACATTAAAAATAAACAAACATTACAACACTCTAAAATAAACGCTATAAACTCATGAACAAATATTATAACATATATAAACAAACATTACACCACGCAAAATTATTACAAAAATTATAGAATAACATGGATCAAAGAATAATGTCTTCATTTATGCTCTCCATAATGCCTTAAGACGAAAAAATGAAGACAAACCTCAAGAAATGGTAGAAACAAATAAAGAAACAAGAAACGGAAAAAAAAAAGAACAAGAAAAGAGAAAACGAAGAAGAATAAAACAACATAATGAAGAAAAAAAAAATAGCAATTTCAAGTGAAATAATTGATAAAAAATGAAAGGAGGGTGTGTGGTTGAAGTGAAAAAACTAAAAAGGAAGAAAAATGAAAGGAGAATGAGAAGAACATGAATTAGAAAAAGTGTATGGACGAAAGAGAAAATCAATATTTAATATCAATGAATACTTAATGATACTTTTTGAACGTACACAACACATTTCTCTTATTCAATATCTCATTTTATTTTTTATAATGAGATATCTCACTTTAAAGTATTCACATTCTTATCCTTAACTATAAAAGCATAAGCATTAGTAATAATGGGAGGAAACAAATAAGTTGTTTAAACAAATATAAACAAAGAAGATGAAAAGTAACTATTACTAAAAATGTAAGTGCAAAATTGTGAAATATATATAAAAAAAAAGTTGATTGAGTTGGATCATTACTTTGATTTGAATAGTCGAATTCTTTCTATCAATATGTGAAAATAAAAGTCTTAATAAGGATGACCATTGTATGATCTTGGAGGTCTTAGCAAAAACACGCTCCATCTAAAAGTAGTCACAACATGATCACAATTTTATTTTATTATTCAACCCTAAATTGGAAATCCCAAATTAACTAAAATTATTATGGTAAATGTTTCTAGCTTCATGCATGCAATTCATTCCCTTCCGCCCATTAGTGCTGAATGAGTAATGACCATGGAATGGTCTCAACAAAAGTAAGACGTGGTCACTGTAATAGTGTGAGGTGGACACTACAAGTGGAAAGTGGGACCATCATTCCTCCCATATGATGTTGCCACGTCAGATCAGATCATACGACCGTTGTTGTGCATGATGGATGGTACGTGCCAGAGTGGCAGCATTGGATTCCATTATTATCTCTTCTCTTCTTTTTATGGCACTCCCCATCGTAACCTGCAAATTTTGACTTGCAGAGACCCATAATGTAAATGAAATACACAAATTTTATTGACAGGGTTCCTTGTTTCCCGTATTTGGCTCTTGGCCCAACCCAAAATTAAATAAGTCTTCTTTTAACATGAAAAACCTTTTGAGGGGAAAAAAACTCAGTTTTTTTTAAAAGAAAAAACATATAGTTATATATTTGTAATCATTTATTTTGGTGGATACTACATCCTTCCACCACTAGATAAAGAGATCTCATCCAACGAAAATATTGACATAGTATTCATTCCTCACAAAATAAGCACAATTAATGTTTTTTTTAAATAAAAAGGTGATGGTTCAAACACACAAAAACAATGTTCATACTTAAAATTAATTCCTTCAGGTGTTTGATTAAATACTCTATATGAAATATTTTTTTATCAGTTTTACATCGAAATTCATCTAATTTTGTTATCATTTCATGTTTTATATGATCGTAATAAATTTTTCATTAGTCAAATCATTCAAATAGTCAACTTATAAGAGGTTTAAAAAATTTTCAGATCAGTTGAGTTTATGATACACCTCTCTACAAATATGATATTAAAAAATATTAATTTATTATATTAGATCATATAGTCTATTAATATGTTATATTAAATTATGAAATGATAATCAAATTTGATGAATTTAATAATAAAATTTATCAAAAATTGATAAATTAAATAGCTTGAGGTATTTGAAAAACCACCCTTCAATAATCACAAAAAATAAAGTAAAAACCGAAAAGCATATTGACACATATGAGGAGAAAATATGGTTACCAATCTTGCAGATGCATGGGAGAGTGATTGCATATTAGCTTATAATTAAAGGGTGACTCTGAAATTTCTTTTGTAATATTTTATTATTGCATTTTTTTTCCTTTGTTGATACTAGAGTTTTAGTCACGCTCGTGCATGCTCTTCTCTCTCTTTTTTTAAGGGTTTTGAGCACCCATTAAATATGGGAAAAAAACATAGACATGTTGCGGTTTAGATTTGCAGTAACAGGAACTTCAACAACTTGCATGCTAGCATCATGAAGATGTTTAAAAAAACACACGATTGCTAAGGCTGATTAAACGCGTCCTTTCTTAGGCACATCGTAATGAATTTATGGCCCAATGTTAAAAAAGAAAAACAAGTAGGGTAATTGCCAAAAGAGTTGAACAATGGTTATGAGTTTTTTCACGTTCAAGATTGGGAAAGAGACCCCACTTTTGTTCTCAATTTTCACTTATACAAAGTTAACTTTTTTTTTTTCTTTTTCTTTTCTTTTTCAAAGAATATTATTATTGTCGGAAGGACGATAGAAAAAACCATCCGTTTTGTGTAAAACGGATTCAAGCATCTTATGAAGAACTAGGTGAAAGCTTGCAATATTTAGACCTTGCCACAGTTTCCTATGAAATCGGATGCATGATTGAGCCATTACCACAGTTTAGCTAAGCCAAGACAATATTAATCAATATCAAATGTTAATGGCCACTAACTTTGCCAAAAAAAATGTCAAAAAAAAATGTAAAACATGAAATTGTTATACAATTTAAACTGTAAAATCATTTAATCAAAATAATAATAGTAAAATTGACTGACTTCTTCACACTTGTAAGATTTAAGTTGGGATCTTAGTAACTTTACGCATAAAGAGAGATTGAGCCATTCTAGTCTTTAGTTTTCATTATAGTTTTTTTTTTAATGAAATCACTAGTAAGAATGTTCATGACACAGCCCACCTCGATGACCCAGTTCAACCCAAAACATATTAGGCAGAACAAATTGTTAAATTTAACCAGGTGTCTATTGGGATTAGGTGTCTTTTCGAATTAGGTTCAAGTTATATTTCGAGCTGACCCAATATAGTCCAAAGTCATATAATTAATAAAATTTATATTTTGTTTAGAACAATATTTTTTATCCATTCGTTGCACAGATACAAAACACTTACGCAAGATGGGTCTGGATCCATAAATGATAATAAAGCCCAACTTATTTGCCAAATTCACAGATAGTGTTTGACCAAAAATTGAAAAAGCTCAGTCAGTAAGACTAGTGTGTTGTAATTAAGTTCCATTTCTTTATTCAACTTAGCATTATGGCCCAAAAAGGGGGGAAAAAAACTTAGCATGAAGATAAAATGAAAGCTAATCTGTTCAAGAGATGCTGCAACACTACGGAAATTCTATGTAATTGCTTGGAAGTAACCTGAATATTGGAGTCAGATTGCAAGAATATTAGTTACACGGCTTTGATGGAAACTTCATAGTCCTCAAGCATGTTCTCTAGTGTTGGGGGATACAGAAGAAATAACAATGCTACTACTATATATGACAAATGCATTTAGCTTCAAGGTTTTGCCTATAAATTTAGTAGGGTGCCACATATATTTTGACCATAATGAATCCAATAATTGTGCAAAAAACATCACTCCATAAAGCCATTCATGTACACATGGTTGCAGTTTATCTCAGTAATTGTGACAAACTATAGTTCTGCCTCTCATAAGCTTGCAAAAATCTGACTCCAAAGTAGTACTTTGGAAAATTGTTAATCCCTCCCGCGCTGATAAAATCGTAACAGAAATGATATTGCAATGTTGACGTATATTGAAGTAGTAAAACAGGGAGGCAAAAAGAGATGACATAACAAAGAAATTTACAGTGTTTCATATACATGATATCCTTCAAGTCCTGCATGATGAGTAGAATCAGCACATGCATTTCATAGTTTAATGTGTAAAGAATAGTATGGAGGGAAACAGCATGAAGAGCTTACACGGATACAATTAAGATTCGGTTAGGTTTCGTGGTCACTATCTTCCTGAAGTGTCCACGCAAAATAAACACAAGTCATAAAGTATGAAAACAAGGGAAGAACAGGAAGAATGCGACCGCAATAGAGGCAACATAAGCTATACTCTGCAATGGGATCAGACCTGTGGATGAAGAGCCGCTCGATTGTCGCCTTGACAAGTACATCATAGTTTTGTTCACCAGAGGTAGCGGCGCGCCGTCTTTCCTTGCTCCAAGAACTTTTTGGCTGCTCATAGTCCAAAGAAAATACGCATGCACACGTTATTAACTACTCAGAAGGAGTAGACATTTGAGACATTCTTAGCCCTAATTTAGATTTGCAATTGATGCAATTCTAGTTTTGCAATCAATTACTACACGTCAAAGACTCGTCCCTCTAAAAAACTTAAGCCGTTCAATACAGCTAAGTGAATGATTTCATATCTTAATTTGTCTTTTCACACAAGTCATCTGCGCTTGAAGCGTTGATGATGCATAAGCCCACTTATTTGCTGAAACTCATTTAATTTATGTAGAAGAATAAGGGCGACAATGATCAAACTTTATACCAATTAATCATAGAATTTCTAACACCGTATCAAGAATTCACTCGCTCACCCAAAAGCTTAAATTGTTGGGTAGGATGGTAGGAGTAAATGAATGGTTGTATATATAACAACGCTACTTAATTAGAAGACGACAAATCTAAAGATGTCAAAATCTTAAAAGTGCATCCCCTTCTGTCCTGCTATGTGATTTGGGGTTGGCATGTGGGCCATAAAACCAAAAAAACACCAAGGAAAATCCAAACACCACAAGGAAAGCAAGTTTGAAAACATGGTGGAACATATAATCAAAGTTCTAGGGGCATGCCCACTTTTAAGCATATGAAATTATAAACACGTGTTTGCTAGTGTTCACCGGTATGCATAAAGAGAATCAAGCTTATTCACATTGGATGACAAATTCTAGGAGCCCCCTAATTTGCAACTCCATTTCAAGCAGCTTATTTAATACATGAATTTCTGTTGGTCTGGTCAACATTACTCCAATTATTATTATTATTATTATTAAAAAACTTATTCCAAGGTCCAATTATAAGCATATGCGGGTATTAATTTATTCTGTAGATATGTATTCGAGAACATACTCCTATAAAAAGAAGGCTCCCACAACCAATCAATATTAAAGGATAAATAAAATAAAATGAAAATCATAGCACATGGTCAAAAGAGTAATTTCACCTGGTGTATGGCAAAGGGCAGAAAATGATCAAGTAATTAGAAGAAGCACACGTGTAGGTGCTGGTCTTGTCATCATACGCGTAGCTATACGCGCGTGGGCAAGCGTGCTTGAAGAAAAGCGAGTACACCGAAGGGCTACACGTGTCAGGCGTAGCGTAAGCCTCACTGCAACAATACCTTGGATCCCCAAAAGCCTCACACGCGCTCCGGCACGCCACGCTCCCGCTACTCCCATTCCCACGCGCCACCCTGAGATCCTTGGGACACGCGCCGTTGAGATCCACCAGGCACCCGGTGGCGCTGCATCCTCCCTTGGTGCCGCCCTTCGCCACGATCAGCATCGGAAGGTTGTAACCGTCGACGAGGCTGACGTCATAGAAGTCCAACCCGTCGGCGCCGTTGAGCGTGAACTCCGCCAGCGTGGCCGGCGGCTTGGCGCCGGCGCCGGAGCACTCGACCTTGCCGGAGCCGCAGTCGGCGGTGAAGCAGGAGAATTTTCCGTCGGAGCCTTGGCCGCAGAGGGTCCGCGCCCAAATCCGACCCGACCATGACCTAGGGATGGTGACTGTCCTTGATTTTCCGGCCCTGAGGGCGAAGCCGGTGGTGGGGAGCGGCGGCGAGGTGGCGCCGGAGAGGAGCCCCGGCCATATTGTGTGGCGGCACTTGTTCACAATCTTGAACGAGGCTGATTGCACCTCTGCAACAGAAAAAAGGAGCGATTTTTAAAAGAAATAATCCTCTGTTTCACTTCAAAGTTTTGATTTTTATTGTTTTTACCTGAGAGGAAAGAGAATGTGAAGAAGCTGAGAAGAATGAGAAAGAGGAGAAGACGACCCATTTTGCAAAAGATGAAAGCTTTGTTGATTGAAGGATTGATTGATTCAGAAGAAGACTAAAGAGCTTCACTTTTTTCTTTTATGTGAAGCAGAGTGCTCTGTTTTTAGTTCCTTCTTTTCTCTGTTTTTGATTTGCTTTTCTTTCTTTCATTTTTGCTTCCTTGTTGCTTGTAATTTTCTGGTTTTGTTTAGCTGACTCACTTCTTCACTGTTACTCAGCTCCAAGGTCCAATGATATATCCCTTTCTAGCTATAAAGAAAAAATACACATCAAATTTCCTTTTTTATTTTTTTATTTTCCTTAACCTGGTGCTTAAGTAATCAACCACTAGCCAGGGTTTGGAACTATTTATAGAACACAGTTGTCCCACTAGCAACACATTGCCAACTTATCCTAAATTTCTTATCTTAATAAACCTAAGAAGCTAGCACCTTCTTTAATCAGATTACTCATCATTTTATTTTGTGCAAAATTGCTTCTCCTAGAAAGAAATTAATTGCCAGCAATCAACATTGGACCCCTTCCCATGCCATTGAGCTGGTCCTGGTCCCCAAGGCATGGCATGTTGTTGTTAACTTGCAGTGTGTGATTACAGAATTAGATATCACAGAACGTACATAAAGTAAAAGTGGAATCTTGGACCATATACCACACAGGTTTAATTAGCATTATGATATGAACTGAAGTACTTAAGTTAAAAATGTGTAGGGAAATATTAATCTCAAACAAAATAACATTTGAACTTCGGAGTAACATGCTGGTCTTTTTGTGCTAAATTCACTAGAAGGTTGCTGAAAGAACAAACATGCAGTGTAGGTTTCTATATGATTTTTATATATAAACTTTACAAAATGTTACTGTGAGTGCCATAGAGACTTTAACCAAGTCAAACGTCTAGGCCCTTTTATTGTCATAAAAGCAATGGCATTCTTGTCATCCTTAAGAGCATTAACAGCCTTGGCAAACTCGTTGTCATCCAAATCCTCCAATTTCTGCAATTCCTCCAAGCAGTTCTTGTACACTGCAGTTGCATTGACTGCATTTCTTTGCTTGGCTTTGGACTTGGCTGCGAAAACCTCATACAACGCGGTCTCTATCGTCTCGTCGATCCTGTAGTGCGCTCGCTTCTTGCGAATTGATCCCGATGGATTGGCGAATCTGTGCTTCCTGACCGGTACGTCGTTGATTCGGATTATTGAATCGGAGTCAAGGGTGCCATCAATTACTTGTGTTGGTATGTTACACGGCTCTGAAGACCTCACAGTTTCTGTGTTGCTGTTTCCTTCTTCTGCTGTTGCCATTGCTCCACTAAGAAATTGACCCTTTGGGACACCTCTTTCCCCTGCATTCAACAAACTACATAACTTGGTTGTGCAATTCCATGAACAGCACAAGGAAATTGTGTCATGGTTTCACCTTCAAAAATGATCGACATCTCTTTATACAATGGGAGGCTCTTGCGCCGAAAAGGCCTCGCTTCACATCTTACCTAAATGTAGTTAGACAAATTTTTCCAATGAGCAAAACAGATTAAAATCCTTTGAAGTAAATGGGGTTGTAAAGTAAGAAAATGAGAGGTTATCCAGCCTTGAATCGGTGCAGTGCATTGTTAGTAGGTTTTACTATATTGATATAAGAGTGAATAATTTCATATTTTCTCATTTTATAAATCACGTTCACTGTAAAAGAATCAAATCTTAGCCGAACTTAACACCTTTTGTAATTTTTGTGCATGAGGAATAAAGTTTGATACAACATTTGATACATAAACATATGCTTAGTAGAATGTTGCTTACCATAATGTAATTGTCCCAAACTTTGTCATCAGCCACAACCATATGCCTAGTTTCATCCCAGCCAAACTCCTTGTGACTAAGCAGTGTCTTGACAACACCATAGTCTTTCTTCATGACATTGTAGCGGTTCTTGATCTGATTCTCTTCCAAGTTCAAGCCAAACTTCTTGTTGAAATCCCAGGTGACACACTTGATCACTTCATTCTTGTACTCATTGTAAGCCGTTCTCCCAACCTTGTGTTGCTCCATGAGGAGTTCCACCAAGTATGCATCACGAGTTGGTGTCCATTCTGCCTTTGGTCGTGCTAGAAATCCATCTTGTGCAGCTGACATATTTTGTCCTGAATAAATCAGAATGTGGGGTCAATATGGGGAAAGAGGGATTTCAATTTTGGAGTGCATGCATATAAGGCCTATGGAGTAAAATGCTATGACCTTTTTGTGCATAGTCAAAGAACATGATAGATAACAGCCATATGTCTCAAAATCAAATGGTCCGTAATCGAGTCAACAGTATTTTTTATTCAGTAAGTATAATGTTATTAGTATCATTTTTTGTGACATCTTTCCTTTAAACATTAGTTAAAAATAAGTATCAATTTTTTTTCAATTAATATTTAAGAAACTTCTTAATATATCCCTTTAAAAATATTTATAAAAACAGTATAAATTACTTCGGTGTTCTCACCAAAAAGCCCAAGGCTACCATGCCTCTCCTCTCTTTCCCAATCAATTAAACATCTAATCACAAAAAAGAGTTATGCGGAAGGGTCACTCATTTCACTGCTATTTTGCATATACTAGAGTTCATTTGTTTCTTTCTTTCTTTTTTTTTTTTTTTTTGTTTTAATAGTATGTATGTATCAAGACTCAAGATCCATTTTGTGTCCGAACCGAACAATCTATAATTGTGAACACAATTCCTCAAGAGTCAAGACATAACATGGAGTGGTTCAGCATTAGGAAAAATAAAAGATAGAACAGATTCCAAAGTTTTCATAGAGAGTAAGGGAGTGAAATTAACATCTAAGACAATCGAGGTCATTTTATTGAAAAGAGTGAATTTAATTTATCTACAAGACACTTCTGCACGTACGAGACACAACAAAAAAAGCTTAATTAACACATCACAAGGCACATAATTAAGTACCTGTAACTCCAGGAGCTAAGCTGTGAGAATTCTAGCTCCAAACTAAACGCACATTATTATGGTGCTATGACATTAAGAGAGTGTTTTCAACACCAAAATGACTGAACCAAATGCAACGTTTAGCATCATAATAATATGCTTCTTATATAGTGACATCTGTCTGCTTCTGGTTTGACCTTTTTGCCACGTGTCATTCCACGAAACGAAATCAGATACGGGTTTCTTGGATATATTTGTTTCCCCCCACCCCTTTTGGGGGCAAAATGCAATAATTTCAAGGACCTCTGGGCTTTCATAGTGGGTTAGATCTTTTGATTGACCCAAGATGAAAATTTGGGCCAAAAGTTGTATGTTATATATTGAGCCTAGAAGGAATTGGGCCTAGATATATTTAATGATTCCAGCATACTGTTTAAAAAGAAAAGTTAAAGTAAACAAAAAAACAGAAAAAGAAAAAAAATGTAAATGGAGTTTTCATTGTTGTCAATCGACAACTATTAGCACAGCTTTTTCTCTTCCTTGAGAAATTTTTATTTGCTTCCAGAGCTAAAGAAATTTTTGCTCTGATTCATTTATAGTTTGATATATTAGTGAGTGTTAATGATTTTGGAGATAATAATGCTTATATTTACGAATGTATCAAACAATAATTCATCTTGTTTTAAGAATAACTAAGAATTTGTCATGTTCGATTGAGTATTTAAATATCTTCTTTATTGCTTTTTAATAGAAATACTATATTCATTAGGCTGTAGAAAATTAGAAATCACAACTTTTAAGTACCAAATCATATTGAAGGACTTGGTTCAGGCTATAAATTCAACTAAATTGCAAACTCTATCAATTGCCAAGAAAAAAGTAGCTGGCAAATTGTAACAGAATATTTTGTTCGATCTTCACAGTGCAAAAGATGGGCACTAAAGTGGAGCAAAAGTTGTGTTTTTATGATAGGATTCTTTTGGCCCCAGCATGGAGGCAATAAAGATGGGGGCTATATATCATGATGGTGTTTGTAGATTAAAATCACATCACACCCAAGCAATTATATTGCATATGTAAACATGAACATGCATATATATATATGTGTGTGTGTGTGATCTTTTCAAATAAGGTTGACCATAGTTAAACATCAACAAGTACTAATGGTGCAATACCATGTTAAGGACCCACTGTTATGAAATTGGTATCACAAGTCAATGCAAGTTATTGCTGTCCCATAAAAGCCAAAAGGGATTGAGCTAGTATTGACTTATGTAAGGAGTTTTAATTAATAAACCATAAAATTTGTTTATGAGATTGTCAGCATTAGTCAAGTTCATCATCAAGTTATAGATATCGTCATGTTAGTCTTTGAGTTTGCCAAAAGTTGGTTATGTTAATTTTTATGAAGGACTAATTTGACTGATATTAAAAGACTAACTTAACTGACTTTTAACAACTTCAGATATTAACCTGACCATTTTCAATGACGAAATTGAATGTTTACTCGAGTTTTAATCACTAAATAAAGTAATCCTAAGGGCCAATTTTTCCTCACATGTTTAAGCATAAGGAGATAAAATATAGTTTCATATTTCATAGCTTAGTTTTAACACGAAAGCTTGAACTGCATGCTTGAAATTGAGAGTGGAATTTGAACCATGATTATGGTATGATCACTTTGCCAAACTAATATAAGCACATTGAGCGGTTAGCATCAATGAAGTTCTCTCTAAAACCTTTAACCAAATTTGAGGAATGGATTTGAAAAAAAAATAAAATAAAAATCATTGCTCTTTCTATAGGTTTGACTTCTTCTCAAGATCTTTAAGCAGCTTCAACACTAAACAGCATAGCTTGCTACCAACTTTAGCAGGCAACCTAGACAAAAACAAGCATGCAGTAGTTAAAACACTTGAAAAAAAAATCTTTGTTTGTGTCTCAAAAAACTTATCATTTGAAATAGAACAATGCAACTTTTCATCTATGGTCCCCTACCTTAATTAAGGACTATGTGACACAACTCATGAAACACAATGGTTGCAATAGCATGCCTTGTCTAGTAAGTCTTTTCTCAATTGATTTGCAATTTTCATAGTCACCAATCAATTTTGTTGTTTATAATGAAAATTAAGTTCAAACAAAAATGACACAAAATGTTGTTAGTGTTAACTGGTCCTATTCTTCATATTGATGCATATCTTAAACATGAAGCAAACTATTTCATGAAAAAATATATAATACTACTACCAAATTATAAAATAAGGCTATTCTTGGAAATTGGCTACAGCAAAACTCATTAGTCATAATTGAATCAGAGAAAAAAATGGAATTTGCCCTTAACATCATTTTGCTTCGAAATTGGTTCAAAACGTGCACAACATAGACTGAATGTGCTAATTATGCAAACACCCACGTTAACCACCAATTCACCTGACACTCAAGGGAAATTCCAATCAATAGATGAATGGTTAAATCAAGGAAGTGCAAAAGCGTGTTGATTATTGCTAAGAATTATATACATTTGAACAAAACTGTATAGAAAGCCATCATAATCATAATAATAATAATAATAATAATAATAATAACAATAACAATAATAATAATAATAATAATAATTATTATTATTATTATTATAAGGGGTATGAATTATGCAATAGAACTGGGAGGGTGGTCAAGGAGACACTAATCACAGGGAATGTTTCTGGTCCCATTATAGAGAAATTTGATGTGGGGGCTTCCAACATTCTTCATGAATATGTTTTGTTGAAAAAGAAGTTTCAAAAAAAAAATGTGCTTTTTTGAAGCTTCAAGTCATGCTTCCCTTTTTTCAATTTTTGACATTTTTTTTTTTAAATTTCTTCTGATAGCATGATCAACACCACCGCTAGGCAAATGATTTTCATATCTTAATTCCATAAAAAAGACAAACTCATCATGGTTTATCATCATGAGAGGAAGGAGAATAATCAGTGACATCTTTAGCCAACTCATTCAAATTCTTTTATTTTTTTTTATTAAAAAAAGAGACAAATTTGAAGGCTGGTAACTTTTCCTAGCTCAAAGTATTTTTGGACCACTGTCAGAAAATTTCAAGACAAAGAAAACGAGGGGTGAAAGAATTGAAGTGCTTTTTTTTTACCAACTTTTGAAGTGTGTTGCATTTCTGAGTAGCTTTTAAAGATGTAAAATTGCCGAATAAATGTATGACAGAACTTAAGCAAAAGTTTGGCTCTACTTATTTGTTTCATTTGAGATGAGAATAATAAATTAAAATCTTATGTGATATCATTTTTCATTTGGAGAAAAAAAAAAGAGAGAGAATCTATAGGATTATGGAGATAAAAAAAAAATACATAGAATATTTATAGTTTCAAGGAGACATTAGAGAATATTAGGGATACCAAGAAAAATCATGCATAAATATTAAAAATGGAAGAGGTGCAGCTAGGCAAGGGCACATGATCTAACAATTCTACCAATGTTTGTCCATGTATTTGTCCTAGTTCAATCCCCTATATGCCATTATATTAATTTTGCATGTGGAAATAATGGGTTTGAATTGGGGTTTGAGCAACGGAATTTTGGTGGAAGGGATTCTCGAGTTGGCCATGTGATAAAAGCAGCTTTCTTCGACTTTGCAAAGAGACCACGCCCGTTTGGCTGCAATCATGTGGTCTACTGTGTTATTATTTCCTCTTCACTCCTTTCCTTTTTTGTTTTTGAAGAGATGTCTTTCGCGGTCAACAATTAATCTTTTTTTTTTGAGGTTTAGAGATTAGCAAAGTGGATATGCTTCTTTTAATGAAGTATTTTCTATACATACTATCAAATATTAAACTCGTGACTAAATAATTAAGTTGTGTTTGATATCAGTGACATGACAGAGGATAGAAATAAAAAAATCAATTTTTTTGTTTATATTTATTTTACTTCAATGAAATTAGGACAAAAGAGATACAAAATTAGAATCTAGGAGACATAAATTTTTTGTTTCTGTCCCCTATTGTACTGAGGGGGTACAATTTGGATCCTGGAGCTCCTCTGCGGGTTCGGGGTTGCCGGGACGGGTACCTGTAAGGACTCTGACGCTCAATTTAGTGAATGTTCAAAGCAATAGGGGAATCAGAGGGGAGATGGGTTCTGGCGTACTTGGTGTGCTGCTTAGGTTTAAATACCTGAGTGGTGGCTGTAAATTCAGCTATCCCGGGGATCTTTCCGTTGAGTTGGCCTCCGAGGATCGTGGAGCGTTGCTCCCTGGAGGGAGGATATCACGGGGCAAGAATTTCTCCTCCGAGGATCGTGCAGCGTTGTTCCCTGGAGGGAGGATATCATGGGGCAAGAATCTCTCTGATCATTAGCGAGATGATAACTCGGGTCGGGTTGATCCGCAGACCTTCAAGTTTAGGTTCCAAGATGGGCCTTAATGGCACAGTCTATAACAAGAGCCCCCCAGCTCGGAATGCGGAGTGAAGCTTTGTGGTTCGAGTTAGATACATGTGTGTCATCTCGAATTTGTTCCGTGGAAGATGGTTCCGTGGTATTAGAGACGTATGATAATATGAATTTGTTCCGTGGGAGCTTATGCATTTTATGATTTTATTGCTCTCAGTTTGGTACCGGGCTTATGACTTGGTTATTTTATTGCTCTTGGTTTTGTACTAGACTTATGACTTGGTTATTTTATTGCTCTCGATTTTGTACCGGGCTTATGACTTGGTTATTTTATTGCTCTCGATTTTGCATCGGGCTTATGTAATTTTTCTTTCTGCGGATTGTTGTCGACACCCGAGTGATCAGTTCAGGGGAATTATTTCTTTACCCTTTTTTTCAACTGTTTTTTCTAATGCTTGACCATGAAAAGTATTGGTGCTTGACCATGAAAAGTATTGGGAATCCTTCTTCTTGATATAAGTACTTCTCGGCCCGCTCTTGTATCTTTATCAAACTCCGCAGAAGTCTTTTAGATAAATTCTTCACAAATGGGCTACCCTTTTTGAGCCCATTCTTGAGGCCCATTAGTACTGTCTGTGGTTGCAAATCTTCTACCCGGGCGCATTCTTGGTAGAAACGGTCCAGGTATTGGCGGAGCAACCCATTCCTCTTTGTATTACTCCTAAGAGGCTTACTACCGTCTTAGGTTTTGTCCTTCGTGTGGTTAAGTTAGCCAGAAAATGCTCTGCCAGATCATCGAAGGGTTGGATGCACTTGGGTGGAAGTGGATTAAACCACACTAAAGCTCCTTTCCTTAGAGTAACCAGGAACGATTTGCATTGGATGACGTCTGAGACTCCGTCCAACACCATCTTGTGACCAAAAGCATCTAAGTGATGCTGAGGGTCTGTGGTCTCATCATACGGTCCCATTTTCGTGGGAGGACGAAAACCGTGTGCGGGCATCGTGTTGAGAATTTCATCTACAAAAGGGTGGTTCTCCTTCCCTTTCATCTTCCTCATCCTGGTGTGTGCTTTTTCAGCATTGTGGGTATTTACTTTCGCGGACACCTTGTACACCATTCTTGTGCCTCTTCATTTGTTAATGATTGACTTTGGCCATCACTGCGGTTAAGACCGTCGATGTGGCGCTCTCTCTCGAGCCTCTTGTATGATTTATTTTTGTTTCCGCTCCACATCCTTCTTGCCTTTCTCAGCCGCAACGCGAATTTGATTCTTCAGGTGTGTTTGGGTGGCATGGTGGTAGAGATTCTTCAGGGTCCAAAAAAGGTGTGAGATGTCGTAAAAAGTCTCCACAGACGGCTCCAATGTACCGAGGGGGTACAATTTAGATCCTAGAGCTCATCTGCGGGTTCGGGGTTTCCAGGACGAGTACTTGCATGGACTCCGACGCTCAATTTAGTGAATGTTCAAAGCAATAGGGGAATCAGAGGGGGAGATGGGTTTTGGCGTACTTGGTGTGCTGCTTAGGTTTGAATACCTGAGTGGTGGCCATAAATTCTGCTATCCTCAGGATCTTTCCGTTGAGTTGGCCTCCTAGGATCGTGGAGCGTTATTCCCTGGAGGGAGGATATCACGGGGTGAGAATCTCGCCTTTGAGGATTGTGGAGTGTTGCTCCCTGGAGGGAGGATATCACGGGGTGATAATCTCTCATCCGAGGATCGTGGAGCGTTGATCCCTAGAGGGAGGATATCATGGGGTAACAATCTCTCTGATCGTTGGCGAGGTGGTAACTCGAGTCGGGTTAATCCGCAGACCTTCGGGTTTAGGTTCCAAGATGGGCCTTAATAACCCAGTCTATAACACCTATACTATCACTTGTATCAAACGTAACTATTGTTGGTAAAATTTACTCCTCCCTTGCTTCTCAATTTTTCTTTTCTTCTTTCTTTTCTATTACTACTTTTTGTCCTCTCTTCCAATAGATTTTTCACCACGTTCTCGAGCAAACTTAAGTTAATGTGCCGTGTTTAACCCTTCTGTTTTCCACATGTAAATTCCTTAACCATAGGGAAAATATATGTGTGCCACCAATTAATTAAGGTTATGATAAAAAAAAATGTGGAGGAAGTTGGTACTAGTAATTATTTCATTTGTGCCATCTATGATTCAGCTTTGGTAATTGTAGAACCATTCAAACTAGAGAGTCAAATCCACTTGAGTAAACATTGGAGCAAGGACAAAAAAAACTTGTGTTAATTGAGCTCTATAATAAATATAAAAAGAGTAGTATAGTATAGTTGGCTACTCTGATGTTGCAGGCATGTATTAAAGAATAGGGTCACAAGATGGCAAATTGAGTTCCAATACAGAGAATAGTGAAGATGAAGTTGATTATTTAGTTGAATATTGACAACAAATTATGATGATAATTAGCTCGAGAAGCGAGAGACCCGCTCGTGCGGACAAGCCAATCACGCTCCCTAAGTGGCCTAGTTAAAATATGTATATATATGGGATTTCAGAGCTTTTTACTCTTACTTTAAATAAATGTTTATCTGCGTTCATTACCTTACTAAATGACATGAGCCTAATCAAACCAAGACGTGAGCATTAAGGTAGTAAATAACAAACAAAAGTTATAATTACAAAAGGGGGCTCCATGACCAAGGCATTTTGCACAAGACCGCCAAAGGAGCTTTTTAGTTTTAGTTCTCTCCTTAGAATAATATTATTTATATTATTTTTGAAATATAATAATTGGTATCTTTTAAATGTTACAGATAAATGTTATTTGGACCGCAATATATTATAGGGTCTATTTTGTGTGAAGTGCACTTCGTAATATATTGGGAGAAAAGTAATAAGATGTAAATATTTTTTGAGTAATTTAAATAATATTATTCTAAATATTAAGAGCCATTAGGGAAAGAAAAAGTCTTAGCCTGTACTTAAATTTCAGTTCGCATCGAAATTAATTTTAGAGTGAAGTAAGAATATGTTGAAATAACATTGGTATTGCTAGTAACAAAAAGTGGATTGACTCGGTTCCCAAGACAGCTGAGCTGCTCTCTCTCAACAACCGCTTTCATACAGAGTCTAACTCAGCCTTGGAGAACCCTTTTGTGTTGTGTCCTCTGTGTATATAAACCCACCACTTCACAACAACTCTCCATACTCTCCCCTTTCCCTTGAAACCTCAACCCCACCATTCAACTTGTTCCACCATCAAAGAGAATCCATCAGAAGACGAAGTCGCCCCCCCAATAAAGGTGAGAGTAGACACCATAAGCCAAATAGAAAAGGAAAAGTGCAAGTGATATCCACATAGATAGGGATCAGAGAAAGCAGAGGAAACAGAATGGCATCATCAGATAAGGTGGTGGACACAGCGATAGCTGGGAACTATGTTGAGATGGAAACTGAAGGGAAGCCCAAGGACATCAAATCCAAGCTCTCAAGCTTCTTGTGGCACGGTGGTTCTGTTTATGATGCCTGGTTTAGCTGCGCTTCCAACCAGGTCGGTTCTGTGGTGGTTGTGTTCTGCATTAGTGTTTTTCTGTTATGGTTTTGCTCATGTTATGCATATACCATGTTACTGTTTGCAGGTGGCACAAGTTCTGCTTACATTGCCATACTCATTTTCTCAGCTGGGAATGCTTTCTGGCATTCTTTTCCAACTCTTCTATGGCTTGCTTGGTAGCTGGACCGCTTACCTCATCAGCATTCTCTATCTTGAGTACAGAACCAGAAAGGAGAGGGAAAAAGTTAACTTCAGAAACCATGTCATCCAGGTTCATTAACTTGATTTATCTCCATTACATTTATTCACAACATGCTCGGTGTGTTTTAGGTGAAAACACTTAAAATCAATTTTGTTGCGCTAGAAGCGAGAGATCGATATTAGGTGTTTTGACATAAAACAATCAAGGGAAGTGAGAACACTTGGAATTAATTATAGCAATTACTAAAAGTAAAAAAAAAATTCTCACTTTTAAAACTTTAAAATTAATTAGAGGTGTTTCTATCTGAAAAGCAAACATAGTGGTGTATTCAAGTTTTGATTGGGAAACTAAATTTGTAATTATGTTTGTTATATGGCAGTGGTTTGAGGTTCTTGATGGGCTATTGGGGAAGCATTGGAGAAACGTGGGTTTGGCATTTAACTGCACATTTCTTCTGTTTGGATCTGTTATCCAACTTATAGCTTGTGCAAGGTTGGTACCTACCTGCTCCCAATCTAAATTAAATCAGTTCTGTTTTATTACTATAGTATAACATATATATATATATATATATATATATTTTAACTCTTAGATTTATGAAGCTAGGGAAACAACATCACATGCAATCTCTGATAATAATAATCTACCTGCTGCTGCAACTTTCATTGGGGATATGTATGAATAATAGTTTTAATGTTGTTGTGAAACAGTAACATATATTACATAAATGACAATTTGGACAAGAGGACTTGGACTTATATCTTCGGAGCATGCTGTGCCACCACTGTCTTTATTCCTTCCTTTCACAACTACAGAATCTGGTCCTTTTTGGGCCTCCTCATGACCACTTACACTGCTTGGTATCTCACTGTTGCCTCTCTCCTTCACGGCCAGGTAATTATTCATTATCATTCATAATATTAAACTATAGTATATAATAAAAAAGCATATGTTAAATAAATACATCATTATAACAGTATGATATATTTGAAATGTTACTAAGCGTAGGTGGAAGGAGTTAGGCATTCTGGTCCAGCCAAGTTGGTTTTGTATTTTACTGGGGCCACAAACATTCTCTACACATTCGGGGGACATGCTGTTACTGTGTAAGACACTCTCCACATATATAATAATAATAATAATATATAAATATATAGATATATAATTCATGTATTTTTATTCTCCCTTGTTGGCTTTGGCTTTGGCTTTTGACGAATCACTAGTTGCTATGTCTAGCTAAATTAAAATAGTGCCACAATAGTGGGAAAGCGAAATAACCATGCAACAATTTGGGTCTTAACTTCGTTTTTTTGATAGTGACATAACCTTTGGCCTCTCTAGACATAATCTGACTAAGGATCTATTCACTCATTTTAAGTCCTTTTCTTTTTCTCTCTCTTTTATTTTATATTTATTCATTCATGTAATTACATTAATGTATATGGAATTTTGGGACCTGAAATGCATTATTTTCTATCCAAAAAGGCAAAAAAATGTCCTGAATTTACCCTTGATAGGCGTGGGAAGCAAAAAAAGGTGACACTTTTTTATTTTTTATTTTTTTTTATCTCGGGAAGCCTAAGCCTTAGGCCCAAAATATTCCCACCCCTTTCACATATTCTCTTCTATTCACTATTAAAAAATAGTAGTGGTATCAAGGACAACACAAGGTAACTTGTATGATGTGACACATAACATAAGGCCGGTAACTTTTAATTGCACAAGAGTAGCGTGTTGAAAGGCAAGTAAGGTCATGTCCAATTTTGGGACGTAGGGATATAAATTATGTCCATGAAATTAAATGAGGAAAAATGAAAAGAAGTAATAAGTAATGTTGGTGGTGCAGGGAGATAATGCATGCGATGTGGAAGCCACAGAAGTTTAAGGCAATATACTTAGTGGCAACAGTGTATGTGCTGACACTGACCCTTCCATCGGCAGCAGCAGTGTATTGGGCGTTTGGGGACATGCTTCTTAATCACTCCAACGCTTTTGCTCTCCTCCCTAAATCTCCCTTCAGAGACATGGCTGTCATTTTAATGCTTATCCACCAGGTAATCTATTCACTCATTAAATTTGTGTAACAATATGATAACTTAATTTGGGTTCCAAAATAATTACACAAACTTGTCGTCATCAACTACACCTCTTACATCGGTGTGGGGCCATGGCAAACCTTACACTAATGTGAGTGAGGTTGCGCAAACGTTGTAAAATTCAAATGCCATCCTAATATTTTCGTGAATAACTGGATGGTGATGAATAGAAACCAAAGTAAAATCTAGCAAAATTATGACATACCATACAATAAATAAATATCCATGCATGCAGGAGCTAACTATAGTACTGCTGTATACACACAATGTGTGTATACCGTGGATTACACTAATAATTAAGTAAAAATAAATATAAAAAAAAAATAAAATTGCTAATTAATTGTGAATTTGGGAATATTAATTATTGCAGTTTATAACATTTGGGTTTGCATGCACGCCATTGTACTTTGTGTGGGAGAAAGCAATAGGGATGCACGAGTGCAAGAGCCTGTGCAAGCGTGCCCTGGTGAGGCTGCCGGTGGTGATACCGATATGGTTCTTGGCCATCGTCTTCCCGTTCTTCGGCCCCATCAACTCCACCGTCGGCTCCCTCCTCGTCAGCTTCACCGTCTATATCATCCCTGCCCTCGCCCACATCTTCACCTTCAAATCTGCCTCCGCCCGCCAGGTTCCTTCTATATCATTCCTCACTTCACATGTTACTTTTATAACTGCAATTGCCTATATTTTTCACGTTATGAACAAACACAAAAATAAATTTTGATATAAAATAACATATAAGAATTCATGACTGCCTTCTATTCATTTTATATGTAACTTTTACTTGCTATGTATTTGAACATAATTATAATTAAATATATTGAGTAATACTTTTAGAATAAAGCCTAATTCAAACCCTTCACAATTATTTTTTTAAGTAGCAGAAAGGGTGGGCCATATGTAGGTTCAGCCAAGTCCCTGATACTTATTTTTCTGAGCCACACACACACATATATATAGTTTGACTGAGCAGCATATATAGCATAGTATAGCACAGCTAAGGACCCAGCAACAGCAGTGATAGGAATTTATTCCGTTCATTGTTTCTAAGTACTAAGTTTTGCTATGGATTATTTACTGTTTGCTTTTACTGTATGACCAAGACCAAAACCAAAAGCAAAAGAATATAATAATAATAATAATAATAATGATAATAAAATAAGGATAAGGGGAAGGGATAAAACTGTGATTGTGAGGTGTTAACGTATGGTCACCGTCTTACCAGACCAGACCCGGGATTTTCTCCTAAACCTATCATTTAATATATATATATATATATTTTCACCCGATTTCTTCCTTCCCAACCGTGTATTATTTTTCTATCTTCATTAATTCAACTAGCCAAAATAATAAAATATTTTATATGCATTGAAGTTATCATTCGGTATTGTATTGTCACATTAACGTGTGTTCGACTCAAACTTTATTTGTTATTGGATGAAATTTAAATAAGTCTCGTAACTTCGTGGAATCTCATTTAATGATAAATAGGGTGTGAGTCAGATATAATATCTCATATCCCATGAATATAAATAACATTTTCCTTAAAAATTATAGTAACATATAGTTAGATACTATGGTTGAACATTGTATTGTTTAGCCTCAAATAATTTCATGTTGTACTTCTTTATCTGATTTAGATTGATTTGATAATGAAAGAAATCATAGTACTACTTATCGAGAGAAAAAATTATAGTTAAATATCAATCTAAAAGTTTTTTAGAGAGATAATACATAGAAATTAATCTAAAAAAATTGTATGACATAGAATAATTGTACATTATTAGCACTGATTATTTAAATGGCTATGATATATGATGCAGAATGCTGTGGATCAACCTCCCAAGTTTATGGGAAGATGGGTTGGAGCATATATGATCAACATATTTGTGGTGGTGTGGGTCCTAGTGGTGGGCTTTGGGTTCGGTGGATGGGCCAGCATGGTCAATTTCGTTCATCAAATTGACACATTTGGCCTCTTCACCAAGTGTTACCAATGCCCACCACCCACGCTACCACCGCCTATTCCGCCGATGCTGCAGTTTAACGCCACCGCGCCTTCTCCTCTTCACCACCCTCATCATCATGGCCATTGAGTACTACTACCGCTATTGCACTCTTCAATCATCATATCGGCGCAATGTTTTGCACACGTTACTAACTGCTAAGGAGAAAGATGAATTAAATTTCAAGAAGAGTTCAGTAGTCATGTCCTGCATTTATTATATGTATTGGCCTTTGTCATAAAACATATAATGTATTCTTCGTCCTTTTTCTCTCAATTTCCTTCTTTTTAAAGCCTTACCGTAGTTGAGCACTTAATTTGTCATGACCTGTTTCATAAGAAGGAAAAAGAAGAAAAAGAAAATAAAACAAAAAAAAGAGGTTTATGAAACTGCACAAATGCTTGTGTTTAATTTCTAGTTAAACATATTTGGCCAGTGAAAAATGAATAGTTTAATATCTTGACATCTTTAGCATACAAGAGTTCTTTTGAATTAAAATATGAATAATATTTAGAATTGAGGGTGACAATGATTAAACTCTTAACCACTAGACTATAAAAGCTCTTATATTATATTAACAACCATTTCTTAAAATTTAATGATTGAGTAGAAGGAAATGAATGTTTTATCATGTTTTAACATAGGCAACTTATGCTCACAACACTAAGCTAAACATGTTAAGCTTTGCCAAATGCCAACCATTTTGCTTAGCAGTAGTAATTAGCATCATGAGAACAAGAATAGAGGCATTAGGATCATCTACACAAACATGTTAATCGGACCTACAAATTTTATGGAGATTCTATTTATTAAAAATTGTTATGTCTATCTCTTTCATAATATGACTTCATTTTAAACATAAGAAAATCCTAATCTGCATGAAAATCTAACCTCTGCATAAAAGAATGAAGGTTTTATCATCAGCCAAAATAAATATTTGATCTTGATCTCTTCATAGAATTAAAGCTTTCAAAATTAAAGTGACAAATTGATTACAAACAAAGCAAAAGAAATTCTCATGTTCCATGTCCTCGGAAAAGCAAAAAAAAAACACAAAAAAAAAAAATCCATCTCCCTTTTTTCCCTCTATAAAAACTCTAGTGTGCAGGGGTTGAAAATGATTAGAGATGAAATAAAGGTATGCATAGCCCTTCAGCTAGGATAGGGGGAAAAGAATTATAAGTTACAGAGCATCTTTTACTTTTTCTCAATGTTGCCCACACTTTTTTCCAATGATTTCAAAGAGAAGCAGATATAGCTAAGAATTAATTGATAATGAAAAAAAAATAAAAATAAAAGAGACTAACTTTTAGTACCATAGACAAGATAGAATGATAAATACATGAAAATATAAAATTTTTATATTTTTTTGTACATCATTGAAGTTGAAATAGAAAAAACAACATTTTTATCTAGGCATCATAAAATTAAAGTATTGAGGGATAAAAAAAAATTTCTCCGTATATATGTGCCTCTCTCACTGCGAAAGAACAAAGGCAAACAATGATGCTACCGTATTTTCTGTTTACTTGTACGTATAGCAAGCAAACTTGCTAAAGCAATAAGGCTGCAGTATATGCTGTAGTAATAAATTGACATAACACATAAATGTAAAATGTAACAATATGCAGAGAGTTTGGTAGGGGGAATCTAATAATTATGTTAAATCTTTCATAGCTCCCTCGAAATGGTAGCTGGAAATGAAAATATAAAACAGTGACAATGAAATATATCTATGATCTATCTAAAAGGAAATAGACCTTTCATAGGAGTTTCTGAGACATTATGCAGCCTTTTTTTATACAACAGGCATGCAGAAAAATAAAATAACTGTGGAAGAAGAATACAGGAAAAGAAGAACAATTTACATTTACAACTATGATAACAAACAAAGCCTTGAGACTTTTCAGTTAAAGTTCATGATCATCTTCTCACTTTTATTAATCGAATTTTTTTTTGTTTTTAACACATGAAGAGGGGATGATGGCATGCTATCAACTTTGGAGACATGCTTGTTTTTGGCTTAGCTACAAAATTAAAGTGGATTTTTATGTCACATTTTTTTTCTGTCTTCATTGATCAATGTGAGCTTTATCTGATTCTTCTTGAATGTAACAAGACAAGACTAAGAGTAACCGAGCCATTCTTCTTGGGACTCGGAGTATTCTATATATGTCAATTTGAGGCCATGGTTCCAAGCTGGCATATTTTACACGATGGGTTACTTTTTTTCACTTTAGAGTTTGGGAACTTTAAAGATTAAATATGACTTAACAGAAAATAAATATTGGTTTCATCGTTTGAATTTGGGAAACATGATGTCATTGATTTGAAAATAAAAGTTGACGTTTCCAATCATGTGTTGTGCTGCATCAGCAAGAATTACATTGTTACAACTATAATCTAGGATAATTTTAGAGCTTGAAACCCAAAACAACTTTCCTAGGAAGGGGCAGCTTAGAGTGCAACGATAAATGGATGATGGCATCAGGCCAATGTTCTTAGAAAGGGTGTTGGTGATTTAGCTCCCAATGGGAAATGGATGATGGATTAAGGCCATCATCAGCATTGCAGTGTATCTTGCCGTGGAAAAGTTGGGAATTCTGATTGTATTTTAGAAAAACAATCTTTCAAAGAAATAAAATAAGAATACTGCGTGTACTACACAAATGTGGATAACGTACAACCAATTCTCTTATTAAAGCATAAATCTCACCATAAAGATAGAAAATGTAAGTATAGTTAGACTAAGTGAGAGAATTGATTTTTATTATCTACATCTGTGTTTAAAAAATAAAACTTAATTTTTGTTTTACTTTTTATTTTTAAAGAAAAAGGTAAGAGAGAATCTTCCCTAGTTAATCGGACAATTTTTATTTTTACTTACAATCCTAACTCATCATTTTTGGAAACACACTAAAAACATGAGTTTCATTTAGTGTGACAAAAAAATATGTAGTGACACATGTATTGAAGTGATACTACGATTCTGGGATAAGGTGATGATGTCTCCTCCCTCACTGGCCTGATTTTTGAAATCGGCAATGGGCAGGTGTGAGGACTTCAACACTCAACTAAATGACGACACGAAATAAGATATTGAAATAAATATAAAATGTGCATCTGAGATGTTACTATTTATGTGAGATGGAAAATATATTCCTCGTATAAGAAGATATTTTCCATAGGGTTTAGTGTCACATGAGCTTGGTCTGCCTTCTAGGTTGACCTACTCCAGGCAGGTGATTATCAGCCTCATGCTTCATCCGTTGTTAATTGGGCCTTCCAAGGAGGTCTGGTTTGTTGCAAAAGGATCTTGGGTTAACAAACATTTTTTACGGTATAGCCATGCCCTTTTAGTTAAAAAAGATTTTTATTTTGATAAAAAGTTTTCATAAGTTATAATCTTATCTTTAATTAAAAATATATTTTTTTTTTGTTAAATGGAGAAAACTGAATTATCTTGTCATTATAGTGAAAACTGAATTTTAGGTTGACAAATATTTTTCATAACCTATAACTTTGTATTATTTATTAAATAGGCTTTTGTGATTTTTTGGGTTAATATACATTTTTTGTTTAATCATGATACTGATTACTATAAATGACACGACATTTCCAAAAATGAAAAAAAAAAATAACAAGTATCATTTATAAAAATAAATAAATTAACTTATAGATTAATAAATTAGACTTCATAAGTATATCTCTCTTTCTCTGTTTAAGTCACTGCATTTTTTTTTTTCTTTTTGCAATTTCTATTTAATATATAATATTTTTGGGTGAGTACCCGCGGGAGAACGGGTAGCTACAGGTTGCAAGAAAATGAAGCCCAAATTGAAAACACTAGATGCTCAACGGCCATAAAACCACAAGAATTATGGTCAGGACAGGATATTTTATCACATGTCCAAAAAACTTCTCAGCCATGTAAATCGAACCGCCATGGTCCATAGGTTCCCATATGGGAGGTCATTCTGCCATTTTGTTGAATCGATCTAAACCCATTGAAGTATTCCATCACTTATTTCTCATTGAATAACATTAAAAAAAACTTAAAGTGTACATTTCGAATGATGATGGACAACGTTTCCTTGTCAGGATTATAGTTATAAAATCCGACCTCAGACTTAACACGGCCATCACTTATTCAACTAGTAAATCATTGAATAAATTATTGACTCGAATATAAATAAAATAATATATATATAATCTAAATAAATAAAATGCATTTATTTAAACATTTATTATAACATAAAATCATTTAAAATATATAAGATTCAAACTTCAAATGTCATATTATACATAAATAATATAAGTTCAAGATTTTAAATCACCACAAGTTCAATTCTAAACACAAGTAAACTAAGCTTTAAATAAATATACATAATAACAATAATTCTACATGAATATTCAATATTTATTACGAAAAAATAAAAAATAAATATATGTAACAATAAAAAAAGATATAAAAATGAAGAACTTAAATATATATTTTGTAGAAAAATGAAAAAAAAAATCATTTCAATTTAATATATATTTTTTTAATAAGAAAATTAAAAAATTAAAAACATTATAAGAATTTTTCAAAAAATGACCCAACTAAGTCCCGAGCCAAACCAAATCTGAAACGAGACCAATTTACTCAGATAAGTAACCCGATCTCATGCCTTGTTAATTTGTTATATCAAATCAGTGTGTTTCAAGAGTGTACCCTATAAATAATATCTGACACTATAATATCTGACACTAGCTTTTTCCACTTAAAGTATACTTGACCGTAGCTACAATTGATTAGGTTGGTTCACGGGATCAAAACTCAACGCGTTGATCATAAAAATTTTCAGGTTTAGCCAAGACCGCAGGGAACCGAGAAAGCAAATATTTGCTTCAAAAATTAGTTTTTTTCATGTTAGAGTTATATCAAATGAATTAACAACAGTACGCTTAGCACGGGCCTAGTCAGTAAATCCCAAAAACTTCTAGCAAAACCTCTAATAAACCTGCAATCCTTTTTTTTTTTTTGGGGCTATAGGTCGTATTGAATCACGTTTAAATGCAAACATACAAATGACCTAAATAAAATAGTTACAATCAAGAACAACACTCATAACCATATACCCAATTAAAAAGCTAAAACTGTTGTTTTCAATAAAATCAACTTTACAAAGTATCTTTGAAATTATTGGATACATGCAGCGCCGGCTAGATTATACTTTAACCGAATTGTAATACAATTAATACGATTAAAAAGACAATAATTACTTTAGCTAAAAAAAAATAATTCATACTTCAAACGACAATTAATTTTGAACATAAATCACATCTAAAAGTGGACAAAGGTAGTAATAAATTGTTATTTTAGCATTTATATTCCACAATCCTACCAATTACTCCATCAGCACTCAATAATCTCAACAAACTACGCAGTAATGATTTGTTAAAATCAAAGAGTAAATTGGTATTATCAATAAAACTACATTTATGCAGAATAATCTCGACAAACATGTAGTTATAATCAACTAAACAAACGGTCAAGTAATGATTTATGCAAATAAGAGACACATGGGGGTGACTAGAACTTGAGTGTATTAAACTCAAAACTACAGGAAAGTGAAAAATGAATGCTACAAGCATCAAAAGGCAACAAGGCTAGCTGAATGTTCTTGCAAGCAGGGCTTAAATTTCAACCTTTGGAGGACGAATCAAGAGAGATAAACAATAGAATCAAATGAACGCCATGGTTAGCAAATTTATTGGCTGTTTGGAAGGCAGTATACCAGATAGTTGAGGTTTGATTAGCATCCGAGGAAAAGCATATGAATAAAAAATGCAATATACATAGATTGTGTTTTGGATATGCATTGCCACACAGGTCAATCTAATTAATTAATGGCATTAAACAAAGTAGGTCGGTGTAGGTCTCCTTTATTTTCTGCACCACCAATCACATACATCAAAAGACACCAAACCATTATCCCATATTCATTGCAAAGTTCAAACCCTAAATCACATCAAATCACCACAAACACAATCTCACCAAGTAAACAGAACAATTAAAATTAGGCATTCGAACAGATCAAATGTGATATAGAAAACCACAAATTTCACGACAGCAAATGTAAGACAAATTTCGTTCATCATGTTCATCAAGGGTTCAGAAACAGAGAATATACAAGCAATGATTACACAGCTTGATAAAATCCCTCAATTTCACGAAGCCAAGAAACAAAAACCACCAAACCAACTAATTCGCTTGTAATATAAAAGCATAAGTCACCACATCTAAATAGATCCATCGCGAAAATTAAAAAACCCTAAGCATAATAAACTCAGAAATTAAAATCCGAAACCAACCCACAAAAAAACACAAACGATTCAAACCCTACCCATCACAATGTTCTAAGTCATCATAAAAGTAACGAGCAGAGACATTCAAAAGAGCAAATATACTATTAGATTCAACGAGCGCCGGTAGGGCAATCCCTCGCGAAATGTCCAGACTCCCCGCAGTTGTAGCAGCTTCCACCGCCGCCACCTCCTCCTCCGCCACCGTACCTTCCTCCGCCGCCTCCGCCTCCGCTGGTGCAATCCCTAGCCATGTGACCAGTCTCACCGCAGCTGTAGCAAGCCCCGCCGCCGCCGCCTCCGTATCCGCCACCGCCGTACCCTCCTCCACCTCGTCCGCCACCTCGTCCGCCTCCATAACCACCGCCACCGCCATATCCACCGCCTCCGCCACCGTATCCACCTCCACCGTAAGATCCACCTCTTCCGCCACCTCGTCCGCCTCCTCCGTATCCGCCACCGCCACCGCCGCCTCCGCCGCGGCGGCTCCCCTGGACGTTGTTGCCGTCAGGACCGGTCACGTCAATCGCCTTGGTGCGTCCGTCGGAGTCCGAATCGATGGCGAACTCGACGGATTCGCCCTCAGCGAGACTCCGGAAGCCGTCAGATCGAATCGAGGACTGGTGAACGAAGAGCTCCTCGCCGCCATCGTCGGGGGTTATGAAACCGAAACCCTTCTGATCGTTGAACCATTTCACCTTCCCAGTAACCCTCTCACCCATCCTTCCAAATCTCAACAAACTCAACACACGCGCGCACACACGCAGAGATCTCGATTTTTGGGAGAGAATAAGGGTTTCGCAGAGAGGAATAGGTTGCAAAACGGTGCTACTTTATATCCACACTCGGGAGGCTGGGAGCGACACGTCAGCGTAGGGTTTAATTACTGTGCCCCTTGAGCTATTGGGCCTTTGTGGGCCCCCATTTGATCCCTTTCTTTCTTTCTTTCTTTCTTTTTTTTTTTTTTTTTGGGTCCAGTTCCAATTCCAAAGCGGACGATTCCGATTTCCCGAGATTCATCTTGCCGTCAGGGATGCGGCCCCTTCTTCGCGATGCGTTATTGGCCGTTGGATCTGCTTGCTGGCATATTCCAGAGGCCAGTGGAACAGTCAACGCTGCTTCTTCTTTCGCTTTTGAATTGTGTGTAAAAAAAAATAATTGTATTTAATCTCTTTCCGTAGCTTGTCACTTTCCCCCAAAATATCTCCCTCCTTCACGCAGTTACGTTACGAGTTACTGTCACGTTCAATTCACCTGCACTCCGTTTTAATAAATACAAATATATTTTATACTATATTGAAAAGATATTGAAATTAAATATAATAATTAAGTTCCTTTTAAGAAAATAAAATTACTTTCCTAATAAAAAAAATTACTTTGTAGATTTTATTAGTAAGTGTTTTGCAGTTACGGAAGCTTAAATAGAGTGTTTTAAATTGATAAAATATTTAATGTCTTTGAAAATATATATATATATATATATATATATATTTATAAACATTTTATTTGTGGCCTTATGGATAATAGTTAACAAATTCATCTTAATAAATGCAAATATATGCTTCTCATTTTGATTATTTATAACGAGCGAAGAATTTATATAAAAATTGACTAAATTGACAAAACTTAATATAATATTTTTTAAGTTTTGTTAGGTTATTGGATCGAATTGGATTAAGCTAAATCAACCCAATCTCTAATTGGTTTGAATAACGAGTTTTAGAATTATACTCAACTACTAACTCAATTACAGACAACTCTATGAAATATACGCAAGAAGCAAACCTTGAAAAAAAAAAAAAGATGGAAGAAAAAGATGTCTTGATGAGGTTTATTTTTCAGCATATTGTGTTTTGTTTTGTTTGGTTGGTTTTCTTGTATTCTTCCCTGTTCATTTTTGAGTCTAAGCCTCATATAAATATCGAAAAAATCTTGAGACTTAAAACCCAAATGATTGGAGGAAATTCATCAACCAAATAGCTTATAATTTTTTGTTCATCTATTTCTTCTCTACCTTTGTTCTCTGGTTTTTCTTATGTGCTAGTTGTTTTCTTTGTTAATTTCATGGATAGTTAAACTTGTAGTAACTAGGACTTTCTTTAAACCCCTTTATGGGTCTTGGGTGGTGTTAGGTTTTATTTGAGTAAATATTAATGAGTTTTACTTTGTTTACCTATTTATACTCTTGATGCTCTTTTACATTTGGCCCATATTTAAGTTGATTTGGAAGATTCCCTTGAACTAGACGAATAGAAAAATTGGACCATGGTTACGGGTGATGCTTGTTCAACAATAATTAATTAGCTTAGCTTGAGTGTTTTGATTTGTTAATGAGACAAAGACATGCACATCAGCAGAGTCATTTGCTTTAGGTGCAGTTGTGTGAATTTTGTTTTGGATGAAAATGAAAGATTTTAAAAGACTTAGTAATAATTTTAACATGTCAAAATCATAACTAGTTTCATCACAATCCGAATCATAGCTGCTCATTGATTAATTCCTTCGCAGCTCGAATGACGGGCAAAGATGATTATCTAGAGGCTACAGCTGAAGCAGCTAACACCAATTTGGGAGAGTACACTTAGAAATTAGAATCAACTTCCAAGATAACCTTATGCCAAAACATGTGAAATCTCAGCTTATGTAAGACCCCAATACATGTCCGGTGCCCCAAATAAAGCGATAACTACCAAAATTAGCAGTGAAGTCCATAAAAAAAATGTACCAATAATATTGTCATGGGCTCATGGTTCCACGCTAAGCCACCACAAGAGGTGGAAGCTAAAGAGGAGACAAAACCATCAATATTTATCTTCATTCCGACCAAATAATTAATAGACCAAGAAATATATATGCCTCACCACATGAGAACAGATACAAATTCTAGCCCCTCCCCAAGATTTCGAGGACGAGGTCTTAACATCAAACTCAGAGAGTCAAATAATGAAAATAATGTCTCTACTTGTGAGATTCCATCATATATGAAAACCTAATTGACTAAATCACTTCTTTTTAGTCTAAGTTACTTACCTCTTACCTCTTACCTCTTACCTCTTACCATACTATACAAAAGCTCAAGATAAACGACAAAACGTATAAATAAAAGGAATAATTCAAACTTGGTAGGTAGTAGAACTATGAGATCCTAATGTCCTTGCGGCAAACAGGACAAGTAGTTTTTTCCCTATGCAGCCAAGAGTTGATGCAGGAAGCATGGAACTCATGAACGCAAACACCAAAAGGCTGAACCAACTCCCCATTCTCGAATTCTTCCATGCAAATTGGGCATTCAGAAATTTGGGATGTTCCGTTACTCCTCCCCTCTTCGTCCTTAACGAAGCTCTTGACTGGCGGGAACGCCCTCATACTAATACAAAGAATCTCTACCCTTTCGCCTGAATCCATCGCCGATCGCGTGCCTCGGCTAAATTGTCCCCTCGGAGACAGAGTATTATGATCCTCATCATCGGTTGAGCGGTTCCAGTTCCTGATCTTATATACAATGAATGAAACAAAGTTGATGGCAATGTATATGGAGGATCCCACCAAGGCACCAATACAAAAGAAGGGTACATTTGACTTATGTTTTAAGTCACTAATACCAACTGTCACAACAATGGATATAAACATTACACGCCACAAGAACCAGCTGCCAATCCAATACTCAGGCATCATTGGGGGAGGAAATCGGTAGACCAAGCCAAAATCGATTCTCACTATGAATTTTTCTTACTTTTCTAATCCCAAAACAGAAAACATGCTAATAGCTAGCAAGCAGATAGATTAGAGAAAGATCAACTCTCCTTTCATATGTATTTACCCCTTCTTTCTTTCTTTTTTTTCCTCCTTTTATTGCCTTTTATATATGTGGATAAGAAAAACTCAGTAACTAAAAGGTGATTATACAACTTAAATTTAACAAGATAAGAAAACTAGGATAATGACACTGTAGGGGTCTTATATAAATTTAAAAGTCAGTTGAAGAATGAAAACAAAAAATACATGAAATTCGATAAATAATAATTTTTCTAGAGAATGATTTTGCGTATATATATATATATATATATATATATATATAAAAGGGATTTTTATGTAAAAACAACTTTACAAAATATAACTTTTATAATTTAAAACTTGAATTTTGAATCCTAACTAATCAGATTTTGTAGAGCACGGTAAATTTTATCAGTAAAGTTGACGTATATGATTTGATAAATTTAGTAGTCTAGTTCTTGATTTGAAAACAAAGTATGTTTTAAGAGAGTTCTTTGCATTTTGTCTTTCATAATAATAATTTATATAGTATTAATAAAGCGGATACAAAAGGTAACAATTTTTCTCTCTATAAAATCCAATTCAAATATCTTTTTAGTTTTAAGCCTATATTTATTAAACATTTCAAAAATAAAATGTAATTGTCATTGTCACATCACCACTATTTGTAACTATTTCACTCACACTCACTTTCTTCGTGTATGTCGAATGAAGAACATGAAAAAAGTGTGTGTGAATAGGATAATTATAAATAGTAGGTACAAAACATGAACAAAATAAGTGTAAGTGAGGTCATTATGAATAGAAAGTGTATGATAAATGTCTCTCATTGCCTAATAATAATAATAATAATAATTAAAATAATAATACTGAAAAATATTATAATTTTTCTTTCTTTTACTGACATCTGAACCGTGGTCGTCATGGTTATATCATTTAACATTACCAATTAAGACAACGCACGGCAGTAAAAATACTGAAAAATATTATAATTAAATACAATTAGGTTATTTTTTCCCGATAAACTAGTATTACTGCTCAACTGACCCAAAAAATAAGGTGAGGAGATTAGATCAGTTACATACGACAACGAAATAAGATAAAACCTTGACAGCAAAATAAACCTGCATTTAATTTTGAATTGCAAAACTGCCCCCTGCTAATTCTCCCAAATTTGCTCCAATGCTGACCGTAAAAACAGGATTTAAGAAAAACAAAATTGAAGTTGCATATTTTCATAGTACTTGTAATTAAATTAATATTTTTCAAAAGGGTTTTGATCAACGATAAGAAAACAATAGGTCGAAGTTAGATTTTAAATAAAAATCAATTTATTTATGTATGAGAGTGCAATGGAAAATCCAGAACAAGCAACCTTTGGCAATTAAATTTATGTGCTGCTGCGATGCAGTTGCGGACACCACCGCAACAATGACTCTAGCTCGAACAGAGGCCAGAGTTTGCTAAATCCTTACGACAAACAGGACAAGTAGTTTTCCTGCCTTGCAGCCAAGAATTGAGGCACGAGGAATGAAACGCATGAACCAACTCCCCCTTCTTGAAGACTTGCATGCAAATGGGGGCAATTACCACCACCACCACCACTATGGTGGGATGCCAAGCTTCTAACCGGTCGGTGGCAATGCTCTCAACGCCATCCTACCAATTTCCGCACGTGACCCATCATCATTTGTTGTTGTTGCTGTGTTTGTGTAGTAGCCTGGCCTTCAATATTCGGTGGGTGGTGTTGGTGGTAAATGTAACAAAACGGCGTATAAAATTACCCCAATTATGAAACCCAAATATGTTATGGATGACGGCGGCATCTCTGTAAAAGCAGATATCGCCGGAATAGAGCAAAGCAGCACGTACGGCAACAAGCATAATCCCAAACATTAGGGAATTAGCAACCAACCGCTCCATGATCGCTTCTGTTTAGAGGAGCTACTAGTTTCTTGTTTTCTGGTCTTTGTTGTTTTCTAGTTTCTGACCCGTTCCTTTTATTCTTATGGTTTATTATTTTAATTCTGAGGATAAAATGAGTGTTTTATTTTAAAAGGATCCTTTAAGATTATGGTTAAATAGATATTTTGTTCACTTAATTATTTTATATTTTTTCCCCTTATTTGTCTCAATACAAAACAAATTAGTGAATAAACGATAATTGGCTTAAAATTAGTTAGATGAGATAAAATAAAGGTAATGGCACTACATTTAGAAGTTGCAGTTTAATGATGATAAAAAATAACTTGATACCCTCATTCACTAAGTCTGGGAATTGAGTGTTCAAGTGATACAAAAATAATTTCCCATAAAGAAAACACGTAGAAGATTTTGACACACTCTTTTTAAAATATTCACCCACTTCAGAAGAAACGTATAACAATTGAATATTCTCTTTTCAGAATCTTTGCTCACTTGAGTATCATAGCTAACCTTTTTTTTTTTTTTATTATGGTTTAAAAGTAGCTATTCTTATTGAAGCCTAAGCCATCTAGGTACAAATCTTTCAACAATTCTAATAGTATTTTTTTTTTTCTCGATGGAAGAAATTAATCCATAATTCACATAAGACACATATCATGGATCATTTTTCTTTATACCTTTTTTTTTGAAAAAAATGATTAATATATATACATTCTATATATAGGAAGCATAGATTAATTTTCTTAGCAGAGAACAAAAGAATTTCTCATTCCAATAGTAATTTTTATATACTAAGACCAAATGTGATGATCTTGTATTTATTAGCAATACAATAGTGTTATGTGTACATTAACTTGTGATATGAGTGTTATCTCATGTGTACTAGAGTGGAGACTTGTGTTTAATCGTGATAGAATGGAATCACCCCCTCAGCATGACCTTTAGGGAAATTAGATGCTTAAAACCCTGATCAAGCAGGGGATTCATTTTGCCGATTTTTTTTTTAATTTTATTTTAATCATTTGGAGCTCCAAATCCAATTCTGTTTCCTATTTTTATTTTCTTGTTCTTATGGCACCTCGTTTTTTCTCTGTTGCAGCCTTGTAATATATATCTGTACTTACTTGTACTCGTAATACCAATCAAACAAGATCTAACATGTTTCTACCGTTTTGCTTCCAAGTTAATCTTTAACTCTGTATAGCACCCGCATTCTTTTCCTCCATACAAGAATTTCTCCGCAAAGAGTTGTAGTTGGGTGAGCCACGATCCCCTTTCGAAATTGCATAAATCCCAATACCAAAACAAAAACCACAATCCCCTTTAGAGTTAACAAAAAAGCAAGAAAATGGAGAGGAAAAAGTTTGAGCCGGGGATTCATTTTCCTAAATTAACTCTCACAAGGGGTATATATATTAATTAATATAAACCCCAAAGCAACATTTTGCTAATTTAGTAATAATCTATGTACACTCATGCAGTCATGCAACAGTGTCCCCAAAAAAAAAAAAAAAACAAAAGTTACCGAATTTCGTTGTTCTTCCTCAGCAGAAAAGTTGCACTTGTCAGATTTTCAGTAGAATCCCCTTGTACCTCTCGATTGATACAGCTCCAACCTACTCTTCGCTTCCGGCAACAGCGCTGCGATCGCAGGCTCGTTCGCAATATGCCTCTGCTTCGCGCACCACTCCAGAACGATGAGCACGTCCTCCTGCGCCAGAGCCTCGCTCTTGGGAACGTGCAGCGCTACGAAACACAGAAGAATCACGGACGGGATCTGCACCGTTTGTTCCCCGAAGTAAACCAGTTGGATCAAGTACTTGGCGCCGCCGGCCTCGATGATGGCGGTGCAGTGATTCTTGTGGAGGAAGTTATCGGTGCGAGCGAATTTGATGAGCGCGATCGCCGCCTCCGTCGAAACCTCCGGTTCTCTTTCGTCCAGAAGCCTCACCAGCGGTTCGATGAACCTCGTCTCCGTCGCTCTGAAAGTCCTCGCCAAGTTACCGACGGCCTTGACGCAAGGAATGAGCAGATCGGAGTCGCCTTTTTGAATAATCTTGAGGAATTGTTCGACGACGGCTTTTGCCGCCGGGGAAGTTGGTTTGAATGCAGAACGCCTCAGTTCTGCATGCTGTTCCGCCACTGCAGTGATTTCCATCAGCGCCATTGCGGAATAGGAACGAACTTCCTCGGCGCCTTTTTCCAACAGAACCGCGAAGCAGAGGAGCGCTCTTGATTCGGTGATGGTGCTGCATATGGTGACGTTGCTCCTGCAGAGCTGCCACAGCGCTCTGGCCGCCATCGCCTTCATCTGCGCCTTCGTCTCCGGATCCTCCATCTCCCTCCCCTTGATGCTCGTGTTACCCTGCGCACCCACGTGCTGCTTGGTCCCGCCGTTGGGGTTGGCGTTATTATTATTTTCCCCTTTGATTGCTATCGTGTTGGTGATCACGTCGTGCATCTGGCTTGACATTTGGTGCATCGGGTGAGCGACTTCCTTCTCATCGTCGTTGTTACTGCTGGCGCCCATGAGAACGGAATGGATCGACATTTTCTGTTTATTCGCAACGGCGTACTTGCTGTGCTCCTGAATGGTCTCGAACGCAAGGTGGCTAACCAGCAAACGAATCGCGTTGTTCTGGGCGAAATGGTCCTGGCATTTGGGGTGGTTCGCGGCGTGCTCCGAGATGGCCCAAGCCACCACGATCTGAACCTTCATGTGCCCTTCTTTGAGGACCTTGGCGAAGATGGAACAGACGCCGGCGTTGACGATGTGCTCCACGCTCTCTGGATCTTTCCCTAACAAACCGATTGCTCTTGCCGCGTTCTCCTGTCCTTCCAATTTCCCTTCCTTTATTAGTTTTAGGAGCGGTGGGACCCCGCCTTCCTCTAGGATGAGTTTGCCGTAACGGTCGTTGTCACGTGCGAGGGAGACCAGGGAGGCGGCCGCGTCGGAGCGCTCCTCCACGGAGCAGCCGGAGAGGAGGATGGCGACCTGCTCCCAGATGAGGCAGAGGATGGGCTCGTTGGCGGCGATTGGGGGGAGGCCGAGGTACTCGTCGTCGCGCTCGTCGGCGGAGGCGGAGACGCGGAGGAGCCACTGGACGTCGCCGAGAGAGTTCTCGAGCTGGAGCGAGGTCTTGCGGAAGGCGGTGGCCGTGGCGGGGATGATGGTGAAGAGGCGCTTGAAGAGGCCGTTGGCGCGGCACTTGCTGACGAGGACAAGGGCCTTGTCGAGGACGTTCTCGGTGTCGTCGATGATGCGGCGGGTGGGGCGCTCGTAGAGGTCGTTGCTGTTGCGGGCGGCCTGGCGGAGGAGGGCGGCCAATTTGTCCGTCTTGGACTTGAGCTCAAGGCACTCCTGACGGAAATTCTGGGCCTCGTCCGTCAGCTTGGATACCTGGTCTGCCATCTGTATCGGGCCCGCCAGGATTTCCTTGACAATGCTCGACATGATGGATGGATGCCCTCCCTAATCCCTATCCCTATATGGCTTATGCCTGCCTCCTCCCCCCTCCCTCCCCCCTCCAAATTCAAAGGAATATAAACAGAATTGCACTACTGAAGGTCTGAGGAATGTGGAATGCTTTCCAAGGTTAATTAGTTGTTTCAATGCAAAAATATACCTTCGTTTGCCTCTTCTTGTTTCCAAGGTTCTTTGTTACTGTTTAACCTTTGGAATGGAATTCATGGTTGCATGCTACATGAGGGTTAGGAGTTGGAGGGACAGCTTTTTCTGCAATAGTTTGATTAGTTGAGAATTTAGGGGAAGGGGGAGGGAGGCTGAATTATTTTTGGGCTATGCTGTACGAATGAGGTGGTTTCTTTCCAGTAGTGGGGAGGACACCGTTGCCAGTGCCATTCTCCCCGCCCTGACGGTGTTTGTGTTTGTGCTACTGATATTGCTACGTACCAATGCCATGCTCTTTCATGTCTCGCTCATACCAGGCTCCATATATAAACTACTATACAAATATTAACGATCATGATGATGATGATGATGCTATTATGATAAACTATGATAAATAGTAATCAATCATCTGACGACTGACGTAGAGCTTGCGTCATTTAATTGTGCAACGGAGATAGCTAGCAACCAAATAAAACTATATAAACTAAGAGCATGCTACATGTACACTGTTAAAACATACATCATACATACATGATACACCCGTATCATAATACAGTGCGCCCCTCAAATAACTGATCCGTTCACTTTCTCTCCCACTCTCAGCCACAAGCGTGTGAACTCACGCACATCACAAAACCTTCCCGCTTCCACTTTCTTCTGTTTTCTCTCTTCTCTCCCGTCACTCTCATCTCTCATCACTATCATCCTTCGTTCTTTCTTCACTCTCGTCATTGTCATCTCTCATCCCCCTCTTCACTCTCGTACTCATATAAAAGATTGTGCATTCAAATCACATATATTAAATTCTGCACTAAAATCTGAT
>QANU01099983.1:137967-209591 GCA_003254905.1 Nissolia schottii | reverse complement strand
GCAATATTACTTTATGCACTCCATTCAGGTTTCATATTCTGCAACATAGACCTTACTACCATTATTAAAGATAGATCTAATCTATTTTAAAAAGAAAACTAACATTTTATCATCTTAATTTCATTTTAATCAAATTTGACATGATAAGAGGATGAAGATGAGGAAGATGAGAGGATGAGAGGATGAAAGAATGAAGAGGATGACGATGACGAACATAACAGAACAAGGATGAGAGGTTGAAGATAATACGTGAAAATGATGACGAGAACGGGGTTCAGGATTGGACGCGCGTTGTGTATAATTATACGTTTTACGTATAATCATCATTAATTGCGTATAAAATCGTATAAAAGAGTGGTGTATGTACGGGTGTATGGTTTAGGGGTGTACATGAAGCATTTTTGATAAACTAAACTCTAACTACACATTGAGGATACTTCCAAAAAAATTAATGACAATAAAGTATTTAAATTAGAGTTATGTTAAGTGTACTTATTTTATATAGAATATTGACTTACATATTAATTATTATTTATTATTAGATGAGATATCGATGTACACCTCAATTAAGATCTTATTTAATAATAAATGAGAAGTGAGTTGACACAATATTTCATATAAAATAAGCACGTTACAATAATATTTTTCTTAAAATCATGTTCATTCACAAAAATAAAATGTTTATAAAAGATCGCGTACATTAATTAGATATCATTTTTATCTTTTAAATACATTGTTAATTAGGTGGAGCGAGTATGAATCACATCTTATTAATATCTTATTTTGATATATTTAAAAGTTAAAAATGATAATTAAAAGTGGACAAAGGGAGTATGAATCACATCTATTAAGATCTTATACCATTGAATGAAAATTAATTAGTTAACATGATATTCAATGCACGAGTATAATAACAAACTCCATGCAAAGATGTCTCAAGAGCTACTAGCAAGATACGTGAATTTTTTTTTCTTTCCTCGGTTTTTTTTCTTCTCCAAGAAAAATTATTATTGAGTTGAAATTGGTCCGAAAAATATAGTTGGTCAAATTTTCAAAACTCGAACTCTACCCAATAAAATTTTAGGTCGAAATAAGTCATTGTGTTAAGCCAAGTCATATACATCCCTAACTTTAACTTGTGAAATTGAGTATTTTAGAGTAAATTCATTTTATTTAAAACATGATTAAATATAAAAAAAAATTATGTAAACTAAATGAACTATTGATTGCTTTAATTAAAACTAGGAATAGTGATATTGAATTAAGACGAGTGCTCTTACCTTTGTTAGTGGTGTGGTAAGTGTTCCGTGGAGAAGTTTAAAACTTGAATTGAGCTGCGAATAGTACGTATCAGCGTCTCACATTTTGTTTTCTTTCTTAATCCTAATCTTCTTCGAAGCCACTTTCATTCATAGAGAGATATCTTGGGATCGAGTCCCCACCTCCCAAATTTGTGATTTAATTTCCATAATGGGGCCTAGGCACCGTAGCTAAAAAATTAAATCTTAAGCTTCAAGCAAGTGCATGTTCCGGCATTCTTATTTATGAAAATGACCCACCAATAAAGACACAGAAGCACACAGTTAATTCGGCTGAAAAATTGTTCAACTAATGGCCATTTCATAATGATAAATATAAATGTTATCTCAAACATCTTAAAAATACTCACCTAATAGTCACTTAATAGAGAAATAAACATTACAAAACAAATATTACACAACAAATAAATATTGTTACTAAATATTTCTGCATGTTTGTGCACACATGAGTTTAATGTTACTACAAAATAGAAAAATAAACATTGTCATTGAAAATCTATGTGTGTTTGTACATGCATGTGTTTAATATTACTTTTTTTTTTGTGTTTAATCATGTTTGTTTTTACGCTATGTAATGTTTATTTTTCTGTTACATGGTTGTTGTGTGATTATTTTTTAGGTGTACAAATAGTGTGGTTGAATAATAAAAGAACAAAGACAATTAAGAATATTCGTGGCCCTTTTCAGGAAAAATGCTATTTGTACACTTACAAAATAACCATCTAACAACCACTAAAATAAAGAAACAAACATTACAAAGCAGAAAAACAACCATTGTCAAACACAAAAAATGAACAATATTAAACACATGTGCATGAGGATGAGGATGTAGAAATATTATGTGACGATATTTGTTTCTTTGCTTTGTACCATTACTAAATTCACATGTTCACGGATACGTAAAAATGTTCAATAACAATGTTTGTTTCTCTGGTGTTGTATAATGTTTGTTTTTCTATGTTGGGCGACTGTTTTTCACATGTACAAATAGCGGGATTGTCCCTTTCTTCAGCTATGTGTATGGCATTGTATTTTTTTTTTCTTTTGGTGCCTATGTCTGTGGCCTTACATTAACCAGACATATATTGAAAAACAAGATCTTTCATGCTTGCAACATGAAACAAATGCTATATTCAGTGGCTTGTTTCCCTTCACATGTTCTGTAGGAGTTGAATATTAAACAGGATGTGAATATCCCTCCCTCTTGTTTTCTAATTTGGAAGAGGTATATTTTATTTTTTCAGATACCTGAAGCCTATATATGTATCGCCACTATCATGCCTTTGTTGATAATCAGCAATTTTCACCCGGTCATCAATTTAAAAGTGTATATAAAAATTATTGATCCCCAATTTGAACTTGGAGAAGGCTGCATGCTGGTGCAATGGGATAGTGGTGATATATTTATAATGGATTTGGATTTTCGTTGGGGTGACTCAAAATTAATTCTAAAACTATAGAAGTGCGACATTTTCAATTTTACCGAGACTTAGAATCAATTCTAGGTGTGAAAACCAAGCCTGCACTTAGTCAAATAGGAAAAGTTATTGCATGCTAATGGAGCACCAAATGAATTGTGTTCTACTTAACCAAATAGTGACATTTCAGTTTTAGTTAAATCTGAAAAGTTATTTTATCATCATCAGGTAGAGGATAGTTCAACAATATTCTAAGATCACACAATAATTTGTTTGCTACATAGTGACATTATTGATCTCAATTTTTCTCTTTTGTAACAGATTTTGTGCCATTTTTGTTGTTTGATTCCCACTCCCCTGCAATGAATAATGTTCAACTTAAAGGAAGAAACAACATAGCGTTGTCCATTTCGTTTTTATTTTCTGCATGTGGCGGATTAGTAGCACCAAGGTCAACATCATATAGGTAGAACGTTTCATCACTGCCCTCAGCTTTGTCTCCTTTGTTTGATTCAGATTTTCTTTCACTGTATCAGCAAATGTGGCATTTGTCCAGACCGTTTACCATAAAGAACTCCCCTGCTACTTCATTTCAAGGCGAACTTGCCCATTTGGTCAATCTTTATGATTAAATTAGTGCAGCATTGGTTTATTTGCATCAAAAGTCCTGTATGCTACTTGAATTTCACATTTTTATAATCACTTGCATTATTATGTCATCATGTCATCATGAAGGCACATGGGATAGTCCTAGCTGTGGTTGCAAGTGTAAGTGTTAAATGTCTCACATAACAATAAACTAAGTGAAGAGTATATAAGTGATATGATCTATAGATTCAGTATGTTAGACTACGTTTGATATTAGAGAAAAAATACGGGGATAGAGACACAGAGATAGAAAATTCTTGTCTAGAATGCGTATGAGCTTTTAAACTTTTGATAATCAATAACGTCGATACATGGATGTGTGAACCTAACTAGCCTGGTACCACATTTCTAGAACAATATCATGTGTACTTGTTCTATAAATTTCACTTCAACTTTAGGGAAAGTGAAAATTGTAAGGATCAATAATACAATTGAAAGGTACTGCATACTAATATTTACAATTTCGCCAGCCAATCTATACCGGAAACTTCTGATGAGTGGAACTTGTTTTGACACTATGTTGCAGCGTTCTGTCCATAGCTGCATGTGGAATTGGTAAGTGGAAGTAAATTTCACGCTCCATGCATTGATTGATGAGTTTCCTACTAAATTTCAGAGCAATGTCATGGGTTCGAATCCCCCTTCACCCTCGATTAATATCGAGAAAGATTGTTGGTTTAATTTGGGAGCATCACCTTTAATATTCATTGGACTTCACATCTTGATCCATAGTACTTGTAATAGGTGCAATCACTTATGACAGATGCAATTTTAAAAAACTACATGAAAATAAAATTGCGTTCAGGCCAAGTAATCCAAGGATAAAGGCAAGCCAACTTCTAACACATCATAGTTAGATATACGCCATTAGAGCAGGAAAGAGAAAGGTCAAAGCAAAATCTAGGGTGGTTTTGTCACAATTTGTAGCTTACACACTCTACTCCTTAGGCTCAACTTTGGGAATTTCTTCACTATAATAATTTCAATTACAATGTTCAAGCCTACCCTAGCTAGCTTGAAATTCACCCATTTCTAGAATTTTTTTCTCCTTTGACACTGTTTGCCAAAGAAATTACCAAATTGCCCTCGTCTTCAAACATATTATCAATATACCACGGTTTGGGCTGACGTGGCGCCGGCCGCACGCGTGGCGTGCCACGCAGGAGTCACCAACACGCTAGGCAATTTTGCCTTGAATTCGCCATCGCGGCAGGCGAATCCTACGTGGATTCGCCAATGCGGCAGGCGAATCCTTCGTAAAAAAAAATCAAATTTGCACTGAAATCGCCATTACGGTCGATGGCGAATTCAAGTACGCCAGCCTTTACATTCGACCCCCCTCCCCGATTCTCTTCACCTCTCTCATTTTCTTAAAATCCACTTATCTCTCTAAAAATTTTATCTCTCTAGAAATCCAGAGCGCTCTTGCTTCTGAATCTGGTGCGGCACTCTTGCAATATTGCTATTGCGTCAGTTATGTAAGTTTTAAAATCCTGCCCTGCAGTGTTGAATTTACTAGTGCATATATGAATTATTTGAAATTGAGTTTGCTGAAGCTTGTTAATTTATTAGTTTATTATTTAAAACTGAGTTTGTTGAAACTTGTTAGGATATTAATTTGTTTATTATTATTTGTATATTGTACGTATTTTGTAGTAGTGACAAATTATGGTTGATAGATGCATGCATAGTGTAGCATAACATGTGTAATGCTGTTTTAATAAAATGTAATTTATGATGTGGATTGTGTGTTAAACAGAATTAGAAATGGGAAAACCCCTTGTTGTGGCAGTTCATAGTAACGGGATAATGTACGAAGGTCCACGTGGGTTAATGTTTGATGGGCTTATGCCGAGGTCTATGATGATTAAGAGGGGCATGCATATAGATGAGTTAAAACGAAAAATTGGTTTAAAATTAGACTGTAACAGAATCAATTTGTAGCTAAGATGCTTTTTCGGATATTACAAGGTTCGGGCTCGGAGGCAAAATTTATCGGTTTTGAAATGGTGGATGATGAAGACATTGAATGCATGATAGATATGTTTGAATCAAATTCAGATGTTGTTATGGAGGTGTTTGTTGATGTAGAGACGGTGGGGGGAGATAGTTATTTGCCTATTGGGGGCGGTCCATCTAATCCTATTAACACGCAATCGTCCATGAGACATTTTGCCCCAATGTTTGATGATGTGGGCTTATCCCAAAACCTTGAGCCAGTTCATTCACCGCATGCAGCTTCACCTGTTGTTAGAGGGGGATTGTCTGACCCAGTTGATGATGAGGACCATTTATCTAATGATACCGATGTGGAGGAGGAGAATGTATTGGAGTCAGCGGATGAGACTGATACATGTATTGGTGCGCAAAGAGCTTCCCCGATTCGGTATGTTCTGTCCGCAGCCCCTCCAGCTGATGTTTATGGCGGCACCGTCCCAATAAGTGTGACCCCTGAAAATGTGTTTAGGCCTCCTTGTCCTCAGTTTTCAGAGATTAACTAGGATGCATTTGTTGGTTCATCTGATAGTTACGGCGCTTTCGTCCCTGATGTATGGAGTTCAGATGGAGAATTATTTGTTGGGTTGCAATTTCCAACAAAGGATGCAGTAAAATCAGCCTTGGACCATTATTCCATCAGGCGACACAGAGATTACAAAATTGAGCACTCAGATACACAAAGGTTGTTAGTTAAGTGTTCTCAGTTTGGGATTTCCTGCAATTGGACAGTTAGGGCAATTAACAGTAAGCGGTGTAACCAATGGAAGATTTCGCAGTACGATGGCCCGTATACTTGTGTAAACGTTTCCATGTCACAAGATCATAAAAAGTTGCGATCGACATTGGTTCAGAAGTATATACAGGGCATGGTTAGAACAAGGCCTGACGTTGAGGTGTGCATGATACTCGAGAGGGTAAAGAATTTGTTTGGCTACAATCTGTCTTATCGGAAGGCTTGGCTTGCAAAGCAGCGAGCATCGAGGGAGATATTTGGTGGTTGGGAGGAGTCGTACGAGATGTTGCCTAGATGGTGCGAGGCGATGAAGCATTTCATGCCAAACACTGTGGTCTTGTTGGACACTGAAGACTACGTGGTGCATAACCGCGTTGATTCCTCCAAGCGCCAGTTTCTCAGATTGCTCTGGGCTTTCAAGCCATGCATAGATGGATTCCGATTTTGCAAGCGATTTATCCAGGTCGATGGGACTCATCTCTACGGGAAGTACAAACAGAAACTATTAATTGCCACGACGCAGGACGGGAATAAAAGGCCACTGCCCCTTGCATTTGCGATTGCTGACGGTGAAACAAAAGAGTCATGGAGCTGGTTTCTGTCTTGTATTCGTCAGCATGTCACACAGCAGTAAGGCATCTGCCTAATCTCTGATCGACACAAGGGCATCATTGCAGCAGTGGACAATGTCCACCTTGGATGGCAACCACCTCACGCTCATCATGTGTATTGCCTGCGTCACATTGCGAGTAATTTCAATAGCAAATTCCACAACGTTCAATTGAAGAACTCTATTAAACGCATAGGTAACAATTTGAATTTTTCTCATTTGGACTTGTTTCCTAGACCATGTGGTTTAAGGTATGCAATAACTTGTGATTTCTCGACATGTAGGGAGCGAACCGTGTAGGCCGAAATTTGATGCGAAGTTTGCTACATTCACTGAAACAGAGGAGGTAGCCAACTGGATCAACCGGATTCCTAAAGAAAAGTGGAGTCTGGCATACGATGACGGCGGCCGACGGTTTGGCCACATGACAACCAATCTATCAGAAAGCATCAACGGAGTGTTAAAGGGGGAAAGACGTTTACCAATAGCAGCACTTGTTCAGATGACCTACTTCAAATTAGTAGAGTATTTTGTTCAGAGAAGGGCCAATGCCGAGAAAAAGCTGTGTTGATAACCAACAGTACACTGATGCTTTCTACGAACTGTGGGGGCCAAACATTGAGAAGGCAAGCTCCCACCATGCCATCTTAGTTGATCGGCACACAACTAAGTTCCTGGTCGAAGAGGCGTTCAACACTCAAACAGTAGAGAATGGAAAAAAAATTTCTGTTAGCCTCGAAGATGGTTGGTGTGACTGTGGGATGTTTCAGGCATTGCACTTTCCTTGCTCCCACGCTTTGGCAGCATGCTCTTCTAAGGCGATCGACCCCCACCAGTATGTGCACCATGTGTACAAGACTGAAAGTGTTCTTCGAGTTTATGAGGGTCAGTGGGAGCCAATCAAGGATGAACCTTGGTGGCCACCAGCTCCTGATATGACGTTGGTTCCTGATCCTAGGCTGCGTAGAGACAAAGGGCGACCGAAGGCCAGCAGAATTAGGAATGAGATGGATTGGGTTGAAGCAGGCCCTAGTCAACACTACAAACGTTGTGGAGGGACTGGACACATTCGCCGCTGCAAATCTGTTGCTCACGACGGAGCCGGTCTATCAAGTTAAAGTTGCAAACCAAAGTTGGGATCGTATTATCTTTATTTGGTTGTAAAATTATTTATGTCCCACGTATAAACTGTTCATATTTATGTATTTGTCCTAGTTACACTTGAAATGTGGTTTGTTTGATTCCCGATACATTTTTATTATTATTATTGTTACCCGTAACATATGTGGTTTTGTTTCAATCTGCAGAGTATACGATGGCTCACCACGTCGACCACATCACGCCGGGTCCAGTGGACACCTCTGTTCTGGAGCTTCAGGCATGTCACGTATCCCAGCATATTTGGGCTGGCGCTGAGGATAGAGTGTTACGAGTTAGGAGGATTCATGTGGCCAGGCATGAGGAGAAGCACAGAGACCCCCCAGAGTGTATCATTCCATACCTTGAGCAGGCAGGGTTCATCGGGGTCGTTCACATGGGTTACTGCGCGGTTGATCACGCATTGATCACCGCACTTGCGGAGAGGTGGCGTCCTGAGACTCATACCTTCCACATGCCTGTTGGGGAGTACACACTGACGTTGGAGGACGTCGTCATCCTATCCGGTCTCCCTGTTAAAGGATGTGCAGTTACCAGTCGGACAATACATCCATCCTTGGAGGACCATTGCGAGGAGCTACTTGGTGCGCGGCCACCATTACAGAGTGGGTACAACGGATCACGCATTCGTATGTCATGGCTGTCGGAGCTGATTGCCGACGTTCCCGATGACGGTGCCGATGAGATCATGGTCCAGCAGTATGCACGAGCGTACATGCTGCACTTCATTGGAGGCACTCTGTTTCCGGACCACTCAGGGACATGGGTGCATTCCATGTACCTCCCACTCCTAGCAGACCTGGGGGAGGCCGGGATGTACAGTTGGGGATCAGCGGCGCTTGCCTTTATGTACAGGGAGCTGTGCAAGTCTGCAGACTACGATGCTGCCGATATTGGGGGCCCTTGCACGATCCTCCAATATTGGGCGTGGCATAGATTTCCCCGCCTTGCCCCATCACTCCCCACTCGGGCCGCTGGTGCGCCCTTGCATGGCTAGACCCTAAACCGAGCACCACTTCGTCCGTTGGGATTCAGGTTAGTGATGTTTATATGTTTATTATGTATTTTATACGATTTTCTTTTGCATTTGATTATAATAATCAATAAACATTGTTATGTGCACGGTGGCTTAGGTGGCACGCTCATAAAGTGTTGTCAGATTCGCCACTCCATATCCTCCGTTATTATAGTCACTTCTTCGATAACTTGAAGAAAAATGAGGTAATTATATATTTATTTGTTAATTTGTGTTATTTATGCATTCGATAATAATCATGTTACTAACTTTGTTAACTTATCCTAGATTGTGTGGCAGCCATACACACCAGAGATATTGATAGCCATCCCCGATTTCTGCAAGGCGGGGCAGTCGATTTGGCGGGCCATAGTCCCATTGATCTGCTTTTTTCTTGTGGAGTGGCATCAGCCCGATCGAGTGATGCAGCAGTTTGGTTTGGATCAGCCCATTCCAAGTAGGCCGCACCAGCCCGATCATCTCCATAGCATTACATTGGCTGGACGGACCGAGCAATATTGGCCGGATGTGCACCGCCAGTATATTACCTACTGGGACGATCGGGCTGCCCGAGTTGCCACTGGCCCCCCAATGGATTCGCCTCTCACTGCACGGTTACAATACATGCAGTGGTACAAGAAGATTACTCGACGTTGGATCAGTCGAGAGTCGGCACCTGTAGGAGTTGTGGTACGTTTTACATTTTATTACTCATTTGTATCATGACCCATTTGTGTTGGATTATTGATCACAACTATTTGTGTTTGAACGTTGTTAGGTTGACATTGCGAAGCAGATGTTGTCATTGTCGGCGGATCCTAATCCAGGAGCATTTATGATGGACAAGCTACGATCATCTATGGAGGATATCCTATCTGCCTGTCAGGAGCACGACTGCATCAGGGCATCACAATTTCAGTTCGCTCCGGCTCCCACTACCAACGTGCCGCCTCCCACCGATACCGATGACCAGGGTGATCGGAGGCCACGCCGGAGGAGAAGAACTGGACTAGCAGACAGACGACGACGTGCTCCCACTGCCGACGAATCCACGCCTTCTGCACAGCAGACTGCTCCATCTCAGGCCACTGCGGCACCCACGGTTGACGCTGCTAACCCACCACCTTCACTTCCGTACCCTTACCCACCACCACCATACACTTACCCTTACCCATCACCATACCATTACCCGTACCCACCATCATAGTCTTACCCACCAGCACCATACCCTTACCCCCTACCACCCCCATATACTCATTATTCCCAGCCTGGCACGTCTGATCCCGACCGTAGACCACCCCATGGCTAGTCGTAGGTAGCCGGTAGATATGGTTATTATATTTTTGTTAGGGTTTTATGTGACATTGTATCGGAGCTTTGTTATGGACATTTTAATGACATTTCATGCCAGACATTGTTATGTCTTTTTTTTATATTAGCAATATATTTATTCCTTATATTTATCCCATAATGTTCATCACATTAGTGTCTACTTCGATTTTACATTTCCGACATGGATTCTGTATTGTCTCAACAGATATCGTCCCGTGAATCTTTGATCTGCCGGTTGTTCCTAAACTTAAACAAGCAATTACTTGGGATGATCGTGGTGAACTCAGCCAGCTTGGCATTAGCAACCTCAATCAGTCTTCCTAACCTGTAATTCATGAACGAGGAGGAAAGAACGAAGCTTTACTCAATTCCACGAAAATTGTGTCAACCCTAAACCATAAATCTAGTTGCAGTCACGCTCTTGGAGAGCTTCAACATTGAGTATCGCCTTGATGTCTTGAATCCATATAATGATGGAGGCGGACACAACCTTGAAGGATAGAACTGAATAAGAGTCACTTTCGAGTTTACTCTCCAAGTCGAGAGAAACGAAGCAGATAACAGCAAAGGCATCACTAGGATCCAACACAAAACATACAACGATGCTTATTATAGAGTTTCCTATAAATTGAACAAAAGCCATTTAGACTTTTAGTTATAACTAATATTGGTTATGTTTATTAACTATTTATATTAATAAAAAAGAAGCTGGCGTACTTGAATTCGCCATCGCGGCAGGTGAATCCTACGTGGATTCGCCAACCGTAATGGCGATTTCAGTGCAAATTTGATTTTTTTTTACGAAGGATTCGCCTGCCGCGATGGCGAATTCAAGGCAAAATCGCCTAGCGTGTTGGCGACTCCTGCGTGGCACGCCACGCGTGCGACCGGTGCCACGTCAGCCCAAACCGTGGTATATTGATAATATGTTTAAAGATGAGAGCAATTTGGTAATTTCTTTGGCAAACAGTGTCAAAGGAGAAAAAAATTCCCCATTTCTATGTTTTCCACAATGATTCATAGAAAAAGCTATAAACATAGTGTACATGTCCTTTGAATAGGAGATCAGAATAGTTAACTACCTGTGCAGAATATTGTAAATTTTGCCATCAACTAATAGACTAAGACGACTTAAGAGTTTGGGATGAGTCAATTTAATGTGCAGTACATGTCATGAGCCCAACATGACGCAAGGCAGCTAGCAGCCTTAAGAACTTAAAACGGAGGAATAATTTCAGACACAAAATTTTAAAAGTATCATTTTTAATGGACTGAGAATAAAGATTAATTAGGACTTAATCAAGCTTTGCCGAAGAAGATTAATTTGGACAAATTTTCATACATTTGCTAGAGATAATCAGTGGTTCATTTTTCCTAATTAAAGTTCTCAGAGCTTGAGGTACTTCAGGACAAAAATGATCAATACTATGGATCTTTAATTGTTCCTAGCCTTTCTTTGTCACTATATACACTATTTGAATGTCCAAATTGTGGTAGAGGAAGCAGAATAGTACATTGGTTAATTGGTACATTATCTGAAATCAATGGTGTTGTTGCAAAGGAGAATTATGATCCTCTTTAGCCAATTGTTTGAGACTCATGTTGTGCTCTTTGAAATCTCTGGCATGGCAATAAAATGGAATGACAATAATAAATAATCTCATAGATGCAAAAAGTTCATGAATGCATGCAATAAAATTAGAAACCAACTAGTCAATCTTAGTCTCAACGAAATGCTCCCCTCATACTCTATCGACTATTGTAATATAAAAAAGATAAGGTCCAGATTCTAGAATGGAGAAAAAAGGCCCCCATATCTTAATCTTATCCAAAACCAAAACTTTCACGTAACAAAGTTTCAACCATAACATAAAATCTAGAGTGGTCCAGCTCAGGTCGGAGGATGTCAATGTAATTAATAGTGCGTGAATATACGGTCCAAAAACTTTGTGAATCACATCTAGCATCGTAAGGGTGGTAAGTTTAAATTACTAGTTGCAAAGGTTGTCAGTAGTGTGGGGAATCATCGCATTCAATATGCAATTGAATTTGGGGGAACTCTGTTCACAGTTCAGGGGTGGATCCACCTTCTTGAAAAGAAAAACTTAATAATGCTAAATAGCAGGACAATTATCTACCTATGGTGCACGGCGATTGTTGAAAGTTCAAAAAATTAAAAGTTAAAATACCAAATTTATATGAACGGTTTACTTTTGTCATGCAATGTGTCGAGCACTATATGTGTCGTGCTGTGTTTCATTTCCTTACGTTAAAACATAATAATACATTCACCGCATTTTTCTGTGAAATATTGTCTAAGTTATGTATAGTATACCATAGCTTATTTAATTAATATGAAGTTTAAGATTGTTAACGTAAAAGTTAAGACAAAGATATCAATGCAATGGTGGAAAACTGTGGATAGTGTTTGTTGATATATTTTGCGTGTTTCTAAAAATCTGAATCGATAGTAATTACTTTGAGTTGGTTTCCCTTAAAATCATTCGATTATCCGAACAATCTAAATTGATTTGGCTAATTCAATTTGAATTCTCTAATTCATTAGGTTCATCCAACTCCACAGACACCTTTACCAAAGGACACATGCATGGAACACTTCACATCTCAACACACAATTTAGACATTTGAGTTCTTCTGCTATCTTTGATCAACAGTTTTATGTCAAAAGTTGTTCAATAATGTAACATTATAAGAAACTCTTGCATTGATATCTTTGTCTTAACTATTCCGTCGACAATCTTAAATTTCATATTAATTATATTTTTATGAATTTCTTTTTTTCATGTATATCATCCGAAACAGTATGAATTCCCGTGTACTTGTGATATGGATGAGATGAAAGTGACAAACCTTTAAAAAAATGAATGGAGATAGGGGCATGTTCCCGCCCCATAAATACTCATCATAATCTCTAAGTTTGACTCGAGAAATTAAATACGTACTTAAGGGGCTGCCTCTCCTGCGTATGGTTGGAGTTCCCTACAGCTCCAGTTAACCACAGATGTATTGATTTTTTTTCGGTGTCTTTTACAAAATGATACTCTACCTTTTCTTCACACAATATTCATCAAACCACCTATTCCCATGTACAGAAATCTGTATTCGGATCAAATAGTGTTTACATGAAGGAGAGAAGAAAAAAAGGTTCCACTTCCATAACCAGAAACACTTGAATACAAGAAAACAAAGTGTTAACAATTAATTCACTGATGAATTAACTTCCACTAGTAAATAAAAATACTAGTAAAAGTAAAAAAAGGGAGAAATTAGAAATTAAAATAATAAGGTAACACACCACCCTACCAGCATTGATCCGTTTCCCATTTCCTTCCAGCTTGGCAAAACGTCTGGTATCTACCTGACATGGAAGCAGCCATAGAAGCTGATGATCTTATGTGTCCATAAAATTCTCTATCATAATTAGCTCTCTTAATTGGGTCAGAAAGCGTTGAATAAGCCGAGTGGATCTTCATGAACTGGTTAGCTGAGCTTTCCTTCTGATTCATGGCCACAACATCAGGGTGGCACGTCCTCGCCAGCTTCCGGTACGCCGCCTTTATTTCGTTGCAGCTTGCGCCGATCGAAATTCCGAGCACCTCATAGAGGGAAGCCATGTTTGTAGTGGGAAAAGAAACAGGGTACTCTGTTTCCTCTGTTTTCTCTGTTTTCAGTTGTGGTGTGAGTGGCAACAATTTTCCTTGGAGGAGTTGATGTTAGTTGGAAGGATTGAGGGTTCCAAGGAGACAGAAAACTTGTGGAAATCTTGGGGGGGTGTGGAGAATGGAGATTGAAGGTGGATAAGGCTTGAGGGAAGAAGTGATGGTGTATGTCTTTATATAAACATGATGGATGGCAGGGTAGGGTTTTCCCAGATGGATATGTGAGAAATTATTCTATTGTCTTACCTCGTCGTGTTAGATACGTTTAAGATTAATGAATGACATTTTGTGTATATCTTAAATGTTATTCATTATATGGTATTAAATCAATAATGCTACTTAGCTCCACAAATTCTCTACACGATTTGTTCGAATTGGTAATTAATATAATTTCATCATATAGAGTTTGCACCATTTATGGAAATCAAACATAAATAAATTGTTTCGCACAAATCCAAGTTAAGGTGTAAATCATTCTTTATCAAAAATATATTTAACATGTGATACTGTAGCTTTGAGCTTAGGATTTTCTCATGAAAATGTAATAGGACGGTTGATTGTTGTGAAGTATGACTGGCAGATTGTGGATGAGGTTGTACTAATAAATGTTGTGAGAGGATTGTTTTATCCATTGGATGCTGTTCATGTGTGCTGACTCAGCTCACTGTTTGAATGGATAGGCTTATTGACCCTTTTTCATTATGTGGTCCTACTTTCTTTGTCCACATTCCCTAAAATGCTGGAGGATGTATCTTGAGACATTGAGGTTTCAGATTTCAACCTTTTTTTTCTCAAAAGATTGAAACTTTAATCTATGGGAGGTTTGACTAAGCTTAACAAATGCGAATCTTCTTTCTTTCCTTGATACTCAGCTTAACAAATGACTCAAATCCTAAATTATTGATAGATTTCTATTATGTATCCAAATGATATCCATAAAACTTGGTATGAAACACATTTCTTATCCTATAGCAAAGGTAATAACACTCGTCAACCTAGAGAGGGAAAGAAAGATTATTGATCAATAGCCTTAATTTGTTTTTTGTTGTTATTGCAGTCTTTCAGAATTGTGTACAGCCTTAAAATGCAGATAATATGATTCATTTTGTGCCTAACATGGTAATACCCCTTTCAACATTGCCATCAAATGTTACTCCAAAAGCAGTGTGAAAACTACACCAATGTGTTCTTCACACTTTCTCTTTAGTATTATCACATGTTATATGATGTTTGGTGCCCTTAGTTGAGTACGGTGTTGAAATTGGTTGATTTTGAAAGTAAAAAAAAATGGAAGAAGAAAGAAATTAAATCTGATTGAAGTGGTAGATAATAGTACCAGCACATGCATTTAGCAAGATAATGAAACAGTAATCCCAAATCTTCAGAGGGAAAATCAACAAAAGGGAAAGAATCTATTTTTTTCTTTCTGTCTTTAGTGTGCCATACCAAACAAAACACAATTATTTCTTCTATTGATGCCACTTATGACAACTTGACCCTTTTTTTTAAGCATATTTTTTGTCTTATGGATCTTTCCAAAGCTGAGTAAGCAAAGCAAGGAGTAGTGCTAATCACATCTAGTGATGTTAATCTTTCTTTAGATACACCTCATTGACATGAAACAAATGCATGATTCATAGTGAAGACTAACTTTGATTCATCAACTTGTTTTTAGCTGTTGTCTAATGCTACTTCTTTTGGATCCCTCTCTTTCCACAATCTAGTGAATCATACAAGTATGGTAGATTCAATGTTTATAATATTATAAATTGAAAACATGTTCTAAACCTTCAAATTCGTTCTTAGAGTTTTTAGTATTGATCAATTTTGTCATCAGATTATGAAAATGGTCATATAAGTATTTAAAGTAACTAAAAGTCAGTCAAATTAGTCATTTGACATCATCAAATTAGTTTCTTCTAGTGATTAACTTGACCAACTTTTAACAACTTTACATATTAATAGGACCATTTCCAAAACTTAGAGATAAACTTGAGTGGCGCTAACAATCTCAAGGACGAATTTAAAAGTTTACTCTTAAAAAAAACAAAGTCAGCACGTACAAGAGTTTCTAAAAAAATAAAGTAATGTTTTGTTTTGGGTCAATGGAAATAGAAAATAAAATACTGAGGTGAAGAAAAATCTCGAATAAGAATTGGGCCTGATGCTGCTTGTAGTTTTTATATACATTGGGCTGGGCTGCATCTTATCTTTGATTCTCTAGTTGTTGGGCTTCCTAAGCCTTTAAACAAATGCCAACTCATTCAGCAGAGGCAAATTGGGTATGTTCCAGTGGAGTCCCAACAACTTCTGCCACACCTCTTCCAAGGTAAGCATTGTTTTCACTCATGCTTTTTGTTACGCCAGGTGTTTGATAATATGCCTCAAAGACTTCAGGATTTTTTTTATTTTGGTGTTACATCATGGTCAAAATAAGCCAAACTCAGTGACTTGATTTACATTGACAGAAGATCTTTAGAAACATTTGAATTTGTTTATCCACTATATTGGAGTATTGGATTATTATCTTTAACTACTAATGTATGAAAATTCCCATATACATATTTGTTTTTGTGGATGAAGGTGAGCTATTTCTGATATGTTCTTTTCAAGTGACCAACTGCTGGGATATTACATATAAACTGAAACAACTGAAGAGAGTTAGAATATCAGCTTCAAAATCACTTCGAAATGGAAGGCTCTGCTCAGATGAATACTCTGAACTTTCTAGTCAGCTCTGCAGTACTAGAAAGTATTTTAATGGTTATGTTTAAACTTAATGCACTCAATCAAGCTGCTCTTTTTAATGGAATGCTGAATTTTCTAAAACTTTGTCAAATCTTTCCGACTGAATTTTCTTTGACCAGATGCTAAACAACAACTAAGATTTAAGTTTGTAGGATTTTGGCTGTTATAACTGTAAGCAGTTTTATTCAGGTTTCAGTGACTGGTTTCCAAACCTGAAGATATGTAATCATCTGATTAATACCCGGTAAAGATTTGCTTAAAAAATCTAATTACAAGGATATAATTGGAGCTCGTCAATTTTAATTACCTTATTCTGTTTTGATTTTTAATGCAGCATTGGGTTTTTCCTCGCTTCACACAGCTCCAAATTCCTCAGCGGAAATTCACTCACAAGATGAGGAAGTGGTGATTACTTTGGGAAGTAATGTAGGTAACAGGCTACACAATTTCAAGGAAGCTTTGAAACTGATGAAGAAGTCAGGCATACAGGTCACAAGACATGCTTGTTTGTATGAGACAAAGCCAGCTTATGTTACTGACCAACCACAATTTATCAACTCTGCAGTTAGAGCCATTACTAAACTTGGGCTGCATGAATTATTGGCTGCGCTCAAAAGAATTGAGAAGGACCTAGGGCGTACAGGTGGTATAAGGTATGGTCCAAGGCCAATTGATCTAGACATTTTATTCTATGGAAGATTTAATGTCAGATCTGATATTCTCACTGCACCTCATGAAAGAATTTGGGAATGACCGTTTGTTATGGCCCCTTTGATGGACTTACTGGGATCAGCTGTTGACAGTGATACAGTTGCTAGCTGGCATTCATTTTCAGGCCATTCCGGTGGACTTTCTGAATTATGGGAAAAATTAGGCGGCGAATCGCTTATTGGACAGGAAGGTATGTGCAGGGTAATGCCAGTTGCAAATGGCTTACTTGATTGGTCTTGCGGAACTTCTGTCATGGGAATCCTCAATTTGACTCCACATAGTTTTAGTGATGGGGGAAATTTCCGGTCTGTGGAGTCTGCTGTATCTCAGGTTCGGTTAATGATTTCAGAGGGAGTGGATATAATTGATATTGGTGCTCAGTCTACGCGACCAAAGGCACCTAGGATCTCTGCTGAAGAAGAATGGTTATGAGTTGCAGAAGATGTTCCCTGCTTTTGATTGTACAGCGATTCCTTGAGGGCAAGGAAATTCTTAAAGGGGGGATTTGATACGCATAAGATGAGGGGAGTTTGTTGTAAAGATAGTTTTGTTAGTTTTAATAGTTGTAACTGCCAAATAGGCAGTTAGAAGGGGGAACTCAGCTATATAAGCTGATTGTGCAGAAAGAGATTGGCATGCAATTGAGAATAACTTCTTACCTTCATTCCCCTGTTCTTCCCTGTTTCCCTTTCTCTCTGCTTCTTCTCTTTTCCTCTTCTCTTCTTTCCTAACAGTTAATTCCTGTGCTAGAAGGTGTAATGTCAATGCCGGAGGTAGAAGGAAAGCTCATATCGGTCGATACTTTCTACTCTCAAGTTGCTTCAGAAGCAGTTAGTAGAGGGGCTCATCTTATAAATGATGTATCTGCAGGGAACTTAGATCCTAATATGTTCACGGTGCAGATCTTGATGTTCCTCATGTTGCAATGCACATGAGGGGTGATCCATGTACTATGCAGAATAGTGAAAGCCTGAAATACGATAATGTTTGCAAGGAGGTATCCTCTGAGTTATACTCAAGGGTTAGAGAAGCAGAACAGTCTGGGATCCCTGCCTGGAGGATTATTATTGACCCTGGCATTGGATTCTCAAAGAAAATTGAAGACAATTTGGACATCCTCACAGGACTTCCTGCTATTCGAGCCGAGATTGCCAAGAGAAGTTTGGCCATCTCTCATGCTCCTATACTTATTGGACCTCAAGAAAAAGGTTTTTAGGTGAAATTTGCTCGCAGCCTTCTGCAGTTGAGAGGGATCCTGCTACCATTGCTTCTGTAACAGCCGGTGTTTTGGGTGGAGCTAACATTGTTAGGGTGCATAATGTCAAAAGATAATCTTGATCTTGCGAAGCTCTGCGATGCAATTCGAAGACAAAAAAAAGTTCTGCCATGAAATTTAGATGATGAATATGTTTTTCTTTGCCAATTATGATGCTGATCCTTTTTGAATTTGGTATGCAACAATTCTATCATTGATTTTCTTTGGCATTTCAACTTAGGACACCATAATGCTACCAAGGCATGAAGTACAATGAATGGATGGATATTAACCTCTAAGTGATGAATTCACTTGTCATTCTGCATTTTTTTTTTTAATTTCTAGTTGAATTCGTTAAAGTAGAGTGAATTCACTATTCATTGATACTTTTTAATTATTATTTTAGTTAAATTCGCCAATGTATAGCGGTTGTAATGCGTTTAACTCTTTTAAATCCCATGCAAAAATTTTTAACCCGGTAACTTTTTTGTTCCAACACGGTTGTAACTTGCAAGAGTATCATTCTCTTACTCTAATGGCCTTACTTGACAGCCACGCCATTACCTAAGAAACCAAAGATATACTACTAATTGAAAAGTACACGCTATTGTTGTTTTTTGTGTCCATCAACTAAAACTGGCCAAAGAAGGCATTGATGAAAGAAAACAATTAAAGAAGGAAAGTAGGAAACCCTTCCTTTCTTATGTCCTAGTTTTTCCATGGTTTCAAACAAGGCATGGACCATGAAAAACAAAACTAATGCAATGATAGACTAAAAACAATTGGATTTGCATAAATATGACACTACAAGCCATGGTTTTCCCTTTTTTTTAACATCAGAATGCGTAATCAAATCTATACAAATTAACAAACAAAAAAAATTTCTAGGAGCTGACACACTCCATCAACAGCAAGACATAGCAGAACAAGCATTGAGTCATGGATATACAGAAACTTAGGCATTACCCTCAATCCTTGCATGAGTGAGTCCAACACACGCATCAACGAAATCCTCATCTATAAAATCCGTGGAGAAGACCTGCAGCCTATCAGCAAAACCCTTGGAGAAGCACTGAGAGATGAAGAGCCTAGCGAAGCCATGAATGCGTTCGGTGACCGGTTTTACACACAGAACTGGGTTATCAGGCACAGGCGTCACCGTGTTCTCAACCCTGTAGAAGTACTTTCTTGAAGCAACAGGTTCCTGCTGGCTTAGGAACTTCAAGTTACTCTCAAACTTGGTTGATGGCAAATCAGTGTTGATCCAGTTGTCCCTCAAATACCCTCCACTCCACAACTTGCTACCTTTTAGGAGATATTCAAGTTAGTTATTGTTAGTTAGACAGTTAGCTACTCATAACTATTTCAATTTGTTAGTTAGAGACTATATGCCTAGTCTATATCTTTTTGTTTTAACAGGTATGCTCTTACTATAGGTAATCCTGTTCGAGTACTGTGTGGTATGCCTAGTCTATATTTGATTGTATCTAAACATTTTGATTAAATTAATGCGATAACTTGGCATTTCAATTAGCTTGAAAGTCTCTTATGCTATCAAAAGAGTGAAAGGCTATTACTACCTGCCGGAGGCTGTGCAGATTTTCTCGGCTTCCAAACACAAATAACTCTCTTTGGCAGCACCTCTACAATGGTCTTCTCAAAAACTTGTTCATCTTGCGGGATAAGGTAATCACCTAATTGATCCAATAGATACTTGTCAAATTCCGGTGGGTCATCGTGTCCAAACTCGGTTCTAATCTCAAGGATGATGATCTCAGACTCGGTTTCCGATAGAAATTTCTTGACATCATTGATGACAACATCTACGCTGTAAGTGAGAAGGATTCCATGGCACACCCTGCGATCTTCCTGCACCCTGATGTCAAGAACACGCGTTCCTTTCGACAGTTGTTGGTAGATTGACAAGGTTTGGCATTGCGCGAAAGGGCGAGTGATGCAAGGGACGCCAATCTTGTTGGTAGCAGAATCATGAGTTCCAGGCCAAACAATCTTTTTGATGTGGAGGCTATGTGGGTTGAGACTTGACATCCAAGTCTTCCTATCTGAAGGGTGGTAATTAGAGCCAGGGTAGGCTTCCCCTGAGCTCTTGAGATCAAAAAGAGTTTTCTCTTCCGATTTGACTGTCATTCGTTTCTCAATCTGTTTGGAGACCTCAGAGCCCATCTTTTGCTGTATCAAAGAGGATGATGATGATGGAGAAGAGGAAGAATTGCTAGTTCTTCCTCTTCTTCTTTGATTCTGCCTCTTGTTTGTTGTTGAATGCAATGGCTTTGTTGATGGGATTTAATATAATAACTCATGGTCATGTCAAAAGGGATGGATTGTTTTTTTAAATTTGATTGTAACTGCCTTGCTGAATTGGACAAAGGGTTGAGTAAAATGTTATGTTTCTGTTGCTTTCTTCGCTCAATTTGTTTTTTGGTTTTGGGATTAGGAAGGACTCTATTAGCCTGTTTTTTATGTCATGGGAACTTTCGCATAATTATTGGAAAGGAGTTATGGTTGGTCCACTTGTATGGCCGTCCAAGCTTGTATGACTTGGTATTTGTTTGTTGTTGCACTTTGTTTTCTTGTTAGTTATGAACTAGTTCTTGTAATATCCCTATTTTAAATGATCACGTGGTATATTAATAGTTCTGCAAAAGAAAAATGTTTTAAATTTTTAGAATGAAACCCAAAAGTACCAAAATGAAGGTATGGCCAAATTTATCTCTAGATCAGCCATTACTTCAACATGAGGGCCAGATTTGTCCTTTAAATAAGAGGAGATTAAGGAGCAAATGAGCTAGACCTAATCCAATTAAACATGACAGCGAATAAGAAATTTTATCAAATTTCAATTGTTAGAACAATGTTCTAGTAATTATAAAATGAATAAGTACATAAACTATATCAGTTCGTCCAACAACTATCATAATTTCTGATTAAAATTCTGAACTACTACTTTTCTGAGAATGCAATAGTACTCGGTGCAATTAGACACAGGGATGGCAATAATATAGAGAACCTCTTCCATATTTGCTCGAAGTTGTAAACTAGAGCCTCAAACTTCATGTCAAAACCAGAGCTCATACTCGGGTAACCCCAGATTTTTATTCAGTTCGAGAAAAATACACACAAAAGAATGGGACAAAAAAGATGCAAGAAATCTTTCATTAAATCAACAATCTTCTTCGGTTCTTCTCACCATTCCCCCTTCTCATTCCTCCTCAGTAATCTTGGAGGAAACATCTTTTATATGTATACCAATTTGGTAGTTCAACTCTGCAGAATCCATAATCAGTCAAAGGGAAATAGTAACAATAATAACATGTTGTGGAAAGTATAATCCTGCTCTCTACAAAAAATCATCTATTGAAAAAAGATTTCTCCAACTTTCACATTTCGAAGTTAGGTAATGTTGTAATGGGGCCATGTCTTCCATCTGATTACTTAAGTGCCCCAAAGCTGATTATAATTTATATTGTTTTCTTCAGAGGGTGTGACCAATCTGATACAGTGAAAGCGCAAACCTTCTTTTTCAATTTTGATTCAACTAATGGCCGGAACTTAGCTCACACATTGCTCATCCATAATCTGTCTTACTTTCTCAACTAATCCCTTTTTCACAAGTGCAGCATAAATACTTGTAAGCAATAGGTATGCAGCAGAGGAATGAGGCAGCAATTTAATGGGAAATTCAGGTACTTCTCTTCCTAGTTTTATACTTTCATGCATTCTATATACGCAAGGAAAAGAATTCTGAACACCTGGCTTACAATCCGTCACCCGTAGGTCATTCCCTGATTCATTAAAGCATCGAGCTCGTCCCAAAAGATCAATTAGGCATGCATAGTGTTCTTGGTCTGGGACAACACCATGCTCCCTAGTCATGGACTTGAAAAATTGAAGCCCTTCCTGCACAAGACCCGAATGACTACAAGCATTTAGAATGACTACAACAGTATTCCTGTTTGGCTTCACTCCCGATCTTGGCATATCATCTAGCATCATTTTTACTTTTATACCATAACCACAGTGAGCTAGAGCCGATATCATCATCTTCCACAACACTACATCTTGCTTATTTCCAACAATATTAAAGACTCGCTTGGCAGTTTCTATGCATCCACATTTTGTATACATGTCAACTATAGCTCCGACAACAATGGTATTAGGTCTAATGTTATTTTGCACCATATACGCATGTATTTGTTTACCATGTTTTAATGACAGAATATTGGCACAGGCAGAGAAGCAACTACTGAATGTAAACTGATCAGGTCTAACTTGATGCTCGATCATCTTTCTAAACACTCCAAGTGCTTCATGACCCAGACCATTTCTAGCATAACCACCAATCAGAGATGTCCATGAATAAGGATTTTTTGTAGGCATCTGATCAAAAACTTCGGCAGCTGATTGCATGTCCCCACATGCAGCATAACCCGAAACCAACGTCGTCCAAGCAGGGACATCCCTCACAGTCATCTCATCAAACAACCTCCTCGCGTCCTCCATCTTCCCGCACTTTGCATAAGCATCAACGATCGAGCTCGATATAACCACATTGGACAAAAACCCAACAACCAAAACCTGCCCATGAACCTGCCTAGAAAGCTCAAAATTCTTCAACTTCACGCAAACAATCAAGACACTGGCAAAGCTAAATCCATTATACCCAATACACAATCTCCTCAACTCCAAATAAAACCTCAAAGCCTCGCCAAACACCCCGTTACGCACTAACCCAACCACCATCGTGTTCCAAGACACAAAATCCTTCTCAGGCATTCTATCAAACACGTTCCGTGCCTGCTTCATCATCCCCAATTTAACATACCCGGCAAGCATATTGTTCCAAGAGTACAAATTTCTCACCTCCATTTTATCAAACACCCTGCGGGCATTAACGTAATCGCCGCAACTGAAGTACATACAGATCAAATGATTGGCCAAGAACGTCGTGGGGCGTTTGAAGCCAGTGAGCTTGAGGTGCAGGTGGACCAATTTGCCCTCGCGGTGGGACCTGGCGTCGGAGCAGTGGCGCAGGAGGGTGGCGAGGACGCGGGAGGGTAAGCGAACGCCGTTGGGGTGGAAGAGGTCGAGGGACGAAACGGCGTCGTTGAGGGAAGGGGCGTCGAGGAAGGACTTGACGATGCAGAGCTTGAGGGATTTGAAGCGGCGGATGAGGCGTTGGGTTGGGAACGAGCGAGGAGGCGGTGGCATTGCAGAGGAAGAAGACCATGTGAGTGTGAGTGTGAAGTGCACTTCATTATCTACGTGTCTGAGGTGGGGAATGGTGGTGGTGGTGGTGGTGGGTTGGTGGAGGAATCTCCGGCCACCATGGACGGCGGATCTAGGCTCAAACGATGGTGGCTACTGGCTAATTTGTTAGGTGGGTGAACCCGAAAGCAATATGGGTCAACAGTCAACGACAGTGGCTGCGGCATCACCGTGGTACCTATCACTATCAGAATCTCAATTCGTAGCCCGTGGGCCTTTTTTTTTTGTAAATTGGGCCTATGCTTTTCTTAGCCCCATGCTAAGTAATGCTATTGTCTGTTTGAATGCGAAATAATTTAGGGGTGATGATAAGCCCAAAAAAAAAAAAATTGGGGCTGATCGGTCAATTTTAGCTTTTGTATTGTAAGCACTAAAGTTATTTATTGCTCTCTATCTCTTAAAATAAGTGTCCATTATAGGACACACTGGAACCATAATAAATGTTATTGAAAGTTGTAAAATATAATTTGAATAGATAAAAATACCCTTGTTTGGAAGTATAATTTACTAATATATTTAATTACTACAATTAAATTAAGGATATTGCTAAGAAAAGAACAATTAATATTATCTTAAAATATGAGTTGGAAAAATATTATGAAATAAAAGAAGTAATAATAAAAAGAAAAGAGCATTTTGCATCAACCAAAAAGTTACCACCATTTGTTTGGAAGAGCAAATTAAAAATAGTTTTATATATATGCATACTACATGTAAAAGAGTGTTATAAAATTATGTGTTTTTCATAGACGTTAACGAGAGTAATTTAACAAAGAAATTATTTTTGTTAAGGAGAGTATAAATAATTGAATGACATTGTAGAGAAACTAAACCCAATTTAAAAACCAAAACATCTACATATAAAGAAATAATAATAAATTTATTGATGGATCAAATTGGGAATAAGATATATATGATCAAATGGTAACAAGAAATGTATGCTACATGAACAAGACAACTACGTATTGTTGTTAAGGAAATATCGAACAAATTTAAGCTACTTAATATTTTATATAATAACTTATGAAGAGGAAAAAAAAAATACATGACTAATGTAAACATAAAATAATATCGCTCCATTTATATATATTAGAACAAAAAATAGCTTAATGAACCAGGGTGACATTGTAGCCAACAATGGCATCGCCGGTAGTAATATCAGCCCAATAAGTCTTTGCAAGTGCGTAGCCACGCGCCATACGAAATAGCCCTGTACCACCCACAATAGGCATCTCACGAACTGAGTTCAAGACCGAGTTCTTTCCCATGAGGGCGAACGAGCTCCCATTGTAAGGTCCATCTGTGAATGAGAAGCTCATGGCCATAAGAAGTCCCAATTCTTGCTGGCATGATGACCCATACTGTCCCTGAGCTCGGCCCACAAGCTTAGACTTTGGGTCGGGCGTCTCAGTTAATGGATCATCTGCCATCAAGATGGCGCCAAACATGGTGAGTGATGACTTGGCCACCGGTTCGACAATACGAATTGCGCTTGGGTTTTGTCCGCTCACCGTGTCGTGGAAATAGAATTGTAGGTTAGTAACTGTCTCCTTCTCGGCTTCAAGACTTGCACCCCAATTCCCTGCTTTGAATTTCAAGGTTTGAGTGATCCCTACAGCCATTGCACTTGTTGTGAGCATTATCATCATGATCACCACCGCACTACTTTGCTTCGGCATCTTTGATTAAGGGTTTTTCTTTTGTTCTCCACTCTGAATTGATAATATGGTTTGGCAATTTGCCATGTAGTGCTTGCTTTATATAAAACGGTTCACAAGTCTTTTCTTATTTTACATTTTTTCTAGATGTTGGTGGTTACATTCATGGAGATTTTGTTTTGTTAACAAAGATTCAAAGGGCCGTTGAACTACATTAATTTTTCCTGTTTTTTTTCCCCATTTTAAGGGGTCCACTTGTGTATTTTTTTTTTCCCATTTTAAGGGGTCCACTTGTGTATGTAGTTATGTACTCTAATTTTAATGAGGATCATGTAGTCGTTTAGCTGATTTAGCAACAGGAGAGCCACGAGAATGAATCATTTCATATGAAAATTGCACATGATAATGTCATGTGCACATCTTTGTCATTAATTAAGTTATTTTAAAAGATAAAAAATTTAAAATGTAAAAAATTAATGTTAAAGATGTGTACATAACTTTATCCACTTTTAAATAAAAAGATAGAGAATTTTAATATTTTGATTCAAGAAATTCTTTTGTTTTCTATAAAAAAAAAATTCATTTTTTATACAAGATGTGTATCATTAAATTTTTTTTTCTTCCATCGTTACTTTATTTTTATCAAAATTTATCAAGTAACATACATGGAGCACGAATTCATTTCTTTTCATTTCTGTCATAGAGTACAAAAGAATGTGTTACGTTACTTTTGAAAAATTGTTCTGGTACAACAACTAGCTAGAACTTCTCCGTGTGCCCAAAAGCTCAATAAACTACTACATTTCCCTATTTTATTTTCTTTTTTTTACAGCAAATTTATTTTTCTGTAAACTTTCAGGATCTATGGAATTTAATTTTGTGTAATTTACAACTAACACCCATTTGAATGAAGGTGGTTGATGATCCAAGAAAAAGATTGCTGTAAAATGTTGACCTGCAAAAAGTTTCTCAGCGACCATGCCCCATAAAGGGTGCTTTACACAAAAAGTCATCCAAATCCAAATCAAAATCAAAGCACCCATTACCTAACTAACCAGTTATGTTTGCATAGCATTTCAATATAAAATACTTCTCTTCGACACATATATATACATACATACATATACATACATATATATATATATATATATATATATATATATATATATATATAATATTAGAGGGTTAAAATTAAAGAGGATAAGACTAACTTCTTCCATAATCCTAATTATCATTTAATTTGTAATCATAATTGGAGGGTTTATATTATAAATAAACATAATAATTAAATATATTAACAACAACTACAATAAATACCTTCGACAAAATTCTAACCATCGGTGACACGAAACAAATCTAAAAGTTTATATTACGTGAGAATAAGTTACACCCAAACTTTACGAGGTGCATTAATTATTACGGTGCATATCAGCAAGCACCTAATTTAGAAGAGAAATTAAAAATAGTTTAATTATAGTACTATACACATTATTTAATCATACGTTTGTCATTTCAGTAAAACTAATTAACTCTCCTACTCACTGTTTAACAAAGAAATTGCCTTCCTTGATTAATGACACTGTAAGCAATAAACAACGTAGAGAATTCAAACTCAATTTTTTTATACATATAAAAGGAGAATTTAATCCCAACTAAAAATGCAAAACATATATATAAAGAAAAAATAATAAATTTATGAATGGATCAAACCGCTAATAAGATATATGATCAAATGGTAACAAGAAGAGTGCGATCACATAATAACTATACATCGTCGTTAAGGAAACATCGAACAAATTTAAGCTACTTAATATTTCATAAAATAAAGTATAATGTAAACATAAAATAATATCATTGCGATTATATACAAGACAAAAAATAAAAATAGCTTAGTGAATGAGGGTGATGTTGTAGCTAACAATGGCATCCCCGGTAGTACTATCAAACTGGTACGTGTTAGCGAGTGCATTGCCATGCGAAACAGTCTGGTGCCACCCACAACGGGCATCTCGCCAACTGTGTTAAAGATCGGGTTCTTTCCCACGAGGACGAACGAGCTCCCATTGTAAGGCCCATCCGTGAATGAGAAACTCTTGGCCATCAGTAGGCTCATCTCTTGTTGGGACGACGTCCCGTATAAACCTTGGGCTCGACCCACAAGCTTTGACTTTGGGTCGGACATCTCGGTCAATGGGTTATCGACCATCACAATAACACCGAACATGGTGATTGGTGAGGGATGAATTGTCCACTGGTTGGACTACCCGAACGGTGCTCGGGTTTTGTCCACTCACCGTGTCGTGGAAATAGAATTGAAGGATTGAAATTGTCTCCTTCTCAGCTTCAAGACTTGCACCCCAATTTCCTGCACTTGTTGTGATCATCATCATCATGATCATTAGCACACTACTTTGCTTAGACATCTTTGATTAATGGTTTTTCTTTTGTTCGCTCCACTATTTGATAATATGGCTTTACAATTTGCCATGTAGTGCTTGCTTTATATAAAAAAGTTCACAAGTCTTTTCTTTTACATTTTTTCTAGATATTGATGGTTACATTGATGGAGATTTTGTTTTGTTTCCCCAACAAAATTTCAAACGGTCATTTAGCTGCATTAATATTATTTAAACAACTACAACTTTTCTAACAAAGTCCTATCGATAGATGACTTAGTTCCTTAAGCAACCAAAAGTGCCCGATGTGACCAAAAGCCAAACAAACGGTTAATTTTGTCTCCCTCCTTTTTCATTTATTTACATCAAAACATTTTTTTTCAAGTAAAATTTCGAGGGTTCATGATCCAAGAAACAGATTACTACGGTAAATGTTGGCACGAATAAGTTTCTTAGCAACCATGATCCAAAAAGGTAATTTCACAAAAGTCATAATACGATAAAAATGGAATCACCAACAACGTAACTCTACTAGTAAACGTGGGTGCGCGATGCTGACTAAGAAATTCATTTAACACATATCTGCATTATTTTTTCTTCAACTTGTTAACATCAAAATTGAGATACTTTCACAATAAACTTAATTAGCTACTTTGATTTTCTAGCTCAGTTATTAACACTATTAATTTCTTTTATAATATTGTGTTAACTATAAAGGTATCCAAGTTTTGAAATGTACCCTAAACTCAAAACATAACAATTTAATGAAAATTGACAAAAACCCACTAGTTTATATAATCTGGCAATGAGCCATGGTGACCATTTTAGACAGGCATATACTCAAGAATAGTATAGTTGTATCGACGCAAAAAGGGACAAACTCCACTTTAGCTGAGAGGATACTACATAAATTAGCCCAAGTAGGACACATAACCAATATGAAATATACATATAATCAATTCATGGTAATAGGATAAATTAAGGATAATTATCCTCTGATGTTGGTTTTGAACATGACATTGTCGTGTTAAGAGAGAGGTAACACACAAGTACTTTTAATAAGTGAAGTCGTCATAAAATTTTTTAAGGCTTAATTTAAATATGCATCTATTTCTCTTTTAACATGCTATTGTCATGTTCAAAATCAAGATGAGAAGACGTTAATCCATAAATTCACTAAATATAAGACAAGAGCATGATGATGGGAATTGAGAAAGTGAAATATTCTTGGAGATTAAACTTGAGGAGGCTTCCTAACTTTAGTTGCTTGTTCAAACCCATAAGCAATCTCAATTAGCTTGGATTCTGAGCCCTTCAACCCTCCAAAGGTAATGTCAAATGGAACCCCTTTACTATCATATCCTGCTGGCACATTTATTCCTGGGAATCTTCCAATAGCTAGTACACGAGCAACAGTTGAACCAGGTGTCACCAATGCATCAAGTTTGTTATCACTCATCAATTTCTCAAAGCCATCTCTGGATAGTCTTGCCAAATTGGCCAATGCTGACTTCTCAGTGGCACCAATTCCATTTGTTGCTTGGGATCGGATAACAAGAATATGTCTTGACCAAACTCATTGATCTTTTCCCAATAAAAAGTTATTTAGATACACAAGTGAGATTTGATATAGGCAATCCATATTGAAAGATTTTTAGTTAGACACAAGTTTAACACTTCATACTTAGAAGAAATTTTTGTGTAGTTCTGGAGTATTACGCTAGATATATTTTAGAACAAAAAATTCATTACATTTTAATAAGGGGTGGGTTTTCTCAAAGTAGAGATTAAAATGTTATGTATAATATGATATAGAACATATTCAGCATAACGCTTCAGGATCACACAAGAATTTCTCGATATTTAGGACCACTCACATTAAAAGTGGGTCCTACCAACTTTATTTAAGATGCAGTCACTTGTTTATGGTAAATTTGTGCGTATAAAAATTGTATTAGAGTTAAGAGTGAAAGAAAACTATGATTAATTGCTTATACATAGTAGATTGGCATTCTTTTGGTTAAAGGCTAACATCAGCCAAGGACCTTACTGGAGAAACCACCAAGCTTTTGAGATATGCATTTACGGATAGTTTGAACTCAGCAATGAGTGCTACTGCTTCCCCACTTTTGTTTACATTTAAGATGTCATTGATGTTGGCTATTTCAAGATTATCTACAACAACTGCTCCCTCTTGTCTTCAGTTTCAGGACAATTACATTTCAATATCATGTTAATTTTTGCATATATTGAGAAAATGAAACATTATGGAGAGTCAAATTTGGAAAAGTTTTAAAGCTTATTTTAATTTTTTTACCTAAGGTCTGAAGATACTTTTCAAAGGCTTGAGTGACATCAGAGGCTAAAAGACCAAAGAATGAGTTCCTAACTATTCCAAGTCTCTTCCCTTTAAGCCCTTTTTGATTAAGGAATTGTTTAAAGCCACCCTGAGGAATGTATTTAACCCAGGTTGTAGTTGCTGGATCATTGTGGTCAATCCCAGCAATTACATCAAGAACATAGACAGCATCAGATACAGTCCTTCTAATGGCCCTGCCAATTACAATCACAATTAATTGTCAAACAATGAGCCTAATATGTTGGAACAAAGAAAAAGTCAATTATCAATTATACTCTCTCTATCCACCTTTATGTCACTTTGACGTTTTGATACGTCTTTAAACCAATGTATTTGGACTTTTTGATACTTTAATCAATGTATCTGAATGTAAATTGCATTCAAATACATTGATTTAAGATGTATCAGTAAGTCAAAAATGACATATAAAAGTGGACGGGAGAGTAATTAAGAAGCTATGCTTTCAATGCTCGCTTCAATTCAAGTATACATAAACCTTAACCACATACATTGTGATATTTGTTTGCCAAATTTAAAGAACAAGCAAAGGTGGTTGTAGCTTTTCTTATTCTTACCCTACAGTATCCTGTCTAGGAGAAACTGGAATGACCTGATCCCTGCTACTTAGACCAACAGTTGGCTTGATGCCCACAACTGAATTAGCATTGGAAGGGCATAAAATTGATCCATCAGTCTCAGTTCCAATTGCCACTGTCACCAAATTAGCAGCAGTCGATATTGCTGGTCCACGGCTAGACCCACATGTGTCAGCACTTAAAACATATGGATTCTGCACATAAACATGAAAATAAATTAAAAGAAATATTTGATTTCATTGTTACTAATCTACATGCAATGTAACATGATTAGCTAAAAAGTTCTTGTAATGCCCTAGAGGTCACTCTAATCACTTGTAAAGTGACATTTCAGCTTCATACAGTGTGAAGACTCACTTCTAAATAACATCTAAAGATGGAATGTCATTTTACAAGTGATCAGAGCACAATACTACTTGGCGCTCCATGAAAACCTAAGAAACTAGTAATTTCTCTTCCTAACATTATGTAACTTTTTCTTGATGAACAAGTGTTTCGACCACTAACCTTTCCCTGGCCACCTCTAGCACTGAAACCATTAGGAGCCTTCGTAGAAATGAAGGCAGCCCACTCACTCAAGCTGGCCTTCCCCAATATGACAGCCCTGGCTCTCCTCAATTTAGACACCACGCCGGCATCGCGCGGCACCGCAGCGCCAAGCAAGGCAAAAGAGCCAGCAGTGGTGTTCAACTTATCCTCGGTTCCAATGTTATCCTTCAGCAGAACCAGGATAATGCATCATCAGCTTGGGTCAATGCATCAGGGTTCACCTCTATGACCCCCTTGAGAAGAGGGTTCAGTCTTGTGATCTCTTTCAGGTAAAACTCAACTAGCTGAGGTGAGTTTGTTTTGCCCGAAAGCGAGTCGAATCTTGCTTATGATCGCTTCTTTGAATGAGAATTTGCTGTTGTGGTGCATGAACCTGCTAATAATATGGTCAAAAGAATGAGCAACATTAACGAAAGGTATAGTGACATTGTAGTTAAGAAACTCAGCAATGTTGCACAAGTGCACTTGTTTGCATGACCAAAAAAGCTTGGCGACCCTGCTAATTATATATAAGCTTAGAAGTACAAGTTAAACAAGATTTGCTAAGTTATTGCTAGAATTTTAGATTCACAACAAAAACTTGATAATTCAATTTTTCTTTTAATTAATTTAATAGATGCTGCAAGCACAAAAGAAAAAATTTGTATGTGGTTGTTAGTAGTATGGAGTTTTGCTTAATGATCCAGCCTTGGTAAAGAATATTCGGGGAAAGGTTGATTGGTAGAAAATATTGAGTCCAGGACCAGCAATTATTCTTGTTTCAAAATAATAATGAAATGGAAAAAAATTGAATGACTAGTTCATTGTCTTAGCCAGCCAATACGACTGGTTGGTTAATAATAATGTTTTTTTGGTTTTTCATTACTTGTGTTGGAATCTTCATCTTTAGTTGGCAATTGATTCATTAGAATGAGCAACATACAACAAAAATATGATGTCTGTAGTGATTTGTTTAAACATTTTGTGACCCAATTAAGGGATAATTCATCTGCAAGATTCCCAGTAGAGCAGATGCCATATTCCTTTGTTTTTCTCTGCATAATTGTTTGTTGCATGACTGATTAATTGCTAGTTTGTTACCCTGTTGTAGTTGAGCCCATTATTATAAGATTTTTCAAGAGTCGATGTTTTAAATCAAAATAGCAAGATTGAAATTTCCATAAGTCAATCAGAACGATGTGATGCTGAAATGTTATTTATCAAATCTAAAGTCATCACAAGTTCGTAAGTACAAGAATAAAAAATCTTCAGATTTCTTGAAATACATGAAAATTAGAGGGAGGCTTCCTTGCCTTAGTAGATTGCTCAAAGTCATAAGCAATCTCAATCAACTTTGGCTCGGTTCCCTTCAGCCCTCCAAAACACACACCAAATGGCATTCCTTGGCCGGGACAGTGATTGCAGGATAGCCGCCAATTGCTAGAAGCATCGAAGCATCAGATCCTAATGTCACCAGTGCATCCAGTTGGTTCTCCTTCATCAGCTTCTCAAATCCACTCTTTGATATTTGCTCCATCTTCTCCACTGCCTCAATTTCCTCCTTTCCGAAACCGCTCGTCATTTCTGATAGAATCAGGAAATCCTGTCCATACTCATTCGTCTTTTCCTACAAAAGTTACGGGCAAAAACAGTTCATTACTCATTCAATTGCCTCCACTCAACAGTTTAAATTTTCAAAAGAGATGGCTCTTGACATGATATCTAATCTTCAATGACCAAGTTGTCTAAAGTTTGATTCTTAACATATCCATTCTTTTAAATATTGTTCACGCTTTAAGTTAAAAAGTTCTCGTGACAATGTAACGAGATATAAAACCATTTAATTGTTTCTACACAGCAGCTGAAGCTTTTGAAATAGATGGTTCTGTCACGGTTACAGGGTTTGAGCCCAATGTTATTATTAATGAGAATAGCCCACTGGTAAGGATAAGTGAAGAGGTCCATAGTAGTACACCTAAGATTAAGAATAAATCCTCTTATGATAAGGTGTACACAAGGAGGAGCACAGATTAGTAATTTCACATAATTAATGAGACAAGACTAGTGGATTTATGGTTGGGCAAGATGCACTGAGGAGGTCATCCAGAAGATTAGACTGAATCTCAATTAGGAGAGAAGGCAGTCTCCCGAAGAGCTAACACCATTATCACTAATCCTTATTTTCTTTCTACATCAATAACAATTCTCTTAATCAGGTATTATTTCTTAGATTACTATTTGGTGCCATTACAGGCTCTTGGCGGACAAATCAAATTGAGCAATTGGAAGCCAAACTATCTATCTTCTATGTCATATTTGAAGCAATATGCTTAAAAAGTGGGATGAGAAGAGGTTTTATGCCACATAAAGTAATGGCCTTTCCATGCCATTGTGCATCTAAAAATCATGGTACATATACTTACTAAATCAGGGTGGTTGAGGTTGAATTCAATAATCTCAGCTAGTGACCTCACTGGAGAGTAAACGAGCTCTTGCAGATAACCATTGATGGACAACTTGAAGTCTGCCATCATGGCTATCATTTCACCACTTTGGACCGGGTCGAGAGCGATGCTTAAATTTTCTACTTCCAAATTATCTACCACAGTTGCACCTCTTCGCCTTCGATTCGCCAAAAAACCACCACAAAGCCAATGTTAATACAAAGGGCGATCAACGTATATAACTATGCCTGTGAAGGTTAGGAGTGACAGGAGTCAGAAATATTGTTGTGAACTCTAATTTTTACCTCAAAACGTTGAGATGCTGCTCGAAGATAGAAATGGCATTGGATCCATTATAAGGCTTCAAGAATGGAGTCCTCACAACACCTAGTTTCTTTCCTTTGAGCCCTTCTTTACGGAGGAATTGCTTATAACCACCTGAGGGTATAAACTTAGAGGCCGATTCTGTAGCTTCGGAGTCTTTTGGGTCAAACCCAACAATCGCGTCAAGCACATGAACTGCATCTGCAACTGTTCTGCATATTGGCCTGTGCAAAAAACACATACCGAGTCATAAAAATTTGAGAAAATTATTGTGCATAGTATATTCTAGCTAGCTAAATCTTAGAATTGAGCGAGTCTAACTCAACCCTGAAAACTTTGATACCGACTGACAATTGAATGAGTTTGACTCAACCCTAAAAGCGAACTAAAGGCTATCTAGGCCATATGCCTAGCCAGCGTCTCTTAACACTGAAAGGTGCAACATTTTGTCAAGGACTCGAGGCAAAGCAATTTCTTACCCAATTGTATCTTGGCGAGGCGAAATTGGTATGACGCCTGCCCTGCTGGTGAGTCCAACGGTGGGTTTGAGGCCCACAACTGAGTTGTGATCAGCTGGGCAGATAATGGAGCCATCGGTTTCAGTCCCCAAAGAAACTGCAACCATGTTGGTCGCCACCGATATGGCGGATCCAGAGCTAGATCCGCATGTACTTCCCCACTCCACATATGGATTCTGTTTGTCAGACACATAAATTATAACTAACTAGTTATCTTCAATGTAAATGAAACTCTATGAATTGCAGATTTGCAGGTGTTAAATCTAAGTAAGCATGTTACAATTGGGGAACTTTGAGTTTCAATTCAATTTTATGTGCTCTCAATTTTACACCCACATAATTTCTACCTCTTCTATACTATTACAATAATCCTGGTTTCCACATTCGTTGCAGTAATCTTTAATCTTAACTAACTTTTCAACTAAAAGTTGAAGAAATCTATTAAGATCATCATGATCTAACATCTTTGTCATTAACAAATTATGAATAGCTGCTAGTCAACTAACAAGGTTTTGTGCAGCTTTTGCATTAAAATTTTTATTATATACAAGTCACATCATTAATAATTATATGATGCCATTCATCATCATTGTCTAGTCGCCATCTAAATTCATTGCTCATTACCCTTACCACTTCATCAAATAATTATACGAAATATAAATAAATCAATATGACGAAGTAGTTGATACGAAATAATTTAAATGACTTACAAAGAAATTAAAGCGAAAAACTAACTAAAAAATGAATAACTATCAAATTCGTCTTTAAAATTGGGAACGTCTAGCAACTTCATTTCTAAGCTAGTCAAAAGTTAATTAAATTAGTCTTAAAAAAATTGATTCAACTCACACAAAATGACTAAATTAACTGACATTTAATAACTTCGGAGAGCAACTTGACCAAACCAAGTTCAATTAAAAATGGTTGAAAAAAATCAAAAATAGAAAAAGGGAAATGGTTAGGTAACTAACAATGGCTTGTCCACCACGTGCGCACCAACCGTCAGGCATGGCGGGAGAGCGAGTGTACCACTCCGTCAGACTAGCTTTCCCCAAAATGACGGCGCCGGCGTCCCTCAGCCGCATCGCCACGTGCGCGTCACGTGCAACCTTCGAACCCAATAAAGCATACGACCCCGCCGTCGTGTTCATCTTATCATTGGTGCCTATGCTGTCCTTCAGCATCACGGGGACCCCGTGAAGCGGGCCGAGCATCCGACGGCCCTGATCTTCGCCCAGCCTCTCGCGATCGGCCCTGTCCGCTTGATCGCGCGCGTCAGGATTGAGTTCCAGTACGGCGCGGAGCACGGGATTTAGGGCCCCGATCCGGTTTAAGTAAAAGTCAACGAGCTGTCTTGACGTCAGCTCGTTTCGGGAGAAGGCGGCTTGAATTTCGTCAACGGTGGCTTCGGTGATGGTGAAATCTGAGCCGTTGGTTGCTCTGAAGTAGTAAATCACTGCAAAGAAGAAGAGCAGAGAAGAAGAAAGAGAAACCTTGGCTGGTTCCATGTTTGGAGAGCAAGTTGAAAATTTTCAAATGCAAAAGCTAAGTTGAACTGGTTCAGTGTTTTAGACTTTAGAGTATTGATAAATTCGTTGATAAATGGGACGACCCTGTTTCTGCACATGAAATACATTAATATGCTCATTTTCTTTACTTAACCTGTAGTTATTTTTTAATCGAGATGAGTAGTATCTAGAGTTTACTAAACCTGACTCGAACGTCAACTTACTTTAAAGATAAAGTTTAATTAGCGTTAGTATTATTTTTCTATTGGTCACAAGCCTTAAACTTAATACCTTGTTTACGAGAACATATGTCGGTATTGCTTAATAGAGAAAAACAATTGGATTGTCGCAACTCAAAACACAGCATTTTGTTTTCTCGATCTCCCTAATCATCTATATGCAGAAGCGCTGGTATCACATTCAGAAGAAGCAATTATGAACCTTTTTGGGGTAGGAAAAGATGATGGTGATTGGTACTTAATTCAATTAGTCAACAGGGGAAGATATCTCTTTCACTTCTAAGGTGTTATTGATTAATCTAAACATCTTAGCTGCCCAATGCACATGCACATGATGTTGAAATGAGCATGAACAACACTCAGGGAGGAGGGGATGAAAACAACATCACTACAAAAACCCACAGTTCAGCACAAATAGAAGAAACGTATACATATTATAATAAAATGGTGAGACAAAAACGAGAATAACAGACAGTTTTGGCTACAGAGAGACATAAATAAACTATGGCTACCTAAAGCATAGTAACACCTAACAAAGTTGTCTTTCAACGGTTTCAGTACAGTGTCTCACAAAAAATAAAAGAAAAAAAAAAGTTCAGACAAAACTTCAATGGGAAACAAAAATTTGACCGTCTTCAATGTTCCTTTCCAACTCTCTCTTCTCAACATTCTTGGACAAAAGCAATTTGACAGCTCTTCAATTTTCCGCAACTTGTTCTTCATCCACTATCTCAGCACTGCATTAAAAAAGTAAACATGTCAACAGTGTCAAAAGTAACCAGGTATAAACACGCAACAATTAAAGGAAAACTCCACCACTTGTATAGACCAAGGATCTTCTCATATGATTCAGCCTAACATTATTATTGTCCTCCACGAGAGACAGCAACACTAGTGATTAAAAACCATGTTGGCGTAAAGAGTGTTAAAAGGACAGGAACGGAACACATGATTAACCATAAAGTGTTCAAACCTAGCAATACCGAAGGCAGTTATACAAGATCCAATGTGGCAAAATCCTAAGCTAAGGTTAAAACAACACAAAAGGAGTTGATAATAAACCGTTAAACAAAATTGGATTACATGTTATATGAAGCACCTTTTTTCTTCAATGGCATTAGATACAGTACCAAAATATCATATACACCACATAGCAGACAAGCCAAAAGTGAGTCAACATATAAGCAAACGGAAAATCTGCATCGCAGAGCACATCACTGTACAACCAAAGTAACTGCTCCTAAGCCTTTTCTAATGTGTTCAATCAATATCAAAATAAAGCCTAAATAACATTACTGTACTCCCAAGAAATCAAATCATGGCAACAAGCAGAGCTTCTAATCAGAACAAAGAGAATTAAACACATGATTATGCGTCAAGCAACTAAGAAATTCAATCCAATCAAGAACAAATAGCACATAGTAGAATAACTAAATTGAATTCATATTCTTATTGGTGAAAAACCTTTCCGGGCGACCATCATCAGATCCAGCCTTGCTGCTCTCAGATTCATCTCCAGCCTTCCTCCAACTCCTCTCAGTCCTATCCTCAGGCAAACTAGCACGCCCATTGCCAGACCCAAAACCCCTCTTCCCAAAACCTTCTCTTTTCTCTGCAGCCTCCTTCAACTTCATGGCCTCAAGCTCCTCATCAATCTTCTTCCAATCCTGCCCCTTCTCCTCCAACACCTGCTCCCTCGGCCTCGCCTCTCCGAACGGGTTCGAGCCCTTAGGCTTAACCACATTCCCAGCAGCAGCAGAACCTTCCTGGATTTCATTGCTCACTGAAGCTGAACGAGGTTGCAGAACAAGCCTTGGCCTTCCACCACCACTCTCAGTTTTTTCAATTCCACCGTTAAATTCGCCCTTTTTCCTGTTCCAATTATCGGAATCTGCGCCGCCGCTGGACCCAAACCCAACCACCCTCCTCTCCCTTTCGCCGCCGCCGTTGGAACCGAATCTCCGTCCCTCCGATGACGGCACATAGCTCTTGTTCGAAACCCAGCTGTCAGATTCGTCGGCTCGAGACTGCGAATCGAAGAATCCGCCGCTCCTCTCCCTCTCCCTCCTCTCGAACCCGTTCCCGATGGCGGAGGATTTCTTCGCGGAGGCCCAATTATCGATCTCGTCGGCGCGAGATGGAGCAAGTTCTTCGCGGCGGCTCGAATCCCTAAATCCGCCGTTCCTCCTCGTCTCGTCGGAAACCCTAGACGAGCCCCACCTCGAATTAGATGACTCGTCGCCGCCGCCGGAATTCCTTCCCGGACGGTCGCCGTACGACCTGAACCCTCCGCCGAGGCGGTCGCGCTCGAGCTCCTCGGCGGTGCGCTGGCGCGGGCCGGTGGGGAGCACGATTGGATCCGACGGTAGGGTTTTGGCAGCAGTAAACTCTTGCAGGGAGAACGTCTGTCCCTTCTTCTTCTTCGGCTTGGTTGCCGCGGCGACGGCGAGGGAAGGAAAGTCCGCGAGTGGCTTCCCGGCGAGGGCAGTTTGGTCATTGTTGTGGTTGTTGTTCTGTTGCTGAAGGAGCTCCTCCTCGTTTTCTTCGGATTCCAGCGCCCACGCGCCGGGTTTGGACCAAGCAGATACGGTAGCCGCCATTCTCAGCTTCTTCTTCTTCTTCGTGCCGCTTTGGGGTTTTGCTTTGCACGACACAAAAGAAAAGGTAGCGTTTTTCTGCAGCGAAACGGAGGACGCGGGGGACTAGTGTATATATAGTACATCTGGCGGTGGAGGTTATGAATCTGGGACTAGCACTTTTAGTCAACATCATCAACGGTTCTGATTAGCTTTATCTTTGATTGAAGAGAAAGTTTGTTGTATTGATTTAAAATTGAACTAAAATATTTTACCAATAACTATGCGCTGGATCTATGGATTTATTATGATTTTGAGATTAGTTTTGGTTTTAACTCTTGAACAACATTTTAGGTTTACTTTTGGAAGAATTAAACTCGGAAGAGAGTTAATTTGCTAAAATTGAAATTGAAATTGAAATTGAAATTGAAAGGATGTATCATTATTACTTTCAAAAGTAAATTTAAAAAATTGTTTTTATTTAGTTAGGGTAAGATAAAAATCACTTTTGTGGACAAAATTATCAAAAAAGAAGACACAGATAATACGGTAAAAAAAATTATTTATTTTTAAATAATTGACAATGAAATTGAAAAGTAACTCTACCTGTTTTGGCCAAAAAATAATTCTACGTGTCCAAATGCAACTATGGTACACGGAAAATAAACACCCAAACCAGATCAATAGTGTAGAAACTATAGTCCATATCGTTTTACCACAATTACCTTTAGCCCAACAAGAAGATAAAAAAATCGGGTTAATAATAGATATCAATCTCAAACTCCCATGTTTTTCACTGCTCTTATTTACGTGTTAACGATTATTTATATAGTTAAAAATAAATCAAGATATTATTATATTTTATTTTATTTTAAATTGATTTAGGTTTATCTATTAAAATATTTATCTATCTTATATGTTAAGTTTATCTTTATCTTATTTTTAACCTATAAATAGATCATCTTTAGACTTTGTGAGCACATTAAAAAATACAATACATAATTCAATCCTTATTTTCTTCATTTCTCTTTTGGCTAGTGTGTCTCAATTCCCCTTCACCCACGATACTTAACAGTTAACACTAATAATTATCTAAAATAATACTATCACTATCAAATAATATATACTAATTGATGCTATCATATCTTGTTACACCCCTCTTTAAGGTGGTGCATGAAAATTGTGAATGCCCCAACTTGCCTACAAACGTTACAAAAAAGTTTGACATCTTAGTGAAAATATCATTCAACAAGTTGAGTACGAGTTGGAACATAAGAAGGAATCAAATGATGTTAGCGGATTTCATCTCAAACAAAGTGACAATTTACTTTAATATGTTTTGTTCATTCATGGAAGATAAGATTCTTGACAATGTGTAAGGTAGTCTGGCTATCACAGTAGAGGAGCACAGGCTCGATATAAGGGATGCCAAGAATAGATAGAACCAAGAGTCTTAGTCTTCCAAGAGACCTCAAGGTTTTCTGCTGCTTCTTAGTCTTCCAAGAGACTAGGGAGTGACCAAATTGTATAAACTACCCAGTGAAGGACTTGCAAGTCAAGGGACAATTTGCACTGTCATGACGCAAAAATATTCCTTATCCTAGTTGCCCCTTCAAGTAGCGAATGACATGTATGGCAGCATGCCAGTGTTCTTCCCTAGGTTGTTGCATGAATTGAGACAAAATATGAACACTATAGGAGAGCTCAAGAAAGGTAAAACACAAGTAAATCAAACGCCCAATGATCCAACGATATGAACTAGGATTAGTAAACAGCGGGCCATCAGCCAATGTCAAGCGATGATTTTCTTCAAATGGAATAGAAGTCAGTTTTGCTCCAAGCAATCTTGCTTCCATGACAATGTCCAGTGCATATTTCGCTAACATAAGAGCAACTTCTACCCTAAAAAAATACTTCAAATGCCCCAAATCTCCTCATATGAAAATCAACAATGAAGATACTCTTTGAATTGTTGTGCTATCATTACCAGCAATTACAAGGTCATCAACGTACGCTAATGTGAAAAGTTGCATGCCGTTTTTCTAAAGATTGAACAATGAGAAGTTCGATTGAGACTGATGAAAACATGTTGTACCTAAGCTACAAATAGTTTGCAAAACCAGCAACGTTGAGCATGATGCAACCCATAGAGAGATTTGCAAAGTTTGCACACCTTTTCCTGTTAAGACACCAAGAATCCATGTGGGAGTTATAAACATATATGATGAAGTTCCTAGTCTTTCGCTGCCGCAGCTACCAACACTACAAACGGTCACTATTTTTGCCACAGGAGCAAAGGTTTTGTGGTAGTCTAGGCCTTCAACTTGATGGTTGCGCGAAGATTACTAGTTATAAGTTATATATTATATATTATATATTATTATCTATACTATATGCTGATTAACATTATGCGCGAGTTCACTTCGAATCGAAGCAACAATTTACAGAATTATATATAAACCACAATCTAATAAAGGTTGATGCCATGCAAAAGTACGCCGAATTCGCCACCACTAACATGTTTAGCAGTTCTGCCATACACATTGCGGAGTCAACCATCATTCCCAATATGCCATCTTCATTTGCTAGTGTGCTTAATCTTATTCTTAAAGTGTTAACAAAGTCATGATAAAAAAATTCAAAAATAAATCAATATCCAACAAATTAATCAACACTTTCTGCAGAAGATCAGAAGAATAACTACAAACATTTTTAACTGAAACATCAGAATCAATATCATTTACCACAATCAAGGAAAAAATATTGACAGAATCCAATAATTAAATGAGAAAATATAAACTGCTAACTTTCTACCAAAAATGTGAAAGGAAAATTTACACGGGTTACCATGGACAACATCATATAGCCTGAGATGGGATCACTCCAAAAATCTCAAATTCTGCATTGAGACAACCAAAATCCCATTTCAGCACTTGAATTGCATCATAAATTTTGAGGTTACTCCAACAGCCAGTGGAGAAAATGTTCAGAAAATTATAGCACCCCAGGATGCTTGAATCAAAGCTCAATGATCAAAGACAAGCAATCCACACTGTGAATGCGCCATGTCATGACCTGGGGCAGGTCCACGTCATTGTGTGGTCGCTGGCTGATTGAATGTGTTCGCATACATCAACCTCTAAGTAAAAGTCATTTTTCAAGATCTGAACCATGTATAAATATCAGATGTTCATCCTCAAGGCCCTTCATTGAATCCTCACCAATATACCATGTCAGATTCTCTGCATCAAACCGAGACGTTAGCTATCGGGGTTTATTTGTTATAGAGAAGAAACCACTCTGGGTTGTAAGACAATCAACCAATGTGTTAGCAAACAAATGGAAATTGGCTGGCATGTGTCTAATTAAAAGTAGCATGTTATTATGAACTTAGTTACTTACTACTTTGCATGTTAGGTTCTTCCTTTTCTCTAGTGACATGTAATATGATTGTTCCTGAAAGAATGGTGATGAATCCACATAGCTCAGAGGCTATGCTGGTAGCATTCTGGCCAGACCAATCCTTGCATGGAAAATCAATGAAAGAAACTATTCAAGCTCATCATATAATATTAGTCTTCAACAAAAATAAGTCAATTAAGAGAACGAAGAAATATGAATCCATTACCATACCTTAAACATTATTGCACTGGCAATAATAGTCAGAGTTGTGAACATGACATAATATACGGGAGAAACAATAGCTGCATTGAATGTATCCAGTGCCTGCAACATACTTCAAAGGATCGTGTTCTCAGCATTTGTATCCAGTTCATGACTTCAACTTCTTTCCCATACAAATGAAAAACAGCAAATCATTCATTCTATGCAGGACCATACTGCCAAAATTTGCATATACATTGATAAACAATAATGTATAGTTTCAGTTAAGTTGCATCAGCTAAATCGGATAACTCCACACTCACCCTGTTAAGGTAATTCAACTGTGTAATGACACATATTGCGGCCACCGTAACAAAAAACCAAGTCTGTGGATAAGCTACTTGACTTATACCATCAACTGTAAGCTTCATTGCAATTCCAATAGCCTTGATGCTCATAACCTGACAGTATCATAAATTTAGTTCATGCATTACATTATCAATACGAAACATCCATCTATGTGATTGGTACAACATAATTACCATGAATGAACCCATTAATGAACAAATTCCCAAGTAGACCAGCATATTACTCTGTCCATAGCGAGGCTCAAAGTGTAAAATCAAGGCCAAAACTACCACAATTGTTGCCACGGCATAAAACAGAAATGCTGTGGTAACAAAAACACAAAGATTGAGAACACCAATTAACAGGCCGAAAGAAAGTTAATTTAATACTTAGACAAAACAGGGATAAAAACCAACCAGGTTGAGTGGCCAGATCCCATATTTCTTGGACAGAATTTGGAGTTTGCTCTTGAGGTGCATGGATGACAATGAGAACCGATCCCACAATGCAGGACACACATCCCAACACCCCCATCTTCTGAAGCCGTTCCTTCAATAAGAAGTGAGCCAGAACAGCACTAGCAGCACATAACAAATATGTCAGTTCTCTCATAAAACCAAAATAATGGAAATCGCTCACTAGAAGGACTATCACATCTTTATTTAAGCATGCGTGCACCTGACAATAATACTAAGCGCCCCAAGGGGAGTAACCAGAACCGCTGGAGCATAGATATACGCCACAAAGTTTGCTATCTCCCCTATAATCACTGCAAGCAAACAATTTCAAGATCCACACTAGTCTTAATTGCAAACACACAACTAGATAGTAAAACAAAAACGAAGCAGCAAGCAAGCAAGCTCCTAAACTTACTTGTAACCATGCCAGCCCACCAAAGAGGCTCTAGTAGATAAGTATAACCACCAACTCCTAAAAATTTCAGGAAACATAAAAATTCAACCACAAGCTCAATTCACAGAGCATCATAAGTAACAGGGAAAAAAGAAGAAGAAGAAGAAGAAGCCACGAGATCCAGTGAAATTCGAAGTCATACGCAGCAGTATACCACCAGAAAAAACTAGAGCTAGGTTTTTCATGTGGATCCGATCCAGAACCACTACCTTGATTGATTATTACTACTGCTAGATGCAGTTAAAAAACAAAAGCATGCTCAAATTGATCTTGGAAATCGAATAGGTTAGGTTAGACAGCACAAAAAACGAGCAATGCAGAAGGATTTGGGACCTGCACGAGTGCCGGTGGCAGCAGCACGCTTGAGACCCTTCTTCTTCAAGATGAAGCTGGCGCCGATGAATGCACTGGAACCCAAAGCCAGTAACAAACCCGTCGAGTTCTCCGAAACCCCCATTTCTCAATCTCGCGTTTCCCGCCAAACAAAATAGAAACAGAGAGAGAGAGAGAGAGATCAGTTGCAATTGCAGACGCCGTTGTGTTATGTGTGGGAAGGAACTTTAATTGTGATTTTGATTTTTCTTTTGGTTAAGTAGTGACGAGGGCTTGAGGCAGATACGATCTGTTGAGATGGATATTCAGGTCTGATGCGTGTGAAACGTGCCAGCTTGCTATTGGTTGTGTTCTTGTGTGCTGCACGTCATCCCCCTTCTAACTGTATTTAGCTGTTAGTTTATTTACAGTTAGTCTGGATCTTAATGGATAGAGTGATCTTATCTCCTTTTTTCTTTCTTTTTTTTTTTTTGGAAATGGAAAGATTTTATCTGCTACTCCCTCTCTTTCAAATTGTCCGCTTTTCATTTTACATGGCTATTAATAAAACGATCTAAAAATTTTGAAGTTATTAAAATTTTAATAGTATTTTACAAAATTAAAATTATTCCGTTACTTTTTTTTTAATTTCTTTAGCTAATTTATCTTTCTTCCACTGCTTTCATATTAAACAAGAATAATGAGAAATAAGATAAGTAATATTGTCTAGATTTACAAAAATATTGAACAATCATTTACAAAAATATCAAAATGAATATGCAGACAATTATTTAGAAATTGATGGAGTAATAAAGAAGTGTTTGGAAGTGCTAATTTTTATCTTAACTTATTCTCTTATTTATCTCATTTATTATTTAAATGATAAGATGAGTGTAGGAAAATAAATTAGGATAAAAAAATTTTACTTTAAAATATTTTTCTATTTAATAATAAATGAGATTATATGAGATTAGGCATTATCCTGCCAAAGCTAGTACACTTAACAGTTTTCTTCAATACTAACGGGCTTGGCATGCACGTTTTTTAATTAATGTCCCTTTCGTATTTTTTGAAAGAGAAGTGGAATGAGAATGAAAAAGATGACGGGATAGATTTCACTTTTAAGAGGAATAACAATTTTAAATTTTTGAATTGTGATTATTGGAGAAGAAGTTATAAAATAGTAGGGTGTGACTAAAGGAGCTTCGCTTTACAATTTAAACTCCAGTAAGAGCTAGTTAACAGAAGACTAGATATGAGTGTTAACGATATATGAGAATTTTTTATAATATGAGCAAAAACAATTGATTTCTTTCAACCGCTTTATAAATGTACACATATTTTATACTTTATAATTATTAATGAAATTTAATTTCTATGCATCAATATTGTCATCCAAACAATTACTATTACATGAATATAAACAATTGTCAAAGATCGATTAACAGTTTGTAGAACAGACGCATATTTTAAAAAGACGTGAGAATTTGATTTTCACCATTGGTATGAGTACCATTTTATATATGCAAATATTAAAATTGAAAAATTTAGAGTAATTTACAGAATAAATTTATAAAAATTAACTTTGTTTAATTTGAACATTGAGAGTTAATTATGAAATTGGAAGGTGTATGTATCTCAAGTTTCTTTTTCTTTTTTATCCTTCATCCTTTCACTTTAGCTTCCTTAAGAAATTTTCTTTACACAAAAAGTTGTAGCTATCTCTATCAATTTCTTTAATAAATTAACAAATATCTAATTGATTAAAAAAGATATATACACCCATTTTAATCAAGTAATACAACCCACCCAAGATGAGGAATGAACGAAATAAAAGGTAAAGTCGCTTGGATACGCGTTGATAACGACAACCAAGCAAGTGTCTAATATGTTTAGATATTTTTCATGAAACACGAAATTGTTGGTAATATGAATATGAATTCCTAAAAGTTTGTAGCAGTAAACCAGAACCAAGGAAGTTTTAGGCAATTGCATCTTCTCCGTATAAGCAAATAGGATAGCCACTGAAGTGTCAAGGCTCCATATTCATCCTTGAATAAGGATCTTACAAAATATAATTGCCTACAAAATATGCAATAACAAGTGATTATTTTCTAGAGTATTTGGGAGCTTCAAAGAGTTGTTAGCTGAAGGGGGGGAAAAAAAAAAAAAAAAACCTTGTCTAGGACATGAGAACTATTGTGACTACATACAAATGGGAATGCATTGACCTCGTTACAAACTGGCCATGTTGGAAGGGATGAATAACATTGCTGCTTCTTGCAATTTTGAGGCCTAGGAAGAATTTCTGAGGCAGATTCTGTGCAACCACGAGAGAAGAACCATTGTCAATTTAACATTCTATTGGCGACTTGCTTCGATCAATAAAGGTAGTGTTGGGAATGAATTAAACATTTGATTTATAATTTAAGTCTTATGTTTTGAATAATTAAACGAAATAGAGTTTGAGTTGATTTAGAAACAAGTAAATGTGTGGATTAGGTTGTGTTTGGAATGATTAAAAGTAGGAGTTGACTTGAATTCAACTTAAACTTGAAATCAAATCATTTTTTATTAAATTATCATAGGAAAAAACCCTTAATTTTGTCCCTCTTAATTTCGAAATCGGTCATCTTAGTTTCTCTCAAATTTTTTCAACTAATTTCGTTCCTCTCAATTTTTAAAATCAGTTTTGCTAGTCCTTCCATTAGTTTAGTTAATAGTGGTTACTGACATGACAATTAATGGAGTGATGTAATATGTTAACTATCACGCCACCGTCTACGTCAATGTTGTTTGCATGTGTCTCGCACATCACATGAAACGATGTCAACTAGGGGCACCATATTGAGGGGCAGATGCCACTAGATGTTTGCTGACAGCTCCATTAACCAAATTAATAGACTAAGTCTATCAAGAAAAAATCATATATATTTAGATTAATATAACAACATTGACAGCTTAGTAGTAAAGGTGTTTGTTGACAACTTAATGGCAAAACTGTCTGTCCTTTAATGTGGTTCTTCTTAAATCATATTTGTCCGTTCCATAATGTGTTTGTTTTGACTATATTTATCTTTGACCTGATATATCTGATTCATTGACTTCTTATATCTCTTGGTACATCGAGTCAAAGATAAAAAATGTACACTTATTATAAAAAAACGAATATCAAAATTCAATAGAATTTTAAAACTAACACAATCAAATCCCATGAGATTCGTAAATCGAACACAATATTTTAGCAAACTATGATTTGCGAAGAACCATCCTATAAATCTTCTCGTGTAAATCATTGTCACAAAGAGAAGTATTGTTCTAGTCTAATTGTTAGCATATTTCATTTCTCTACCTTAGCAACGGCTAAGGGAGTTTTCACTATTGTGAGTTTGGCAACCGATGATAAAAATATCTAGATTCAATTCTTTTTTAGTTACTAGATGAGTTTTATATACGCATCTTTATAGTTTCATCAACCTGTTTAACCTAGAATACCCAATTACAATCCATAGCAACCTTGCCCTCAAGTAATCTTGTCAAAGTCCTTGGTTTTGGTTTACTCAAGATCTTGTAGTCCAACTCTTATACCTTCCCTCTAACATTCACGTTGCCTTATAAGAGCAAACATGAGGTGATGATGTATTTTGAGAATGCATATTCAGGAAGTATATATGGGTGTATAAGGTTCAAATGAATCAAATGTGGTAGAAGGGGCAATCAAATCAAGTTGAGGAAATAAGATGTGAGAGGTCTTATAAGAGGAATCATGATTGGTGTGGGTGGATAAGTGAATTCCTTATAAAACCAATTCTTTGTGATGTAAATCATGAAGATTTGGAAACCATGACCATAATATCCATGAACAAGAAAAACTAATTTTCTAGCTTTAGAGTCAATTGTGCCAAACACTTGGATAATTGAAAAATGTTGTGCTTTGTTATGCATCATTTCAAAAAGGACTTTGATATTCAAAAGTGTGTTAGTAGTATGTTGATTATGTAGTAACGTTTTTAATGTTTGTCCTGAAAAAAGTGTACATCTAATGTACACCTCATCTTAAATCATTAATAAAATAAAATTAAAAATAAAAATTAATCTAATATGAGATAAATTTAGAGTAATTAGGTAAAAAAGACTATTACTAATATTACCTTTTAAATAGTTTAATTATTAACAAAACGTCATGTAATTACATTCCCACCCTTGAAAACCCCATCTGTTTTTCCTCCTCCACATCATTCCATCCTATGCTGCTACTGTAGTTGCGTATCCAAAGAACTCGCATTCGAAGGAGAGCTCCGACAAGGCTAACGGTGTTGTAGAGGCAGGCTCATGAAGTGGTGGTTTATGGTACGGTTATGAGATTTGGTGTGAGGTGTTGGGATCAATTCTGGCAGGTACAAATGAGGTTAATAATCAACAAGATTCAGTGATGGTGGGTGGATCAGATTTGGTAACAAACAATGAAAAACTGATTGATGAGTCACACAGTTAAGTTAAAGGACTATGAAATAGTGCGTGCATATTTGCATTGTTAACTTCATGTAGCCTTTTGGCTTTTGTTCTCAATATTCCCAATTTGGGCTCCAGGGACTACAAGTGTGATTGAGGGATACGGTGGTGGCAGTGTCAGATTGGGAGGTGAGGGATTAGATGAGAGAAAGAAGTTGAGGGGAGATATGGTGCTGGTTAGAGATGAAGTTTTTCCATTCAAGTTTTGGGCCGTGGTTAGAACGAGGGTTAAAATAGTAATTTACAATTACTCAATAAATAAATATAAATTAAAATTTATTTTTACTAATTTTTTGAAAGTCAACATTTAATATACATCATTTTAGGATAAACATTGAAAACGTTACCTGATTCTGTTAATAGACATGTTCTCAATATTTTTTTGGTCCAACTGCATGATCACATTAAATGATTTTATTTTATTTTTTTGTCTTTTTCACTTAATAGATATGTTCACATTAAATTAATCGACAGATATTTTGTATTATCATTTTATTTTTCAAAGAAGCCGGACCAAAGCACGGATTTGGGCCCGTGCCCACAAATTCTCAATTGGTAATGGCATATTGGCTTCAGGCAAAAGCTAAAGCCCCTAAAAATTTAGGCCCAAACATTAAAAAGATTAATTTAGGTAGTGATTATAATGATTAAAATTTTGAATTGATTTGATTTGAACTGATTTTTTTATTTATAAGTTAAATTTTATGCTTGCAATCATTATATAAAACAAGGTTAGAATTGATTTAAGACTCAATTATTAAATTTAGAATACATTACATATTGTTTGGACTTATTAAAAATAAGAATTGATTTGAATGTATTTATTTTTTACTTCAGTTAATAATTAAGAACATCTTTTAGAGAATTGTTAGAAGGATATATTATTATTTTTTTAATTATTTTGAAGGATATATTTTCTCCTTTTTTATATCTTATCTTTTGTGAGTTTTTTAAGAGGAAAGTCATTCCTACTTTTTAATGGTGCCTTTACTTCGTTTGTTACTTAATAGTATACTTAGTATTATCTCCATTTGATGTATGACACAAATCTAGTAAATCTTAAACGTAATTGTTTACTCTTTCATTTGTTTGAAAGGTAAGATAGAAACAATATATTATAATGCTCGTCATTCTATTCTCAATTATAATACTTATCAAAAGAAAATTCCATTAAAATATTTAAATAATAGAGGCAAAATAATTACTCTATTTTTCTTGAGTTCTATTCCTTTGTTTTTTTTCCTTTCCATTCCATTACTCACTACCAATTTAAATATACCATTAATTTTTCATAAGATTTTGAGAATTCTATTTTTTATTCTAACTTATCTTCTTATTAATCTTATACATGCATTCATCATTAATTTAAGAGTATAAGTGTACAAATATAATATGAGTAAAATGATAAGTCAAGCTACAAAATAAAACTCCCAATCAATTTTTTTTAAGTGTCAAAAGTCAAAAAGCATTAAATGCATTTATTTAGTTTTTGATGAATTAAATTCTCATTCATTAATATTGGACTTTTTCATCATTAAATACTGAATTGAAACATGTTAGATATTCTCTTACAAATCAACTTACAAATCCTCTTACACACTAAATAGTAGGGGGTGTAAAATCCAATCCAATCAAAATTGTTAAACCAATTTAAAAAAATCAATCAAAATTGTAAAAGTTTGAATTTGATTGAATCTTATTTTTTAAAATATTACTTGGATTGAATTGGATTTTAGATTTAGTTTTCAAAATCGATTCAATCCAATCCAAACAAAAAAGATCATATAATATAATTTTAGTTAATAAGTTTATATTTTACTTATAATAATTTTAATTTATCACATAATTTTTATTGCCATTCTTACTTTAATATCATTTTATGTACATGAAAATGAGTTATTTAGTTTTCATTGATATATTTTCATTTTATTAGCTTAAGTTAATTATACTTGATAGCATTATGAACTTCAACCCTTTTTTTTTAGTAAAAACCGATTAAACCAATCTAATCTAAGCCGCTAAATTTTATATTGGATTGGATTGAATTTTTTATTTAACCTAATCCAATCCGATTCAAATTACAATAAATTTTATTTTTTAATAAGATCAATTTTTCACTCAAAGTTGATCCAAATTGTATCACTCACACATATACTAAATAGAGTAAAATGTAAGTGCAATTGATATATTGAAAACTTAAGAAATAATAAATAATTATTTCATTCAGTATGCAAAAGAATTTGTAGGTTTATTTTGTAAGAGGATAAACTATTTTTTATACTGAATTTTAGTAACGAGTGCGCGTCTAAGACGGTGATTAAAAAATAAAATTGAAACTTTTTTTATGTATTTTTTTTAGTGTTTTTAATGTATTTGATGTCATTGATATTTTTTTTAAAAAAATATTATAGGTTTTATTTTTGTGAGGTATAAATGGGGATTATGATATATATATATATATATAAAATAAGATTTTTATTCCATGTATTATCATCCGCTTAAACCTCATTAATTAAAAGTAAAAAATTTGTATAGGAAACAAAGCAGAGCAAAGAAGTTTTTTTAAAAACAACCCCACAATCATATTACTCCTTTTTTCGGAGATCTTAATTTTAATATGTACCAACAAAAAGAAAAAGAGATCTTAATTTTGAATAATTTATTTAATTTTAAGAGTGAAATCCAATTAATTTATGTAATTTTAAGAGTGAAACTCCTTCGGTGTCGTTTGCACTCAATTATTATTATCCTTAAATAATTGAGTTAGTGCTTAGTGAACTGAATAATTCAGAAGAAGATCATAAAAATTCAGTTTTTTATCAAATAAAAAAAATGTCAAAGTCATGATACGTTGAACATATTTGACTTAAATCTCAATTAAATACAGCAAATTAAGTGTCACTTATTCAAGACCAAGAAAAACAAAATTAATCTTTTATTGACATAAATATAAATATATATTATGCTTATAAAAACCATGGTTTGGACTGTGAGATCACTCCTCAGTCATCACCAGTGAATTCAGTGCCTTCTTCCATTTCAATCCAATCCTGGTAACATAATTAAGAGCTCTCTCCATCTTATTCTTCTTTTTTAAAAAAAATAATAATAATCTTAAGAGCTCTCTTTTATATATATTGGTTCGATTTTATTTTCCTTGAATCAGAATCTCAAATGTATTGAACAGGGTATATATCAATTAAAAGAATCTCCGATGGTTGAAAACAAAAATATGAGTCTCCTCCTTCTGCTATGCATCACCCTTTACGCAGGTTTGTTTTCTTGTCTCAAAGTGCATGTTGAATGATATTTTTATATTTTGCATATATTCATTCTCCTCTTTATTTATTTGTATTTTTTTTTTAAAACAAAACATCATGTTTAGTTTACTAGCACAATAAGTTTGCTAATTGACGTTATAAATTGTCATATCTACCAAAAGTTATATCGTTTGAATTTTCTTAATGTAAATCTATTATCCTACAATTTGTGCTTTAATCTCTAATTTAATATTATATTTATGATAGCATATTATCTGTCTTTTTTAAAAATACTTTAAAACAATAATAATTCATGATGTAAAGTGTAAATGTGTGAATTGGTAGAGTTGAAAAATACTTAGGAGAGTGTGTTTTTTTTTCTTTCGAAACTGAGTGTATTTTTCTTTCAAAAGCGATTTTATTTGAGTATTTGATCGAGATCTCATATGGAGCAACATAATTCTACCAGCACAAGTTACTCTATATCTGATACTGAAAACTATTAGGTCAATAATTTAAGAAATAGTAAGTTCTCGTTAAAAATGTAAGGTTTTTAATGTCTTCAATGCTTTAAAAATTTTAAAAAACATAAAACATTAATCCATTTTAAATATCTTAAGAGCACTAGTTGTTAACTTTTCTCAACTATTAATTAATGAAAAGTTATCAATATTTCAGGAAATATATCGTTTCAAAAGGAAAATAGATATTTTTTGGGTATAAGATGTTTTGACGGGTTGGATACAATGAGAAGGAGTTATTATAGAAGAAAAAAAATTAAAATAAAGAAAATATGTTATTTGTTTGCATAAATAATGTTATATTTTAATATAAAATCTACACGAATTGCTGAAATAGTAATTTTTTTTTAAAAATATCTAAAAATTTAATTTTTAATATAACATTAAAAATTTTAAAGTAAATTTTTTTTAAGAGACTATTATTTTTACAGATTTTTAGGAAATTCTGATAATTTTTATAAATATTTTAGAAAAAATCCAGGTTTGAGCCTTGGAATGGATAATATATTTTAACAATTTGCTGAAATCTAATGGACCTTAGTCAGATCGGATCAAATTAGTTGAGTTACAGTAATAGGTTCGAATATCTATAGTTTAATTGACAAAGAATATATATATAGTATTTAATTGTTTTAGTCAAATATTTTCTTTTTACAAATAAGTTGGAATGACGCTTAAATTTATCATTCTTAAACAAAAGTCACGATTCACATTGCAACCACCTCTTATGATTTTTATTTGTAATAATAAGTGCACTAATGTAATACGAATAAAAAAATTGAAATATTTTATTATGTTATAGAAAAGGGGTTCCTTTATATATATCTATAAACTATGCATAGTTTATTTAAAAATATATATTTTATATGCCTAAAATCACTCCAACACAATTTGAGTTATAGGGTTAATTAAGATGGGTCAAAACTACTCCTAATTGTTCGTGAGTCCCTTAAAATTTAGTGTGGCTTTAGATAGAATTAACGCATCAATTCTTTTTTCAGTCCAAAATCTCTAAATACATCAATTTAGCAATTAATTAAAAAATTAAAAATGGCAATTAATTTGAGACAGAAGTTGAACTAATATCTCACATGATCTCACAGGTTTTAAAGCGGAAGCTTTATCCTATGACTACACTGCTAGCATAGAAGTGAGTGCTCCCCTGTTACATTTTACATTTTCAATGGCGTTACTGTTATTATATATATAATTTCTGAAATTTCAACTCATAATTTTGTATATCCTAATGTTTTTTCAATCAGTGTTTGTCACACCCTTATAAGCCTCAGTATAATGGAGGAATCATCAAAAACCCAGAATTGAACAATGGATTACAAGGGTGGATTCAATTTGGTGGCTCAAAAATAGAGCATAGAGAATCATTAGGCAACAAATATGTTGTAGCACATAGCAGGAATCAACCTTATGATAGTGTCTCCCAGAAGGTTCTCCTGCAAAACAAGAGGCATTATGCTTTATCCGGTAAAATCTTATTGTACTCAAATATCATAAATGTTTAATAATTCTCACATTGGCTAATTACTTGAGTTTAATTTCTATGCATTATTTTTAAAAGAAACTATTTTTATTTATATGACAACATATGATTAGATGATGTTATAAAACATTTTTATATTAACAATATTAACAATATGTAAAAATTAAACTCTAATTAATTTATTATAAATGAAATATCGGTCAACTAACCGAATTTTTCATTCATATATGGTTTTATGTGTTGCTCTATGAAGCTTGGATACAAGTGAGTAAGGAAATTAATGTTCCTATTAAAGCCTTTATCAAAACAACTAAAGGTATCAACTTTGCTGGTGCCACCATCGCTCAGCCTAATTGCTGGTCTATGCTTAAGGGTGGTCTCACAGCAGATACATCAGGACCTGCTGAGCTCTATTTTGAGGTAATTCTCTTGAACCTATTCTTAATAATTGTCCTATACTACTATTATTATTCAAATGGCCGGGGAAGCAATTTTTTTTATTGTTTAATGAAAAATTTTGATTTGTGATTTCTCAAATTTTCTATGACTATTGACAATGTTGAATTTTGTAGAGCAATAACACTGCTGTGGAAATATGGATAGACAGCATTTCCTTACAACCATTCACTGAAAAGCAATGGAGGTCACATAGAGTTCAAAGTATTGAGAAGGTAAACATTCACGATTGTTAAACTCTCAAGTTAATTCTTAGACTTTTACAAATTTATAGTTCTACCCCACAAAATAAGTTAATGTTTTTGTTTATAAACTTGTCCGAGTTTAAATAAACTCTTAACAAAATCGGTAAACTCTCAAGTTTACTAAATGTTCAAAAGTTTATTTAAACTTTTAAGTTTAACAGCTTTGGTTTATAGTTTTTCAATACATATATTAACATATTAAATTTGTGTCTATATAAAAATATTTTCTCGTGATGACCTCTAAATCATAGCAATTTACATGCTGAGTCTTACCATCTCAACATTTGTAACATCCATATAAAAAAAATGTATAATCAAGTTTGATTTTGACATGGTAGGCACGTAGAAGAAAGGTACTAGTCAAAATACTGGACCAACAAGGGAAACCCTTACCAAACGCAAGCGTATCTTTCACACAAAACAGGTCACGCTTCCCGTTCGGAAGCTCAATAGACAGTTCCATTCTCAACAACACTGCATATCAAAATTGGTTCCTCTCGCGGTTCACCGTCACCACATTCGGCAACGAGATGAAGTGGTATGCCACCGAATCCGTACAAGGCCGAGAGAATTACGCCCTCGCCGACGCAATGCTCCGGTTCGCAAAGCAGCACAACATTGCCGTGAGGGGCCACAACATTTTTTGGGACGACCCCAATTTCCAAACTAGGTAGGCAATGTTGGTAAAATCTCAATTTATATCTTGGAAAGAGACGATTTTACGAGTTTAAAGAGATTAACCGATCTTAATACTACCACTTAGATCCGATGACTATTTTACATTTTAGGTGGGTCCCATCGTTGTCGCAGCAACAACTAAGCCAAGCAACGGGAAGGAGGCTTAACTCCGTGGTGTCGAGGTACCGAGGGCAAGTAATTCACTGGGATGTGGTTAACGAGAACATGCACTTCTCGTTCTTTGAGAGCAAGCTTGGGCCTTTGTTTTCAGCCAGGGCCTTCAGTGTGGCCCATAGAATTGATCCGTATCCGACTTTGTTCTTGAATGAGTATAACACAATTGAGGATAGTAGAGATGGGGTTTCAAGCCCAACTAAGTACATACAAAAGCTGAGGCAGATACAGAGCTATCCTGGGAATAGAGGGGTTAGGATTGGGATTGGGCTCGAGGGCCATTTTCCTAATTTCCCTCCAAACTTGCCATACATGAGGGCTTCCATTGATACTCTTGCTGCCACTAGGTCCCCAATTTGGATCACTGAGTTAGATGTTGCGGCCCAACCTAACCAGGTAAAGTTTTTAATATCCCCAAAAGCTTAATAACGATTCTTATTTCTCTTGTAATTGTTAATAGGTGCATTTGATTCACATTTTAAAAAAGTGATTAAAAAAACTTAATTTTTTATAAAGAACTCTAAAAGCTAAATATAATTTTTTAAGAAATTATTCTATTTAACTTCTCTTTAGATTTTGATTATTTATGCAAATATTCAAAATTAATTATTTCATAAAAAAAGGTAATTATTTTAGCAAATAAGCTAAAATAAACGCATTTTTGTTGTTGTAGTTGATAATATATGTTAGAGTAATGTAATTTGTATATTGTCATAGAAGATAGTGATACACATCCAAAGTGAGAAAAACACACAAAATTTTGACAAAAAGAAAAAGAAACACAAAATCATATGCTCACTTATTATCACAATAGGTTGTGTCTTTTTCTTCTCGGGTGTCCCTCACTCTATGTCCGAGTACTATACAAATAACATTTCTATTTTATATTGAGTTTAATTTCCATGCACTTATAATGTGAAGTTATTATCATCCAATCAGATTTTGTTATATGTTCAGCTTTTGAGATAATTAATATGAAAGTCAAACATTTATACTGATATGACAATACATAGTTGAGTCATATGTAAAAACACAACACAAAGAGAGATGTCTTTAATTCATAAAAGAATGGAATTGAATATATGAAAATATGTATATATCTTGTCACCTCTCTCACGACTAAGTCAATGGGTCCACTTGTATGTAGGTAAGGTACTTTGAGCAGGTTCTAAGAGAAGCACACTCCCACCCAGCTGTTCAAGGAATAGTGATGTGGACAGGAAGATCACCACAAGGTTGCTATAGGATTTGCTTAACAGATAGCAACTTCAGGAACTATCCTGCAGGGGATGTTGTGGACAAGTTGCTTCGTGAATGGGGTTTGTTAGGAAAATCATCATCAATGAAGACAAACCAAAGGGGTTTACTTGAGGTATCACTTTTTCATGGAGATTACAATTTGGAAATCAATCACCCTAGGGTCAACAAGAATCACTCTTTCACAGTGATTCCTAAAGAAGATCATGACTCCAAGGAAGCAAACCAATTTGTACAAGTTTCTACTAATAATTAAGTTGGAGTAATAGTTAATGTACCAAAAAAAAAATAGTTATGGTATTAATAAGTTAGTAGGCTATGGTTTTACAATTAACGAATACCAATTAATTTATATTGCATATTGATGTTTACTTGAATTCTCGTGGGGTTGGTTGATATGTGCTTACTAAAAAAGTCCGTGTATATTGTACCCTCCTAAAAATTAGAAATAAAGATCTAATTAACCATAATAATAACCGAATAACACTTCACAAATAATTAACAATATAAAAATGTTTAACATCTTAATGGATTTAAATAAGCATCGTGGCCAATGATGGTTGAAGCAGTTGGTCAATGATTGATTCGTTGGATTTATCCCCATCAATATGGGCAAATTTGATGGTGTAACGTGTGGACAAATATCTTTTAATGTAAGAATTTTACTATAAACTTTTTGTCATTTATATTAATTAAAAAAATAAAGTTTTTTTTTTACCTACTGATCTTGGAGAGAATTTTTTCGCTTAAACTATTTTCACTAAATTTTATTAATTTTTTAAATTTAAATTTAAAATTTCACTAAACTTAGTCTATTTGTCCCCACTAATTAAATCTTTCATAATTTAACATTAGCATTTTCTTAATTTTAACATTTAAAAATACAAAAAATGAAATTAAATAATTTATATAAAAAAATAAAATCAAGAAATTTTAAATAATTTTTATGCATATCACATGTACTAAACTAGTTAATTAATAAATTAAAAATGAGTCGCATTACTTTATTGATATAAGAATAAAACTTATTCACTTTGATTCTCACTTTAGAGATCCAAATCCATGATCTATAGCCTCTTGCAAAAGTTCAAGAAAACGTTAAAAGAGGGAGTCTATCATGACACGTTCGGTGAGATATTAATGACGTTAGTGAGATATCGATCTCTAACTTACCTAAACTATTTTGAATAAAAATAAATAAATAAGCAACATGGATATGGTTATATGACCTTGGTACTGAAAATTTGGGCATTCACAAAATCACATGGATTTTATGATCATGATCTTATTGAAGACCAAAAAACCAAGTGTTAAGTTTGAAACAACCAAAATAGGAGCGCAAGATCTCTTAAATAGGACCTATATTTTCGGCACCTGTCCGTAGTCAACCAAACACAGCCACAAAACCATGACCTTCTCTGTTCACACCTTTAGTTGTTTATTTTTTTTTCCTTCAATTTTTCAATCTAATATGTTAATTTTCAGGCCAAAACAAATAGCATATATAGGGAGGGGAAAAAAAGGGCAAAGAAAGAGGATATGGCAGCTGGCAAGAGTCAATGATCACTCACTGGTTGCTTGAACACGAGCTCAACTAAGCACCACTCCACTTTTTGATTCACACGTTACACTGTCCCCACATTTAATTGCAACACGTGGCAGATCTTGGTTTCTCTTTTTCTAGCTCGTCTTTATTAAAAAAAAATATTATTGGTACATTATCTTCTTTTAAATATTAGTTACAAAATGTGATCTACACTTTATCAATATTTTCTGATCTTTTTATAAAAAAATATTCTGATTTTAAATAATTGTTAACTTTTAAAATATGTCCCTAGATTAAAGAACGGTTGAAAAGTCTAAATAGTAAAAAAGTATAAGAGTAATTTGCGAAATTATGGTTAATCATATTTCTTTATGAATTTTTTTTGAATAAAAATAAATTTAAGAATTCTTTTTTAGGTTTAAAAAGAAAAGAATCTTACAATTATTATTAAAGATGTACTTATATGTTTATGAGTCCTGCAAATTTTTTTATGTGTGTACATAAATGAAATTCTTAAATTTGTGTTTATGTAAAAATTATTTGTTTCTTTCCTATTTCTCTCCTTCTTATTTATTTATTTAATTATTTATTATTTCTCCTCTATTATTTTTTCAAATAGAAGAAATAAATTTTACACTCATTTTGTTTTCCGACTCACTTGACAATGAGCGTATGACGAATTGCTCATAAATAGATTTAACAATATTTTTTATAAGAATCAGTTGCATAATAAATGTAAAGTAAAATGTTTATCAAACCAAATTCATCGATCTATTTATTAATGTATTTATTTCTATCAAAAACACCTAATTTTTTATATTTTATTCCTTAATATATCAAATGTAAGTTATAAAAAAAATAAATTAATAAATGCGTTAATAAATTAAATCTTCAAGCCGTTACTCTAAATCTAAAACATGAGCACAAATAACAAAATTGGTCTCATAAGGTCCCATAAATGACTATAGAGTAGTCGCATTTTTATTTAGTGAAATCCCATTTATTACTCTCCTCATTTGGGATTTTTTACATTTATATTCTCTAAAATATTACATATATTTATAATATACATATGATACAAGATTTATAATTATATGAGCGAAGACAATTTTATATCATTTTTAAAAATAAAAAAAATTTGTAATGTACTAAAATGGAATGACAATTTCAACACTTACCAAATTTGAAATCACCACACCTGACGATCGTTTCAACCCTTTTTTTTGGAAATTCTAAATTGCCCACAATTTTAATTTTTTAGCCCATGCATTTATAAAATTTATATCCAAGTCATTTTTTAAGCATCAATTATCTTATAAGTTATACAAAAGTTAACGCCCCTCTCGTTTGCCTTCAATTCGCTCACCAATTTCCTGAGAGGAAAGAAGAGGGGTCCTTTGCCTTAGGTACAGGAAGTAGAGGAAAAGAGAAGCATGTTCTTTTCTGTCCTTTCTTTCTCTCTCTGATGAATCAGACACGCGCATAACACATAACACATAACACATAACACATATAATACACATAGATAGATGCATTCATCATCATCATAGACACGCAAACCCTTTCCTCTTTCTCAATTATTACCACAAAACACCGTTTCACAGTACAGATGTATAACGTTTTTTAGTGGCTGGAACCTGACACTTACACCATGTGTGTTACTGCCACACCTGTTTTTTTTTTTTCTGACATAACCAATTAAGTAACCATCCACGTCCTTTGATCCAATTTCAAAGAAAAAGAAAAAATAAATTACAACAAAAAAAAACCCAAGCCTTTCTGAGCCCTACATCATTCCCATTCAGCAGTAGGGTGTTGGCAATGATATTAATGAAGAGTATTATTGGATCCCATTTCACCAAAGTTTTTATAAAAATTGCCAAAATCTATGAGAACGAGCAACCCAAGAAAAGTGGCATTAAAAATTATTATGTATGCATGGTTGTTGTGCCTATGTTGTACACCATATAATAGTACTATATAACAAAATTAAAAATACACATTCATTTGTTTGTTTGCTTGCTTGTTTGCTTAACCATGGTTTTATTATAATAAAGGTGGTGCAGATTAAGAAATATAGAAATCATAGAGTGAAAGGAATGGTGGTGTATGATTTTCACGTGACCGTGAGGCAGAGGAAAAAGGAGGAGTTTCGAGAGAAACGAAGCCATAACCACAGTTAAGTGGCTCCAACTTGATGGATTCTCGCCATGGCTCCCCAATAGAGCTCTTCCACTTTCGATTTTCTTCTTCTTCTCAACACTGCTATCATGCATTTCTTCTTCAACTCCATTTTTGGGTACTCAAGAGAGAAGAATAATGACTCATAAAAGAAGAAAGCAAGGTCGGTTTTTTTTTTTTACTCACACGTCAAAGCAACAACGTTAGTAGATCTGAAAGAGTGAAGACCAAAAAGGAAAAGGGAGAAAATCAAGGCTGTGTGTTTTTCCCAACGGTTTCTGGGCTGAAATTTAAGTTAGTCACTCAAAACACACTGCATTAAAAGAAAAAGAAAATTTCTTCCATACCTACCATTCACCAAGTGCCCTTCATTACACGAAACCAAATCTGAGCGAAAGATCTTACAAAGTTTCCAACTTTGGTTCCCAAAAAGGAAGAAAAAAAATGGGAGGAAGATCCTCTGTTTTCTCCCCTGTTTTGGTTATTACTGTGCTCTGTTTTCTTTCTCAAACCGCAGCTTCAGAGGACGATTCACAAGCGCTTCTGGCGCTGAAATCCTCCATAGATTCCTTCGACAAGCTTCCATGGCGAGGAGGGAGCGACGTCTGCACGTGGGAAGGTGTCAGGGACTGCTTCAACGGGAGGGTTCGGAAGCTCGTTCTAGAACATTCCAACCTCACCGGAACACTCGAAGCGAAGATCCTCAACCGGTTGGATCAGCTCAGAGTCCTCAGCTTCAAGGGGAACTCACTCTCCGGCCAGATTCCAGAACTTTCCGGCCTGGTCAACCTCAAATCCATTTACCTCAACGACAACAACTTCTCCGGCGAGTTCCCATCCTCTATTTCAAATCTCCACCGCGTCAAGGTCGTGGTTTTTTCCGGGAACAGAATCTCCGGCGAGATTCCGGCGTCGTTGCTGAAGCTCCGGCGACTCCACGTCCTCTATTTACAGGACAACCTCTTCACCGGAGCGATCCCGGGGTTCAATCAGACGAGCCTCCGGTACCTGAACTTCTCCAACAACCACCTCTCCGGCGAGATCCCGGCGACTCCGGCGCTGGTTCGGTTCAACGCGTCGTCGTTCTCCGGCAATAAAGGACTCTGCGGCGAACAGATCCGCGTTCCGTGCAAAAACGGCGCCGTTTTGCCTCCTTCAATGAGCCCCAGTTTTCCCATGAACCCCGGAGCAACCACAACAACAAAAACCACACAAAATTCATCAAAACGCAAGAAATTGATCAAGATTATCGGCGGCAGCGTCGGCGGCATCGTCTTATTGCTCATATGCTCTGTTCTGTTGTTCTTAATCGTTTTCAGGATCCGTAGGAAGAATGTGGGTTCCGGGAGGAGAAGGAAAGGTGTTGGAAGTGTCGAGGAAGGAGAAATTGGCGGCGTCGGCGGTGGAGAAGGAGGTGTTAGCGGCAGTCGCGATGGCGGTGGCAGAAGTGGTAATAATGAATCTAAACAAGGGGGTTTTGCATGGGAGAGTGAGGGTCTAGGGAAGTTGGTGTTCTGCGGAGCAGGGGATAGAGAGATGAGTTATACTTTGGAGGATTTGCTTAAGGCTTCTGCTGAGACACTTGGGAGGGGCATTGTGGGAAGTACATATAAGGCAGTTATGGAATCAGGCTTCATTGTGACTGTGAAGAGGCTTAAGGATGCTAGGCACCCTGGGTTGGATGAATTCAAGGCTCAGATTGAGGTTCTTGGGAGATTAAGGCACCCTAACTTGGTCCCACTCAGGGCTTATTTTCAGGCTAAGGAGGAAAGGCTTCTTGTCTATGATTATTTCCCTAATGGCAGCCTCTTCTCCCTAATTCATGGTAAGTAATGCTCTCTATTCTTAATTAGTAGTAGATTCATCAACCACTTTTCCTTTTACATGCACAGTATAAATTCTTGTCTAGTCAAGTAACGTCATGTTGGATGTGTTTTTGGCCGCACACGGATTGACATTGACATGTTCTAGAGGATATCCAACATGTTGCACTGACTGCATTTAGTATCAGAGATAAGATAAGAATACAGAGACACATAATGATAAAAAAATTCTTGTATTTTTTATATTTCATTAAAGCTGAGATAGAGGAGGCAAAATTTTTTTGTCTTAAAACACAGAATTAGGATATGAAGAAACAAGTATTTTCTCTGTCTCTGTCCCCTGTCACATATCTAGTACCTTCGCAACCTATCATCAAAGGAGAATTCCTCCTTATGCACACATGCGTCCCCACTTACAATTTGTTAGGTTAATTTGGCTTGACTAGTGTTTATGATTCTTTATTGATTGATTATTTGATTTTCCCTTAAGAAAAGGAAGAAAAAAAAAGTGTGATGCATGTCATTGGCGTTTTTTTTTTCCTCTTTACAAACGTAGAATTATTAAAATTTGTAAAGAATTTCAATAATTTTGATTAAGAGTGCTGATAATTTTAATGTGATCATGTTAGCATTAGCCAGAATATGCCACAAGGTTTGGTTGCATTGAAAAGTGCCGACTGGCTTATGAGGCGTGTGTTCCTTGACATGTTAGTTTTATCATTGTTTGGTTTGGTTGCAATGTTGTGTTTTTGGTTAACAGAAGGGGTTGGAATATGTGGTCGTGCGTGGATGGTGATTTATTTTAAAGTCATATAAATAAACTAATACAATATGTGCGTGTATTGAGCATGAAAAAGTAAGGGGTGAGAGTGACCTAAAAGTTTATTATCTTTTGTTAATAATATGGAGCCTTCTCATATATCCAATTATATACCACAAGTGCACTCAAGTATTTCCCTCTCGTTTAGATCTTAGTTAAATAAGGACAATAGGGTGTTTGTTGCTTTCCCTGTCGAATTGTTTATTGTGATTTCAGACTTTATAAAGATGTGTGCTATCTCAAATTGACAACTCATTTATGACCCTTGACCCCCATGTTAGTGCTGTCCATCTCAAAATATTAAAAAGAGAGTTGAATGAGTTTTTTTTTTTTTTGGGCCTATACTATGCCACCATGACCATGTACTTCTACAGTGCTCTAATTTGAATTTTCTTGTGTCAAATTAAACCATAGTAATATATATATATATATATATATATATATAGTTTGTGTTAGCAGAGACAATTATAATACTCTGAGTTAGGTTAGTCGATGTTACTAATAAGAAAAAAAAACAAAACAATGAAATGTGCCAAAGTATTAATCCAGAAAAAGTTAGAATTTACTTTTAACCAATATTTAAGTACATCTTAGTGAATTCCTTAAAAAATGTTTCATAAATTGGTGTACAAATTAATTGAAAATTTTTATATGCTAAGTCTTTATGTTGTTTAGAATTTCATAATACTATCAGAAAATCTCTCACTCTCTGTTCCCTTATCCCATGGTTGCTTGTATTGCTGCCACCTGGCTGCTGGATTGATAAATGGCAGAACTGCAATTTATGAAGGTTCATTGTGGGTATTTAAATTTAAAGTTGTTATTAAAAGTAGTATTTTATATTTTAAAATACCATGACACAGTTGATGGAGTAACTAAAATGTTCATTCCGATAATAAAAAGTTTAGTTTTACCATTGGTCTTTTGAGCATGATAAATTTGATTTCTTGGTCTATAATTGTCACTTTTAATAACCAATCATGAGCCCTTCCCTAACTCTTTATGGGAATTCTAGCTGTTGGATACAACAAAAGTGTGTCCCTAACTGCTTAAAAGCTGCCATATTATATGTAGATAAATGAAAGAAAAAGCGTTAATCTTATGCTTGATATTTGATAATGCAACACCACTAATGGAATAATAGGGAGGAAAAGGTGTCTTGAGTATTTGTGGAAAAAAAGCATATGTGCCAGTAGCATTATTCTCATGGAACACCCCCCTTGTTCACATCTACATATAAAGGATGAGATACCATACCTTCTCTTTGTAGAGAGCATATATTTAAACAATTCAAAAAGTATTGGCTTTCTTTTTTCTCTTTGAAATAATGTTGGAATCATTATCCCCAAGTTTTGATTGAAAGTATAGTCAATGATTCCAATTTCCAAGATCCTCACGTGAATATCTTCAACTGTGCTTTTTTGATTTTTCTACTATTAAATCCTTGTGAACTTTTATTAGTCTTCATGCATGCATACCAAAGTGATTTTAGTTCCAAGTGATTCTTCCAACTTATAGGAACATGTTTTGAGTTACCTGAGGCTATGCCTGTTAATTTTAGTTCTGCGTCTTGCCAAGCATTGTTGGGTCTCGGTGGTTCTAGGTGATCTGGGGATGTGTCTCATTTACCCTCTTTGGGCATGATTAATAAAATAAAATTCAAGAACTATAATAATAATAATAATAATAAAAAGGACATATTTTCATGATGTGATTGAAAGTGTTTGAATTTGTCATTTGATTGTTGGGCAGAATCAGAATTTTGAATTAAGATAGCATTCTAAGGGATGCCATATGTGCTAAATACTATTTCATGACAACTATTTCATTATGTCATTTAATAAGTAAATAGACACAATACTATGCTGCATCTTAAGGTTTGTTATCATGGCTGAAATGCAGGATCAAAAACTTCTGGTGGAGGAAAGCCTCTTCACTGGACATCATGCCTTAAAATCGCCGAAGATCTTGCCACCGGCCTCCTCTATATCCACCAGAACCCTGGCCTGACTCATGGAAACCTCAAGTCTTCCAATGTCTTGTTAGGTTCGGATTTCGAGTCCTGCCTAACCGACTATGGCCTCACCATGTTCCTCAACCCTGACTCAATCGACGAACCGAGCGCCACTTCTTTATTCTACAGAGCACCGGAATGCCGGAGCTTCCAGAGATCTCACACTCAGCCGGCCGATGTGTACAGCTTTGGCGTCCTCCTTCTCGAGCTTTTGACAGGGAAAACGCCCTTCCAAGACCTTGTCCAAGAACACGGCTCGGATATTCCAAGATGGGTTAGGTCGGTGCGCGAGGAGGAGACCGAGTCAGGAGACGATCCTTCCTCGGGCAATGAAGCTTCAGAAGAGAAGCTTCAGGCTCTATTGAACATTGCAATGGCTTGCGTCTCGCTCGTGCCGGAGGGCAGGCCTACCATGAGGGAGGTGTTGAAGATGATCCGAGACGCGAGAGGGGAAGCTCAGGTTTCGTCCAATAACAGTAGTGATCACTCCCCGGGTCGATGGTCCGACACGGTTCAAAGCTTTCCAAGGGAAGAACACTCGAGCATATGACACAAATTGGTAACCATTTTTGATTTTGGTTTCTCGGTGTCCTCTCACCGGAGGTAATCCTATCTAGAATTCGAGGTCTAATAGGGTTATGGCTCTCCCGACACTTGTTATTCCATGTCTAGGATCTTGAACTCGAAACCACTAAATAGGGTTATGGCTCTCCCGACACTTGTTATTCCATGTCTAGATTTTGAACGCGAAACCACTAATTAAGGGAAAAGAGCCCTTACCACTTTGACCAACTATGTGTTGGTTAGGTCTCAATAGTTTTAAAAGTATGCTTCTTTCTTAATTTTTTTTTCTCTCTTGAATTGGATTCTTAGTTATTGATTTTCCCACGCATTGACTGGGTGATACAAAACTCCTCATGCTGTAAAGACCTTGATTCATAAAATCTCTTTGTTCAGTGAGTATCATGCAGTTTTTAGAGGCACTGGATTCGTTTGTAGAATCATCAAAGATTCAGAACCACCATTGCAAAGAGGCTGATGCTACAAGTATGCACCCCGTTCCCTTTTTGGTGCATACTTGACAGAAGTGAGTCTTGTCACCTGTACGTGTTACAATCGTGCTCACAAAAGCTAACAAAATAAATGGGAGGGGGTGTGTTCACGATTTTAGAATGAGTGGTCGCAAAAACTGTATCCTACTAATTTCTTTTATTTATGACATTTTTTATAATTAAATTCATCGAATTTTGTTATCATTTCATATTTTATATGATATGATAAATTTTTCATTAGTTAAATTATTGAATCAATTTATAAGAGATTTACAAACTATTTGAGTTTATAATATATTACTTTACAAAAATTGTCTTGAAAAATATTAACTATCACATTAGATCATATAACCATTAATATGTTATATTAAATCATAAAATAATAATAAAATAAAAAAATTAGATGAGATATTTACCTCATAAAACAATTGAAAAAAGCTCTTTACAATGCTTTGTAACATGTGCATTGATTAACTTAATTCCTAAATTGCCTCTCTGGCTTAGAAGATCACTGCCACTCTCTATTGCAATAACTTGTGCATGATGAAGGGCTTCCTTTCAAATGTAGCCCCGGTAATATTATTAGATAATTTCTAATAAAAGTGAAATTGAATTGTAAATGGATTTATGTAAAGGGTCAAGTTACTAAAATTTATATGATCCCCCCTTTCTATTCTCTTAACACACATTTCTAATAAGCATTGTAGTACCTTTTGCTTATGATTAAACGCATCCTCTTATTACTAAAGTAGAAAAAGATCTCAGAACTTATCCATATTCAACAAGTAACGTCCTTTTTTATTTTTTTGGTTTGTCCGCTCAGTTTCAAATCTTCGCCTTAATTAATTTGGGTTGATCGGGGTCGCGCACCTGGCTATGGCGGGTGAGTCTCTCAGCGAGAATAACTGCGTATACAAGGTCTCGAACTTGAGACCTACTTAAGCGATACCAAGTCGTTTAATACTCAGATCAATCCCTGTTGGTTAAGTTTCTTTTTTTTTAATGAGAAAAAAAGGTTAATCTTTTCTTTCTTTCTTTTTTAATTATCTTTTTAACTGAATTTAAGAGGTGAAAAAAGTTTCCAAAAAACTAAGACTTAAAGCCATGATTTTTTTTTTAATTAAGTTAAACGTATATGGCAGAAAAAATAATCTGCTTTTTCCCCTCCTTGCAGTGTCTTAAAAATTAATACTGGCATAAAAAATCAAGACTTTCTCCTGTTTAAAAATAATATGAAAGAGTTATGTTTACATATTGGTTCTTCTTTTGGTGTTTAAGTTTTTATAAATATATCAATATATCTTTGTATTTTGACGATAATTATTTATTTTTAAATTTAAAATAATAAATAATTAAAACTAGTGAGACACATAACTTATTCTTAGTTAAATATAACCATAGTATATTAATATTAGGGTTAATTAAGTTTTTAGTCCCTGTAAAATTAAAAAGTTTGGTTTTAGTTCCTCAGTAAAATTTTTAGTCCCTGTAAAATTTTGAAGTTTGATATTGGTCCCTGTGGATGGCTAAGGTTAACGATGATGACGTAGCCGTTAGTAGGCGCTGACGTGGCGTGCCACGTGGGATAACTTGGAATTAAAAAAAAACTTAGCCCATGGCCCGACCCGATTTCATTTTTTTTTAAAAAAACCTAAATCCCCCAAAAACCCTATCCCCAAATCCCCGTCGTCATCCCTCATCAAGTTTTCTGCCATCAATGCCCCTTTAGCTTCTTCTTCTTCTGGAAACCACCCAATACCCGAATGTTCCTCCCAATGAGAACGAGATGACCAAGGCACACTACTCCGCCACCGCCCACTTTGATTTCCTCAAGAAGTTCAAGCGCCTCAACCCTCGAGCCTTCTTTGGGCATCGCCAGCTTCTTCTTGCTAACCATCCTCTTGTTCCTCGGCTGCTTCCTCTACGTCGATTACAGGGGACTCCGCTCTTGGGGCACCAACTTGCTCGGTCTCACCGTTCCCTCCTCTCCATCGTCGCGGCTCCCGGCGCTCGAGTTTCTGGGGCGAGGCGGCGATGGATGCGACGTGTTCGATGGGCACTCGGTTTGGGATGAGTCTTACCCTCTCTACAATTCGGCCAACTGCTCCTTCATCGATGAGCACTAGGTTTTTTTTTTAAAAAAAATGAAATCGGGTCAGATCCAGTGAAACCAGGTCGGGTCATAGGCTAATTTTTTTTTAATTCCAAGCTATCCCACGTGGCATGCCACGTCAGCGCCTACTAATGGTCACGTCATCACCATTAACCTCAGCCATCCACAGGGACCAAAATCAAATTTCAAAATTTTACAGGGACTAAAAATTTCACTGAGGGACTAAAACCAAACTTTTCAATTTTACAGGGGGTTAAAAACTTAATTAAACCTTCATATTATTAATATTCCTATATTTCAAGAGTTTTAGTTAAAGTTATAAAAATGATTAATTTATAAGATTATTTTTGGCATTTAATATATTAACACCTATGAACATCGAAAAAAATCACTCTCACCTTCTGCCCATTTAACAAGCGAGTATTAAAAATATTCATTCCCAAATTACTCTAGGAGAAAAATAATTCCCCCCGTATTCATTCCGTCACATGTATTATTTCCTGCCTGTATCTGCCTGTGCCAATAAAGTTGCCAAGCCTAGTACATATGAATAATGAGTCAACACTTGTCTAATCTTCATCAAGTATATATAACCTAACTCTATTTGTAATAGTTTCACCAATTTCTAACAAACACAATTATAAAGCAATAGTTTGTCAACATTCCTTTTGTGCCAGAATGCATCATACTCCTATATATATAATAGGTCAATGATCTTAATTAATCAATGCCAACTAGTAGTAGTACGTTATTTGAAACTAATCACGGATAATTATGACTTTGAACCAACCAATCAGTATCATTGTAATTCATTATCGATACTATAGTTTGTTGCATAATTTTGTTGTTATAGATGAGACTAGTCTATAACTCTCTTTTTTTCCTTTATTTTTTCTTCTTCTTTTTTCTAACGCTATCCTAAACTCTACGTATAATGCAAAATTGAACAAAAGTTCAAATATTGTATTTTCTCTGTAACCTAATTGACAAAACTAATTAATCACATTATTTTGACAGTATTTGACACTTAAATTCTTACCAAATATTTTGACTACATATATAGCACTTTTCTTTAGATAGCAATCTAATTGGTAAAACTACTCTTGGTTTCTAGCATCTCATACTTCTCAATTTAAATTAGCAATATTATAAACCTAAATTATCATAGCAATAAAAAAAAGTAATTGATAAAATAAGTTAAATATTTACAAAAATTAAAGTGCATCCATATTAAAAGAGAAACATGTCTCTTTTTTCTGACTTAAGTACATTATTATTATTATTAGTATTAGTATTATTTATTATTATTACTAGTAGTAAGACTATAACATTAAAGGTAAAAACTTATAACCTCTTGTAAATTCTTCAAACAGAAGTCTTCTCCACATCAATAAAAAAAATGTCTTCTCCACTAATTTGCTATTTAATTAATATATAATTTTTCCATGCACTAAAAATAAGACATTTTGACAAATGACTCTCATTGTAAAATAAAAAATAAAATAAACTTATTGTAATTATTAAAAAATTGACATAAAATTATTTTTAATATTAAAAACTAAAGATCAACGAAAGTCTAAAACATACTTCGAACCAAGTTAACCGTCAGCTGGCTGGGTTTATATGATCCCTGTTCCGATGCATAGTTTAGTAGTCACATATATGCTGATTTCATTGGTCTCTTTAATAATTGAAACAAAAATAAGTTTAAAAAAGTGGAAGGAAACAAGCCACACACGCTTCTAATTAAATAAATACTATAATAAACCAATAAAAGGCAAGTAGTAAAATTTTGGATATATGGGAAAAATTATAAAATATACTAATAAAAGGTGCAGTTTTTATGTTAAGAAGTACATGATTATATAATTTGTTTAAAAAATTGTTTAGTTTTAAGCTAGAGTAATTATTTTTCATACCATTTTGTTTATATCGTCTTATTATTTCAGTTATATTTTCCTTTTGAATATCATGTGCTTACTTTAAGGAAAAATCATTTTTCGCCAATGCTCACATATATGCACATAATCCTAAATCCTACTCTATTTCACATATATTGGATGGAGATTTGTGAAAAGTAACTTGTTCCTTGAGAATAAAACCGATGGTGAGGGGGGGAATGAGTTTACCTAAAAAATCGAAGATGAACTTTATTTTCTTTTATTAAAATTATCAATATTTAAAGTTTATCAAACCCCCTTAATTGACTTGTTCTAAGTGAACGGACTTATTATAAGATAAAATTTTCTCAATATTTGTTTTCTTACCCATAAAATTTGAATACATGAATATATTTAACAAAAATAAGTGTTAAAACATTTAAACTAACTAAATATCGATAAACTCAAAGATATATATTAAACGAAATTTTTCATTTTTTTTTCATGCTTGGTGGGACACGATGGAACCCATTCAAAACAGCCACAGCCAGGTATTGTATACTTAAACATAAAAAGAGAATCTTAAATATTCTTTTTTTTACTCCATATGAGAAGAATCTTAAATATACTTGGTGGCCATAAAATACAACAAAAAAATATGCATAACAAAATTGTATATAAAGAAGAATATAAAATAACCACCATAGTCAAAACCCTATCTTCAAAACATCTCTAAGTAAACCAATATATACTCCACGTAGCCACCTATCTACAACAAGTCCTTTGCGAACCGACCGTGCCTAATTTTTTTTTTAAATAATAATGTTCAAGTTAGATAAAATCCCTTCGACTGTGCGCTTAACACGAGAAATACTTTCATATTCTCAACAATTTTATGATAGTTCAACATTTATTTTTTTTTAATTAGTATTAGCATTTGTATGCATAATTTTAAATTAAAGGTAACGGTTAATAAAGATATATTTTCGAAGCAGTGATTTAAAACCAACATTATAGGTTTTATAAAATTGTATTTTCGACGTTTAATATATTTCAAGTGATTCTACATTTTTTTTTCATTAAATAATATTTTGGATTAGAGTTTGTTAATAAAAAATATAAAAGATAATATTGAGGAAACTTTGCTCCCAAAATAAGTAGAGTCCCAGCAAAGGTAGATTACAATTTTTTTATGGATTTAAAATATCTTTTCCATACAATTATTGTTAGTGCACAAAAAAAAAAAACAATTATTGTCAATACAAAAGAATAGTGTATTAGTGGGAGAGTTTCATGTTTTATGTATCACATTGGACTAAATTTATTTAATATTGTGAAACTCATACCATTGTTGTCTCTTTA